>JAOWBP010004220.1:18016588-18030278 GCA_028571105.1 Tragopan temminckii | reverse complement strand
TTTTTTTTTTTTTTTTTTTTTTTTTTTTAAGAACAGAACTCCCACTCATTTTTTATTTGTTCTTAAAGCCTGGGAGAGCCATTATCGCAGACACTTGAGGCAGCCATGGCTTCTCCCAGTCTGCATGTCCCAATTACAGCCAAGCAATTAACAGGCCTTTGTCCCTTAGGTCAGCTACCTGCACAGCCTGCCTGGCTTCCTCAGAAAACCACACAGAAAAACAGCAGCAAGAGAGGAGGCATGGGAGTGGAAATATGAAGAGACACAAGAAAGTGATTCTCCATACCCCATCAATACTGCAGACACTTTTAACAGCACACAAAGACAGAACATTTGGACAAGGTGCTCTGATAAGAACTCAGGGAAAGCCCAGACAAGCCTCATGCACTCTGCCAGCACCAGAGGATGGAGCGGGGTGAAGGGGGGGGAAGAAAGGCAGAAGGATGCATCTGCTCCACCCTCCCCAGCCAACAGTGTCCAGGAGCACTGCCTACTGCTGCATCAGAGCCATGGGGTCTGGGTGTGGGATCAGCTCCCCTGGAGCCTCTCCAGTGCTCTGTATTTTAGCACAGTCAGTACTGCAGAGCTGCGAATGACATTTTGCACAGGCTACACGATTTGCCACATAAACGTGGAATGGTGTGCATGCAGTACTGTGATAGCAACCTTTGTCTTTGTAGTCAAACAAATCAGTTGCTTTACTTAAGTATCACATAACTGGCCAAAAATTCATGGTAATCACCACCAGGAAAACATTTCTCCCTTGCCTTTTCTTAAAGCACAAGATGTCTGCTCCAAAACTTAGAAGAAAAAAAAAATGTGTTATCCTTTGCCACCTTCCGTTTTCTATACCCATGCTTTTAAGATAATTCAGGAAAACCTCTTTGCAAGTAATTTCTGTTTTCCAAAGCATGGTACTTGTAAGCTACAGTGATCTGCAACACAAAAATATATTAAGTACTTTTCATATTACATGATAAATTGATCTGGATTTTTCAAACTGATCAGATTTACACATCTTATGACACAGGGACTAAAGAAAATCCATACCCTTCCCTTTTTAGTAGCCCTATTACATCATTCATCCTCAGAAGCAGTGCATAGCTGAACCAAGACATGCCAGATCCTGTGATTTATTCGTTGTAAGCGTGCGAAGGAATGGAACGATGAGCTGTTAGCTTCTGCGTAATGCATTATTGAAAACATTAAGAGAGCCCCATAATTCTGAAGACTTATTTTGCAGAGCCACAGAAGTTACTGACAAATGTTAGTAAGGCGTAATCACAAGATGAGTAAATATGTAAAGCCTCAAAGATCCAAATATCAAGTCAGTCTATGGAGCAGATTTCCAAAGAGCTCAGCACCTGCCCAGTTCAGTTCTGGTGGAGTCAAGAGAAGGATATTCAGCACTTCTAATCCTCCCTCAAAACTATTCTCAATTTTAAGACTTCAATATTAATTATATCTAAACCCAAGCAATTTACCACGACTTTAATAAGACACTTCTAAAAACACTGTACTCTTTTTCTATGTCTCTTCGATTTAACTTTTTATGCATCCATGTTTGCTATAGGCTGAGCTCTTTTTTCTTAGTGTAAAAAGCAAACAGAGGCCTGCCTTTGTTGCAACACAAACAAATCTCCCTTTTTGTTTTCCAGCTGACATACGTTGCCTACTAGCAAGTCAAAACAGGTTGTATTAGTGATCCAAGTAAAAAAGATAACACAGTAATGCTGGCTGATGCAGCACAGTGTGAAGTGGTCTCATGTGTTGGACTCGATAGCATTAACTTGATGAGCAACAGTAATCACTGCAAGAACCATACAAGGAAGTAGAAGGAAAAAAAAAATAGAAGGTAGCCATTACTTGCAGATAAAATACAGGAGCTGCTCAACCTGCCTTATCTTGCAAGCCTTTCTCCCCTTTCCCCACTGCAAAGGCACCAAAGCACACACCTCCACACACTTCTTCACAGATCTCCACTTGCTTCTGTAACCCACAGAGCTCCTTACCCACGTGTGGCAATCAAACATAAGAGATCTCTCTTAAGGAATGCTAAAACAGAGACAATACCTACCTCTAGAAAAGCAGAAGGTGAAGGAGAGAATGAGCTTGCTAAGCTGTTTAAATTGCTATTGAAGTCAAAGTATGCTGCATCTGCCTTTTTCAGAAAAGGCACTTGAATTGTACCCCATGTGGGCAGGCAGCAAGGCTAAAGAGGCTCAGAAGACACTTTGCAGAGCAAGCCAAAGTCTGAGCAATGCGAATCCAGAAGTGTTAATTTACTCAGTAATGGAGGTGTGCTCCAAGGAGGTACTAAAGAAATAACTACCACTGACAGCAAATTAAATGGGCTGATACAGACACAAAATCTGCGTCTGTTACAGACAAGGGGTCTGTCCAAGAGCTGGTTAGCTTATTTACAAGTTCATATGGAAGGTCTGAATATCAGAGTGAGCTGACTATGTAAATCCCAAAATACAGGTCAAGATATGAGTCATGTCCTCCGTGGTGGTATCGTATGATCATTGTGATCTACTGACACATCCCGCTTGGTTTTGGCGTACTGCAGCTGCTTAGAGAATCCACACACGCAAAATCAGCTCTGATGCATAACTGGTTCTGTTTGGGAGTTCTGAAAGATGCAACGTTAAAAATAACCACCTTACAGTACTGCATCAAAAGCACGTCACTGTTATTTCCGGCTGTAAGCACAATTAAGTCAAATCAGTAATTCAATTTTGTGACTCCTGTAAATGCTTCTGCCGATCTGGAGATAAAGCTTGGGTTTGCTGCCTTTTCCTTTTCAGTCAATTTAAGCGTGAAATGGATATTCAAGCATTATCTGTATACTTGGTTTGTTATACCATGGGCTGCTCATAGTGCGTTGGAGCCAACACAATCTGCCTCCTTTCACACTGGCCAGGAGTTTGACTTGGACCAGAACACCTACAGGTCTGTATCATTTATTCAAGGCTTAAAAGGAACTGTAGGTACTACAACAAACTATACATTGAATAACTGGGGGAAAACAACTATGCTGATACAAACCTTTTACACACACAGAATCACAGAATGGCCAGGGTTGGAAGGGACCACAAGGATCATAAATCTCCAACCCCCCTGCCACGTGCAGGGCCACCAGCCTCGCCATTTTAATGCTTCCTGAGAGAAAAACAGAACCACTCCCAAACACACAAATACCAAAGACTAAACTCTCAAGATTCTTCCCATATGGAAAATAATCAGTATGAAATACCATTTATTAAGGTGATAATTGAAGCTAGGAGGGTAAATAGAGATTATTTGTAAAAATAACTAAATTGATAACTTATTTATTTATTTTTTTTTAATTTTGGGAAAGTCTTATAAGAATAGAATCAAATCAAGAAGAAATTTTCATGCCTTCATATCAGTTACAGAACACCTGTTCTTGGAGTAAGCAAGTAGAAATACTGCACAATTCATTACTGTGGCTTTCACCAGTACTCAGTGAACTGAGTTTCTCAACTCCTGAACTGCACTATCAGCATAGATGATATTTTCTTTTCCCCTTCAGGAAAGCACGTTCTCTAAAGCTCAGTTACATTTTAAGCATTCTGCCATAGTAACTGATGTTTAAGATCATGCATCAAATGAGAGGACTCGTCATGTTGAGCCCCTTCTGCTTGTGAGCAGGGTTGGGGCACTCCCCCTCTCCCAGTGACAGCATCATCTGCTCCAGCTTCCCGACTTGGTTGTCACGGGGCACAGTGCTCCAAAGGATGTTTAACAAAACACATCTATGTTGGCTGACTTGCGAGTTAATGTGTTCAAAAATTGATAAAAAAAAATGTTGACAGCTTGAATGCAAAAAGAGTTCTAAAAGACAGAGGCATTTGTGTGGATCTCAGAACTCAGCAGAGAGATTTATAATTTAAGGCAAGAATGTGATGGAGCAAACTACTGATGAACATAATTTATTCAGTGCGCATTAACGAGACTTCTGGAACTAAGGGAAATAACAGTAGAGTTCACCTCAGAGAAGCAGAATTTTACCAAATCAACTAGAATCTTCCTACTTGTCTTGTAAGGCAGTCAGTCTCCAGATATATTTGATCACCTGGGTTTTATTTACAGTGGAAAAACAAATCTCTCTAATGTTTTAAGTACATTAGGACTGTATCTACTTTTCCTTCTAAAGCGTTCAAAATCGACATCTGACCTTATGAAGAAAATATCCATTATATTATTTAAAATATATGGATGTTTTCTTCAAACAGACATTTCAGAGATCTTGTAAATAGCTAAAAACACAAACAAAAAAAATTCTGTGGGTTCTACAGAATAGTCTTTTTGGTCTTCAAAGACTGAGAATTTCATCACCTAACTAGAAAGATGGTCAAGGTTGAGTTGATACACCAAAAGAATGTTGATTTGAGCTGTCACCTGCCTTTAAAGACGTGGAGAAAGTAAAGAAACTAAGAGGAAAACAAAGTTGAAAATTTAGAAGTGGCATGAACTGGAGGAGTAAAATCCTCACTCTGATGGAAGCTTGTGTTAAAGATGTATTTACCTCTAAATGTTAAAAACTGATGTTGAGATGACAAAAAAATGGAGATAAGAGCTATTGGTTCATACATATGTGCAAAAGTGAGTTTTTAAGAAATGACATTTGGGCTGGAGTATCATCTACTGAAGTCAACAGCGCTGTTTCTAAAGATACAATGACAGGACAAGAAAGGGATAAGAGAATGCATTGCAAATTCCAAGCCAGATAAGTCAAACTCTTTGAAATGTCTACACAAGTCTCCTAAGCAGCCCTCTGCAGCTCAGCTCTTCCTGCACCCGTTTTGAAAGCCCTTGGTGTTGATGACAGCTCACCTGCCCAACCTGCCAAAGACCAGGAGATCTGGAGCTCCCATAATCATCATCCTCAATAGTTTAAGTCAGCATGAAAGGGAAGGGCTGGCAGCTGCAATCCAAGAACTTCCTCGCATCAACATCTCCCTCTCCCAATCTCTTTATAAGTCAAGAATACTGGATTCGATACTGGTTGAGCTCACATGGACTAAAGCTCCTGGAGACAAATTATCCCAAATGTCAGTGCCCCCGTCAATCCTTATTATCTCCTCTAGGCAGGGCAGCAACGTCTCTCACACAGGAATTGGTTACGTTTCCATATCTCTGGTTATTTATGCAATGAACAGAAATGTTTGCCAAAAGCAAGCCAGGATAAAGAACAACATATTTGGGTACATGAACAGGGCACACAGCAATGAGCAAATCCAAAAGGGGAAAAAAAAGAACAAAATGAATTCACTCACTGGAAATCAAAGGCGCACAGCTCTTCTATGAAGGAGCTGAAATCACCATAAGCAAAGAAAATTGCCACTCTAAAAATAAGATTTATACTTGTTCTGTTTCTCAAACATGCAGAAGACAAAACCAGTACTGGCCAAGAAAATTGCAAGTTTCAAAAGTATCCTTCTGATTGTCAGCCCTTGGATTCATCATAACTGTGGCACACAGGGAGCATTCTAAGTGACACCATCAGACACTCTGAAACAATGCTGCACACCCAGACAGCAACCTGTGAGCTGAGCCAATGACTCCTCTGCAGCTACATCAAGCAATTAATAACACGGCCACATATGCAAGTCACTTGGCTAGAGATGGTCAAAATCAGATGTTAATTCATTATTTAACATTTCCTTCTAAAGTGACATGTCAGATGGAGAGCTTAGCTCAGGCTTCTGCAGCTTTATGGAGAGGCTTCTGGGCTGAGAACCTGGAGTATCAGTGATGCAAATTACAGCTCCAGCATCTCACCTTACCACCCGTAATCTTTTATTATAAAACAAAAATTTAATCATATTCTTAGAAGTCCCTTTACTTCCATGGCCGCAGTCTCGAAGAACCTATTTTCGGTGACTTTTCAATTATTTCTATTCTTTCTCCTAAGGCTACGCCGTGAATCTGCATTCTGCAGAGCACACCAGTTAAATATTCCTTCCAAGCACAGCGTTTCCCTCCTCATGGGAATGAAGCTGGATCCTCAGAGCCACTTCTACCACCAGCATTTACGTGCAAGTACAAAACCATTCAGGCAGCATTCAAGTTCAAAACACAGCAAGAAGTCTGCGGTAGATGAAAGCTTCGACTCATCTGGAGGGCCTTACACAGGCTTATGCTCAATGTAACAGTTCAAACCCAAGCTGACCGGGTTTACATGCATTAACAGGATGCGATGATGTGGCCAACCAATTAACCATGAAATCAGAAGCATTCAGCATGAGCAGTCTCAGGAGGTCAGGCATCTCCAGGAGGACCACGCGGATGCCAGAGCACTGCTGGAAGCACCGACTGCCCATAGGTAGCATTCAACCTGCCAAATGCTGCACCAGCAGCATTGCAGGCTTCCAGTAGCTTAAAATTAAACATAAGACCTGTAATTAATGTCTAAGCTAAGCTGGCTGAAGTTATACTGACTGTCATTTGCATCAATAAAGCTTTCTACAGGCTCTGATTTTTCTGTTCCCTTTGTGTTTGTTTTTTTTTTTTAAACCGGTATGTTGCTTTCACATACAGACTCCGTAGCCCTCATCAATACATCTTAATTATTGAGGCGCTTTTATTATATTCAACTACATGCACCTTCTGTGGAGAAAAAAAGCCTTACTGCCACTGAAAGAAAGGATGGCTGGCAGAGCATGATTTACGGTAATTAGCAAGATTAAGAACCGCTATTAACTGCAATTAGCCAACAGAATATTAAAGGGCAAAAATTACCGTGCAGCATGTCAGTAAATAAGTACCTGGACGATGCAGTTTGCTACAGATGAAGTAAAGCAGATCTGGTCAGGCTGAGTTGCAGCCAGAGAGCTCTTCCATACCAACAGGAGCAGCATCTGACAGCACAGTGCTCAGGGCTGCTGTAACACAGCCACAGCCATACCCCCCCATTTTGCCAGCATGACAAGAAGTCGGTGGGAGAGGTATTTTTCCCCACTTTGACAAATGCTAGGAGATCTTTTCTGAAGCTGATATTAGGGACAAACCCGTGCAGTCTGCAGGTTGAGTCCCAAGCCAGCCAGCCACACCAATGGCGTTGGTCTACACGGCAAATAGAGCAGTCACCAAGCTGTGCTCAGATTTAGGGCAGAGCTGCACAAAGGCAGCTGTGACTTTGTGAAATATCCCTTATTTAGTTTTCACAAGAGCCTGCGCAAGGCATGTCTGTCTGCTGACAAGTTAGAAAATCAAACAAAGAACAAAAAGATGTGCTCCTTCTGGTCACTGCCTACACAAGGTATAAGGCAGTGCTTTGCAGAACAAAGAAGAATTTTTGTTAAACATCAGGAATTCATCACTTAGAAATAAGATATCCAAGCATGTTTTGTGTAGCATGGTTATTTGCAAATAAAAGTTAAATCATATTACACATCATTTTTCCAATAGACAAAGATGCATAATATTCAGTATAGAGGTATAGGATAATGCACAGCATTATTGCAGAGAGCTGCCTGGATGATCAAGAAGTGGGAACAGAGCATGAAACTGAAACAAATCTACTTACTTAGCCTTATAAATTAGCTAGATTTTGTGCCAGTAAATAAACAGAGGAAGAAGCAGTTATGCTGTAAGACAAACTTAGAGAAAGAAAACATATTCAGTTAAAAACCAAGGTTGGGAAAAAAAAAAAAAAAAATCACAGATTTCACAAATCAGAAAAGTTAGACTCTGGAATAACCTTGCATCTCTCCCAAGGAGGGAAGAACTGAACCAGCTGCATGAGCAGGCTCCAGTGTTCCTTGAAAGGAACCATAACCCTGCGCTCAGGTCCAGGGCGCAGCAGCATCCCACAGCACCAACAGCGTGAGCTGGGGGCAGCCCCTGGTGGGCAATGCACCCTGGAAGTGTTCAGGTGTAGAACAGGGCATTCTTTCCCCACTTTGTTTAGATGCAAGCTATTTTCATACATGAAATACCAGTTTGTAAAGCACTTGATACTTGCAAAGAAGGAATAGGAAATACAACATAACTACATATCAGAGTGGAGGCGAGATGGAGATTCTAGAGCTACAGACCAAGCAAAACACTGGAGTTTTCTTGATGTTAAACCAAGAAATAATGGCTATATTGTACCTTTAGTGACAATTCCCTGTCACGGGAGCCATTCTGGGTTGATAGATGAAGTTTCTCACCAACTATTTCCCTCAATCATACAGAATATATCATTCTAAAACAAACATGCAATCATCTACAAAAGGCTGTTTTCTCAAAGCAAACAGGTTGTGCTCAATTACCTGTATTTCCGTTCTGATGTATGCCATCATAAAGGATTTTTCAGTAACACTCAAGAAGGCAGCCCTGCCTTTTTCAATTCCTTGGTTTTATCCTCTTCCACAAATGGAGTACCTCATTCATCTCAATACCATTGCATGCACATTCAGTTACAGGTCAGCAAATTATGGCCTTGTAGAGCAAGGAGCACAGCTAACAGGAGCAGGGTGTGAGCAAGAGCAACTTGATGCCAGCGCCCAACACACATGGGAGCGGCTGTGCAGCAGCCTGCTTTCCTTCCCTACTAGAGCATCCCCTTAAGCACGAGCATGGTGCTCCTCAGAGTGGGGAAGCCAATTTTTCTACACCGGGCTAATTAATAAAAACTCACTGTGGAGGGATTCAGAGTCAGCTGGAGCAGACAGCCAGAACTTCCAATAAAGACATCAAAAAGTTTCCAAGTTTTTATGTCAGATTAGAAAACAAGAACAGTGTTACTCTCTATAGACTCTCTATGTGCAAAAAATGCAGGAGAAAAAAAAAAAAGAACATTAAAAAAAAAAATTACCTCCTTCAGACCTTCATTTCACTCCCCTTTCAACAACCTCCAGAGCCCCATGGAGTCCCAGAGCCTCTCCTCTCCTCGTGTCCCTGCTCAGAGCCCTCCTCACTGCAGGGCCAGGCTCCAGCCTGGCAGCGCAGGGCTGCTCTGCCATTAACCTGAGGAGCACCATTCCCAGGTGCCCTGAAGCACTAGAGCTGCAAATTATGCTGAGCTCCCAGGAGGTGCTAGCAATCTGCAGTGCTCCTGGAGACCTCCCCAGCTGACACCTTGAAAAATGATGATGATGTGCTACAACCCAGCTTAATTAATTGAACTGTTCTGCCCCTCTCCTCCCCCACATTAACTCACCTGATGTGCAGAATCACTAATCTCAGTAATTGCAGCTGTGGAAGCAGGGATGCTGAGGGAGAATGCAAGAAAACACACAAGATCAAGTTTAAAAAATCTAAACGAGTGACCTGTAGGTGAGAGCTTTGGGTGAAGTTTAACATGTTAACTCTGTATTTGCTGTTTCTAATACACACATTTTAGGACATGCAGGCAGCTCACAGCTGACAGTCCTTGGAGCCAGGCCAGAGAAAATGCACCATTTTCCAAAAGGATTTTCGTAACTAGTTTAATTTTTGCTGTGAAGATTATGTTTTTGATTTTTTCTTCTCTGGTATGATATAAATAAGATTCATTTCAAAAAACAAAAAATATTAGAAGACACCACAGCATTATCCCCAAAACTTTTCCACAGAAATTCTTACAAATTCCCAGGTAACTTAATGTTTTGAATAGCATACTATCTAACAGCTTGAATATCACATCTCCTAGAAAGCTTTATTTCAATAAATAAAAACAGTGGCAGTGAATAATTGCTGGGAAAATGACCAGTACTGACAAGAAGGAACTTTCAGTTTTTAAGTGCTGTGCTAGTCCTGGTGATGTAAGCCCCTCGAGTTTTACTTACTGCTGGGTTCACCTCTTGGTACTCACCTGGCTGCTTCTCTTCTACCATGAGAGGAGGACGGAGCACCAAAGCATGTGCAGCTCGTGGGAGAGTCTTTCCTCGAGCTTCTCCTTAGCAGCCTGGAAGCTCAGGATCAAGAGGAAAAAGTTTTGTGTACAACACATAACTCAGTCTCTTTCAGTTCAGTACAGAACTGTTTGCTACGAGCAATGGGAAAAGCAAAATGTTTTCTTAATGCTGAAAGGCTTTTGGCAGAGAGCACAGCTGGAACATCTGGCAGTGCATGGCTGTGTTTGTCAGACAGCGTCTCCCAAACCCAGAGCTGCTCATCCTGGTCCCACTCACAGACACAAGCCTTGGTTTGTCACACACAGCTCTATGCAGCAGAAATGCAGCTGTGGGACCTGTCCTACAGCAGACTGAGCTGCACGAGCAGGGCTGCCTTGAACACTGCCTCTCCCTATGGAGCTGCACCAGAGATTTGTGCAGAAGTGCTTCTTCCCCAGACAGGATGATGCTGCATTAGGAGTCGGGCTAATAAACATAGCATTCAGCAAAAGTGCAAGCAGAGATCTCATTACGAACTTGGAATCACAGGGCTTTATGCTCCTCACAACATTTTCCAGTTTATAAAGTCCAAATTGACGTTTCAGTATTTAAAAGCTTGAAATTGGAACCTGAAACAATTTGGAGTCATCGTAAGCATCCCACTTTTAATTAAACACCTTTCTCTGCAGCTGGGCCTTCTGCAGCGATGGTTTAGCTTCTTAATTATGTTGTGCAAGGAGCACCATGCTGCACTCCTGGTGAATGATTTATGAACTTCAGCAATAGAAAACCTGCATAGCACTGGCACACCAAAGACAAAAGAGGTAATTACTGTGCCCAAAGCACTTTAACTTCATTTGTTCTCTGCACACTGTGAGCACAATCAGCACCCTAAACCACAGTGTTGCTATTTAGTCCTCTGCAAGCTTTGTACTGGGAGATGTTTGCCACAATCCTCTGCTTACAGCCACTTTGGGGCAAAATCCGATGTCACAGAATCTGCAAAGCAGACCTACTACATGTTAATGAACTTGCTGTTACAGAATTCGTCACCATTCTGGGCTCCAGCAGCATTTCTGGATGACTGAATGTCATCTCATTCTGTGATTACAGGATGTGATACGAGATAAAGTAAAAAGCATTAAGAACTTTCTTCCATACTGTGTATAATTAACAATCTATGTTCCTAATATACCTTTATTTAAATGGATGTGTCCCTGGCACCTTCCAGGCACCTTTCCCAAACCAACAGAGAGAACACTCTCATGCCTTGGGACAAAGGCCTCCACAGCTGTGTGTGTGACCTGTGACTGCCCACTGTTTGTGCTGTGTGGATGTACATCAGCTTGTCTGTAGGACACATCTCTTCGAACCTGATACGAAAAGACAAAAGTGAAAGACCAAAAAGAAAAGTGGAAGTTGTAATTTTAAGCTGAAGCACAAATACTGACAAAAGCATTGAGCAGGAGGAGTTTGACTGCCTCTTCCCAGCGCCTCTCCCCTATGTAACACAGACACAAACCTGAGGGAAGCACAGCACGAAAGATGGGCACCAAGATGGGTCCATTCCCTGCGCTGGAGCTTTGAGCCTAAGCCCGAAGTCGCATTTGAATGCACATGGTGATTGCTGGCTCAGCAACTCTCCTTGTTATTCCTTACTTATCTGACCTCACACAGGCTCACCCTCCTGTGTTCGACTTGTAGGATGGATGTGGATCTGAAAGAGCAGCCCCGTGCTCAGTGCTGCTTCCTGCAGTGCACAGGGTGTTCCTGCGCAGGCAGCCCTCTGCCTTGCTCCTGCAGGGTGTCTCTGTCACCATTTCTCAGTGTTTTCAGACTGTCCCCTAAAATTAAACACTGGTTCAGTGTTATCTGGGTTTCTTGGAGGTGGAAAATGAATATGCGTTTTTCTAAGATTATGTAGTTGCAAATACCAGGGCCATTTTAATGGTCTGCAGATAAGCAAAATGTGCATTCAGCAGCTAACACATTGTCTATCCGGGCAGCACATGCATTAAGATACACTGTTTACCATCACCTCAGCCAACCCACTCTGTTTATTCCCCAATAGCAGTCATCTGGGAGAGCTTCAGTCTGGCACAGTTCTGCCCTGGACTCGACAGGTTACTCTCCCACAATGTCGAACATGCTGTAGTGAAGTTAATTAGACATAAGTAGCATATTCTTTTTATAGAGGATGTAATTGGTTGCTTGGCAAGCTGTGTACATCGTTCCAGATCTAATAAACAGCCGGAGAGGTGTTGAAATCTGGTAGAATGGAGGAAATAAGTGTAAACCAGAGGGGAAATGACAGCAAGATTCCTGAGACTGGAAGATAGGCGGCTTCCAACAACAAAGCTTAAGAGTAATTTTCACTCAAATTAAGCAAAATTAAAATTTATCCTGGGAAAAAACATCTGTGACAGCTCTTTGAATATTGTAAAACAGCTTCACTTTGTATCAGCTGATGATCTGGTCCATACACATCACGTTAGGAAAGGACTTAAAGGCAGTATGCTGCTCAGGAAATTGTATCTGTACTTCCATTGTGTTTTGCTGGCCATTAATTTATTTTTCAATGTGTACCAGCCATAAGAAGCTATGTTACAATGTTACTTGGGAACAGCAAATTGCTTCTATTCATTTTATTGACTATGGCTATTTTGAATTTGAGATCATAAGGACTGATTTTATCAGTATAGGTCACCTCGACCTAATCAATACCAACCATCTACACGGCTTTCTGAGAGCAGAATGCCTTGCTGCACTGTCTTATCCATGTCCTATTCTCTTGGCCTGCATGCACCTTTTGTTTTTAATAGGGCAAGAATCTGAAAAAAACATCGCAGATACTTTGTACCTATATATTTATGTTAAATTTAAACACATCTAGTTCAAAACAAGAGAAAATAATGGGCTGTATCAGCTAAGGCAGCTCTATAATTAGTTTATCATTTGACAGATGATGTTAAAGGTTGTATTAATGAGAAGCAGAACTTCTGTTACCTTGATATTGCATTTATCAAGCAAAGCTGTCTGTATAATTACATTTTTCCTCCTCATCAAACTTCAATCTGTTGGTCTTGTGTTTTTTCCTCTTTATTATTTATAGTTGGGACTCAAAAAAAAAGTCAAGGTGATGGTTTACAAATACCGTGCAGTGGATGCAATAGAAAGTAAAGTACTTTAAAAGTACATTCTGTCCTGCGAGATCTTGTGGCTGGTATTTACTGTTCAAGGCCTTTGTCCTTTCAGACGCTCGAAAAATAAAATTCTTCAGTGCCCTTCCAAAATTTTCCTCTTTGGCTTTCTCTCATTTAAGCAGTTTTAATGTCTGTACACCTCTGCAGATACTGCCCACTTAATTATGCTGCATTCGGGATGACAGGTCCCTGGCACCCTGACAAAGGATTATTAATAATGCTCTCCAGGAAAGTAGAACCAAGAGAAAACAAATGGGAAAAGAAAGAAATGGCCGATTCCCTTCTTTTCATCTTCCTCTCTCTCCTACATGGGAACTAGTAAGCCTTTTAACAAAATACAGAATCACAGAATCATCGGGATGCAAAAGGCCACTGAGATCATCAAGCCCAACCATCAGCCCACTCTCAGCATGCCCATGGATATGGTCGCATAGGAACTCACTCAGGGTGGGGTGGTTGCCAGAGGCTGTCTGGGTATGAGCAGCCCAGGCCCCCAGCACTTCTCCTGCTACAATATTGACACCTCCAGGAGGTGGGGTGAGAAATCCAGGGATGTGCCAGCACCAAGGGTCCGCCATGGTGTAAGATCTTCATACAAACAGAATCACAGAATGGCCTGGGACCACAATGATCATCCAGTTCCAAACCCTGCTA
>JAOWBP010004220.1:17992148-18016313 GCA_028571105.1 Tragopan temminckii | reverse complement strand
AGGTCTCCCCAGAGCCTTCTCTTCTCCAAGCTAAACAAGCCCAGTTCCCTCAACCTTTCTTCATAGGAGAGGTGCTCGAGCCCTGATGTAAGAAAGAAACGATCCTTCATTATTTCTGTTGCTTGCTGGCAGACACATTGAGATGCGCATTACTCGGAAGGGCTCAGCGGATATACTGGGAAACCAGAAAGCTCCACTCCTGCCAACAGCTTATCCCGCGCATCTCACCGGAGGGCGATGGCTGTGAAGGGCTGCAGGCATTGATGGAGGGAGAAATGCACGGCCTCTGGGTTTTGGGTGAGATAAGGTGCCAAAGAAGCTCTTTGCTCTGACATTCATGCAGAAACGGGCTCTCTGCTCTGAATATTTCATACCTATATGAAAAATAAAAAACACGTTCATTTTTTATGGACTTCTTACGAATAAAAAGTATAGAAACTCTTCCAGCTGCTTAAAGCTGAAACCAACTCCAAACTTTGGTTCCCTGCCCCCTTGGATTATGGCAATTTAAGTCTTATAAAGGAAGTATTGCTATTATCCCCTAACTGCTGAGCTCCTCTACGCTTTATTCCAAATTGCAATATACCGTGGCAACGTTCAGCCCACATCAGTGCTGTGTTGTGCTGATGCTTCCTGTCCCCTGATGCAGTATTTCCTTAGATGAGAGGGAAGCAATGTTTAATAAAAGCGTCTGAGGCAGGGGCTGTTTTTACTGTTTGCACCGAGGCTCCAGGTGCTGCTGTTTGCTCAGTCCAGCACAGCAGTTCGGTCTGGTCCCTGTGCTGTCCCAGCAAAGCATGGAGCAGGGGATGGTTGGGTTTCACTTGTAAACCTGCAGGATGTGCAACAAGCTGAAACACACAGCAAATGCACTCACCTGTCCATAGCATACTGTATTTCTGGTACATTTTATATTTACCTGCCGTTAAAAATTAGGATGCACCTCACCTGTATTTAAATGGTAGAAGAGAATTCGTCTCTGAAACACTAATATCAGAGCTGTGATTTCAGTATGCTGTTTCATTAAATATACAATAGGAAACGAAACACAAGGGGTACTGTGCTGCCTCTAACACTGGAGATAAGCAGCTAAGAACAAGCCTGAACATCATTTTCTCTCTCAAAGTGGCTCAGCTAGTGTGAGATGAAAGGCAGGAGAACCTGAAACAGGAGAAAAGGGAAAAAACAGAGGTGTGGAGAAAAATTGAAGCTACTTTTAGGGATAAAAATGAGCTGGAAAGGTGTGAATTCATGGGAAAAAGGCCCCACAGGTGTGGACACGCTGGGCCCTTCCTTCAGCAGCCCGTGGTGAGAAGGAAAGGAAATGGTTATTCCACACAGCAGGGGAATGTTAAGCACAGAAACAACAGCAGTGTTTTCAACCCAGTGTTTTCATTGCAGAGCATGATGCCCAAATGACTATTGTTTATGTGCAAAGCCTGGCATAAAAATATAGCCAAAGCAATGAGACCAGGAGCCTGAATAACACTTTCCATTTCGAAATAAAAGGTTAAGATTCCAAACAGATACGATTTGAAGCCCTTTGAATTGTCCAGCAAATGCAACCTGTTGCTTTAAGAAAAGCAACATTAAAGAAAAAGCTGCCCACCTAACTCTGGATGAAAAGTTATAAAAAACCAAATTCCTTATGACAACAAGTTTGTCAGAAATAAGTTTGAGGCCAAAATATTCTTGCAGAAAGGACAGGCAGCTTGGTCAGCAGGAAGCCCAAAAGAGGATGGGATATCAACCTTGCTTACATCAGCCTTTAGTGGGCTGTCACTGAGATGGCCTTGCTCCACAAATGTTAGAGATGTACCCAGCCCATCCCAGAAAGTCAGAACGTGTTTTTTGTTGGTCCATTATGGGCACCTGAAGTATTGTGCAGGACAGGAAAATGACTTCATTCACAGGTTTCTGAGGGAACCAGAAGGAAACTAGAGATTCAATTTATAAAAGCAAGAAAAGAACCCATTGTGATATTACATTTGGCTATGAAAGATATAAATGAAAGTAAGTCCAGAAAGAGAATAACGGCATTCAAACATTCTTCCCCATTTTATGGCTGACATGTAAAGTGGTTCATTATGCTCCTCTGCCACACAAAGCCTTCTGTGCCAGGAGTCAATAAAAGTTAAATGCCAAGGTACAAAATAGGCAGTGTGGAACATGAAGCTCTATGGTAAATTAAAACCCTGGTGGGCTGCAATGCTCACAGCAAATGACAAAGGCACTGTGAGGTGGACAAACGTGCAGCAGCTGATGTTCTAACAGAAGAGCTGGGAGTAGGAAGTGTCTCAATTTAGTAGCAGTTTGTACTATGTATGTTCACACCAAAGTACCGACAAGGTGATGGGAGATTTTACTGTTGTTACTCAGGGGGTGAAGCAAATGTCCATGCAGGCAAAGAGAGCTAGCACGGTGTTCTGGGACACAGAGCTGCCAAAGGGCTGAGAGGGGAGGACTGCACAAAGCCAGAAGGATGCGTGCGAGACGCCAGCATCTCCTCCTGGAATACTTCAAATATTTTAATTGCGTTGAATTTTGAGAGTCTCTTAAAAGAGTATGAATCTGGGTATTTGTACAATGGAAGTAACGTCACACCTTGCTAACCCAATTCACTTACACGCAGGCATCCCTCGAAGCAGTGCCAGCATTCACGAACTTGGGAAGATCCTTTCAGTGCTGGGTTCTTGTCCTGCTCTGTGCTTGTCTGACCTCACCCAGGAGGATGGACCCTCCTCTGCACCCCTCTCAGCGCTCCCAAACAAACACCCATGGCTGATCTCGTTGTTACCCGGTGTGCTCTCACAGCGACAGCAATGTTGTGTCATATAAATTATCTTCTTGACTCTGGCCTGGTGATTTTGCTTGGCTTGCTAGCTCGTTTTGCTTCGTCCTCATTTTGTGGTATCTATTAAATCAGTATGCAAGTAACATTTTCTGTCACACTAAAAGATTAGCTGTAAGAAATAGAGAAACAGAAAAGTTCCTTACCGCTGTACAGATTTATCATGTTCTGGGAGCACATTTGGCATTATAAAGGAGATCATATAAATTCAGAAAAATGGTAATGAAATACAGCTTGGAAATGCTATAAAGGATCCTAGTTTTACCACAGCAAAAATGTAAGCAGGAGGAAAAAATAATAGCTGATGGAATGACCGCTGCAGCTTCTGAGAATTATGCATGGTAAAGCAGGATCAGGCTCGAACAAATAACACATACCAGAAGGAGAACAGAAGATTAGAAATATGGCCATTTATCCATTTGCTAGCTTTTTCCATGAGATGGCTTTAATAACGCTGCCAGTGCCTAGCACTTACAGAGACCAGGAGCAGAAATTCCGTCCTCCTGCTGCCAAGAGCCCTGGGAAGCATAAGAAGCCCTGTCCTGGAACAGCCCATGGGACAGCTGGCCCAGACCCAGCAAGTCTCAGTGCATGGGATGCTGTTGTCCCTGCAGCTTTGGGGAAGAATGCAGGAGGAGGCAAATTCAATCCATGTGGGCTGGGTTTGAGTGAAGGCTGGGGGAGACCTACATTTGAGTAACCCAACCAACATGTGAACGTGACATATTCTGCACTAGTATTAGAATAATGAATAAAACACCCTAAAAATGTGAAAGTTTTGTGAAAAATATTTCAGAGGGTGCAGCTCAGGTAACAACAAAGGCGAATGACAGTATTACGTTTGTCCATTTCCATCTTAAGTAACCAAAACAAATAGCTATTTAAAAGATATTTAGGAAAAAAAACGTCACTTTTGCCCACACATGACTTGAATTCCTTGAATGAATCTGTCTATTCCGGCATGCACAAAGCAATAAGGCTTACATAAATGCCCTACATCATCCAAGTAGTCACTTTCTGATCTTCAAAATCCAACAGAATTATTTATAACTTTGTATGAAATATTCATGGAAAAGTGTCCATTGCCTGAAATTTCTGCTAAAGAGTAATTTAACTTGGTTTTTTTGCATTTCTTACTATCATAATAATTTAGGTCAGGCAAGAGCTAACAATATCATTTGTTTGACAAAAAATTACCTGCAATGGTTGTTATAATGACTTCAGATTTTTAGTGAGCTTTTTATACAGAGCGTGCTATCAAATGGGCACAATCCAAGCCAGCTGAGACCAACGGCAATATTTCCACCTGTTTTAGTCTGGATGAAGCCTCACAAGCTTTAATTGCACCAGGCATGTCAATTCTTCAGCCCACACCCAAAGCTGTTGCTAAAGGACATCACACTGTGCAATAGCATGTACGCATTTCCTATGGCTGCTAATAAAGCAAAAAAAATCTTGCCACATCTCCATCCCACTGCCTGCAGCCTGCGGAGAGATTCCCTCTTGTTTAAAGCCCTTGGGATAATAAACAAACACAAAGGTATGGGAGAAACACAGTGGCACTCTTGGGCTGAATGCTGTAAGTGATAACATGGAATAATCTCAAGTGGGCCAAATTAAGAATCTTTATGTGAAAATATTTTACACTAGCTTCCATTTCACTTCCTGGCTGAATAAAGAATACTTTTTTCCCCATCTATAATATTTTATAGTTGGGTTTTGTGTTTTTTTTTTTTTTATCATCATCCCTAACTCCATACAGTAAATATGCAAAAGACCAGAAGCAACAGATGTTGGGAAACACACAAATCCAAAATAACACACAGATATGCATATACAACTGTGTACACATAAGGCGCAAATATGTGGGTACGTACGTATGTCTCACAAAGGAGAATTTTCTCCAGGAGGTTTCCCATTGCCATTTCCACTTTCAGTGGCTGTGAATTTACGACCAGCAGATGTCATAAAAACATCTCCATTCTCACTAGCTGGAGCTGCCCTCGTTCCCGTTCTCCACGCAAGCCCTGCTTTGCAGCTGCTTTTTCTTTCTGCAGAAGGACACCTCTGGAGTTAATTGGATGTCATCAGTCTGGTGAGGTGTCTGTGAGGAAGAAAGGGAGCCGAAATGTACCAGGGAACGTTACCATACATTCATTTCCAGAACTTACCACCACACATAAAAGCACAGCAGTTTCAAGGCTCAGATTTCCAGTTCCCACTCCCTCACTGCTCAAGTCAACTTTATCTTTTTGCATATTTTATACTTATTTATAATTAAAAGGCCGCATTTGCTGCACAGAAAGTCCTGAAAGTTTTTACTTATTGCATAGCACATGGACGTATACCTTGAAGAATAGTATATGTTTACTTCACCCGGTGAAAGCCATTTGCACATGATTAAATGGGATAGAGAGCAGCATACCCTAATGTCAAGCAAGGGAACACAAAGAATAAAAAGTCACCTATTTTTCACATCAGGTTGTCATTACTGTTTTAAATAATGCATCTCCAAAAGAATTCTTATGGATAATTGAAAGGAAGAAATGTACTCAGCAAGCAGGTGTCTTCCCATTGCTACCAAATAATCTAGGATGGCACATAATATTTTGACAGCATATATATGCATGTGCTTTTGTGTGTATATGTCAGCCAGAAATGTTCCTCGAAGACAAGGGCTCTCTGCAGTGTGCAATATGGAACATCAAAGGCTTTGAGCCCCGAGGAAGTCTCGCTGAGATCAAAAATGGGACACTGAGAACAGCACAGAAAATATCATCTTTCCTGCTTAACAAAATGGGGGAAATTAGTTGTAAATTCCAACTCTGATGTCTCAGTTTCAACAAAACATACTTAATGCAAATGCCTGGCAGTTGAAATTGTCTTATGGACAAGGCACTGAGAAGGTTTGGGTTGCCAGAAGCCACACGTTCTGCATGTTTGAAAGCCCCTGGAGTCTGAGTCACCCTTCAGCTGCTCTGTGAGGAGAGCAGCTAGGAACCTGGGATTCCTGACATCAAGTGCAAAACAAGGTCGGCGTATGCAGGTAATACTTCTGAAAGGATGAGTCAAAAGTTAGCAGGGAAACTCCAATCAGTGTGAGGTCACTAAGTCAGACCTTCAGCAGGAGCGCACCGACTGCCCTCACGTTGTATCACTGGACTTGGGCTCCATCACAGCCATTCAGCACTGCTCACCTTCCTTCCAAACATAGCAGGAGTTTTTGCAGTTCCCTCCTGTGGGCAGGAAAATGCTTTGGTAGCACCAGCATTCAGGTGATGTTAATTACACTGAAATTGCATTCCCAATATTCTGATTCTCTTCTTTCCGCCTTCTATCCCCTTTCATCACCCAGAAACTCAAAACCACTCTCTCCAGTTACATGGAAACCTAAACTCACTTTCTTGTGAATTTTTATAACAATTTTTAATAGGACACTGTGATGCATAAAATCTATGGTTCTGCCAAGTAACTTTACCTGTTCATATTCCACTAAAAGCCCAATTCAAAATCGTGAGCCAATGGATGGTAAAGGGACAGATCAAAATTAGAATATTCTCCTACCTGATGGAGAGGAAAAGAAGGAGAACAGCTCTGTTTTGACAAACTGCAACGAGTTTGCAATTATTCAGTGTAAGAAACTGATTTTTACCCATTCTCCCATCACCTTTTTTTTTTTTTTTTTTTTTTTTTTTTTTTTTTTTTTTGCATGAGAGTAAATAGCCTCAGCATTAAACTCTGTCTGTTCAAGGAAAGAAGAAGTTACCTTTAAATAAGCAAAGGCTTTCCAAAATATAAAAACAGTGTTCACGGTGATATCATGAATGCAGGAAAACAATTTCTAATTCAACAGTTCTACTCTCAGATGACCTCTGCGATGCATCCTCACATTGCTTTGAAATACAAGAAAGGGATATCTACCTGTTTGACAAACCAGACTGAAGGAATCGCAGCTGCCCCTCGCTGGAATGCTAAATGGGGAGTCAAAGAGATCAGAACCTCAGGAGACACAATTAAAACAAACAGGAAAATTCTTAGGCGGAGCACAACAGCCTTTTCCTTCTCTTTTCAGCATTCTACTCCCCTTCTACTGTATGTTCTGCATTCTTTGCAGTGGATGGGAGGCTCTTTTTTTTTTAAATTATTTTCTTCCGATAGCACAGATGATGCAATATTTCTCCAGGAAAGCAGAACAAAAATCTGGATTTCGAGCTCAAAAAGTCAGAAAAATCTGAAGTTGAGGTTTCTGCATAGCAGCGGTTGTGTGCAGCCCTGTGCTGATAAGAACCAATGCAGCTTTCTGGGAAGAAACAATGCACCAGGCCGGAGCATTAATTAAAGCATAGGAGACTGAACCTCCATAGAAAAACATCACTGTGCTCCAAAACTCCTCCAGCCCATCCTGCCAAAGTGCACAATGGGCTGAAAATGGTCATTTATAAAACCAGTAGAGAGGAGAGGAGGCTTCAGGGGAAAAGACACAGGTCACAGCAACAGAGCACAGAAGTGCTGTGGGGAGCAGAGTGCACAGGGGATGCACAACAGCTGCTTAGGATGGGTTTCTCTAAGTTTGGCCCTTTGGATTTAAACGTACCGGTTGGGCTGGAGAGATCAGAACACAAGTTTCAAAATGCACACATTACTTCACGGTCCCTTCCCACTCTAAAATTCCTTTGTTTGCAGGATAACAAGGTGTATCTGAATGCCTCAGACCAAAGCATCTCTCTTTAGTACAGCATCACTGCAAGCCCCAGATAAGATTTAGCTTTCCTTATCCATCAGAGGTGCTGGGCCACCAGGTGTCTCTGTGCTCCCTCGTGCCCAGCTTCCCTATGGAGCACCAGGGAAGCTGATGAGGTGCCAAGCAAGGAGGAGCCAGCAGGTTGATGCTGAAAATAAGAAAAGAATGGGTTGTCAGCCCTGCCTGGCACTGCACTGCCCTCCATTTACCTCTGCTGAGTGAGGAGACCACTACTGAGGCAGAGCTGTGAGCCCCATTACTGAGCCAGAACTGGAGAAGCACACGTGGCATCCCATGGCATGGGGTGCAGCATTGCACGAGACACCCTGCATACACACCTCAAGGCAGCACCTTCTGAGAGCATCCACAGTACCAGGATGCATATGATCAGCTCATCCTGGGGCAAGCATCACACTTTGGAGGTTCTCCTTCTCAGGTGCCCTTCCTGAAATCTCCTGGCACCACCAGCTCAGCTTTCTGCCCCCATCTCCATTTACAGAAGGCAAAAATCGACAGAATGAGGATCCCAAAGGGCCTCAGCAGGGTGTGGGAGGAGAGAGCAGTGAGCCCCAGCTCCTGGCACATCAACATCGTGTGGGAGAGGAGACAGCAAGTCTGTGCCTCAGCCTGGGTCAGGCCTGGAACTGCAAGGGCAGCAAAATGCAGCTTTGTCTCCAAGAAATAGAGGGCACAGATTAGACACAAAGAACAGAAACAGCACATCCAAAAAAAAAAAAGAAGAGTCTCATTAAGCCAAGAGGAGAGAAAACCAGTGACAAATGCACTAGGCTGCAAGGAGATAATGGAAAATGTAAAGAGAATGTACGTTACATGCAGGACTTTGTAATTCTTTACACCACTGAGTTTGCACTGTTTCGGTGAAATAAAAGAAACCCCCAGTGAGCGCTGCTTTATCCCCATGGCACAGGGAGAAGGCAGCCTTGTGAGCACAGACTTCAGGCTCTGAGACTCCCAACTACATAAAACACAAAGAGAAAGGAAAAGAAAAGGGGATCAGACTGCAAAATATGACACTATTAAACAATATTATGATACTTCATAGTGTAAAAACAATAAAAAGCAGCATCACTGGGATGTGAGAGTTCTTTCCGCAGATAAATACCAGGTATGGCATTACCTGGTCTAGGGAGAGAAAGCTCTTGCTTGGATAGTTTTTCTAATTTACTCAATTCCTCCCAGTGGGACTTTGGTTTAAAAGAGGTGGGAGCTGCCATAGTACCATGCTGAGAATCTGATCTGTTCTCCCAGGATATGGAAAAGATGCACCACAGAGTGGGGATGAATTGCAATAAATCACTTAAGACATCCCACAAAATGAGTGAAAGATCCTCAGCCAAACAAAAATCATAATCATAGCCATGTTTTAAGGAGCGCAAATCTCTGGGAGTCACCTGGAATAAGCTGTGAATAACCCCTGTAGATCCAACACCCACCTGAACAAAAGCGAATCTAAATAAAGAAATAAAATGTTTTCCTAACAGCTTTTGAAATTTATTTGAAGGTCCCGGCTAAAATAAAACATTCTTAAAGGGACGTGGAAGACTAGAATGCTTAATACTGGAGCAGTCTAAGCATGAGGGAATGACGCAGCAGCTCATTAGGAACGGTTCACAGAGCAATCCTATCAGTGAAAAAGATTTTCTCCCTATATTTTAAGAAAGCATCCATTTAATAGGAAAATTAATTCAGAGTGTTGGCTAAATGAAGCCTGGAGACTTGGCAGAGTTACAGCAAACTTATAAGGTTCTCAAGTCCCAGTTTCTGCCCCAGATGAATCTGACATGACTCAGGGGAAACGTGACCCCACACCTCTCCCCCATCAGCCCAGCATGGTGTAGGGCTGCCCCAAAGCACTGGTGGCTGATGTCTGCCAGAGTCCCCACTGGGCATCCCATCCAGATTTACAGATTGCTAAATGGAGCGATGGTGCATGATCCCTGCACAGCCTCAGCACTCAACACACAGCCGTGCTGCTGGAGAATGGAAGCAGAGACTTCACATCTTCGTTGGTACTGCCACCACTTCATCCCAGAAAAGCGTGGATGGTTTTTGAGTAACACGTGGAATTTTGCTGTAAGTCCTCCTTTTGGGCAGCGCAGCAGTTTTTAATAATCTGCCATCTGATTTTTTTTAGAACTGAAATAACCACATTCGTCTGAAATTGAAAGCTGAAACATTTCATTTTCTTTCTTAAATATGGGCTTTTGTGGTAGTGATGGGAAAGGCTCCAAAAGGTTTGCAAGTCAGGTTTTCATTTAGATAAGCTTGCCTTGGCCAGAGTAGTTATTTCAGCTTATCCACAGCATCACAAGGGTCTCTGCTCAGCTGCCCAGGGCTGGAATCCTCCTAAGGAGGGCTCTTCTCATGGGTGTCAGCACATCTGAAACACGTGACACATACAATGAGATTGTCCTTTCTACACAGAAATGCACAAAGGCACTTTAAAATTCTTCTTTCTCAATACTTATCAACCCCTTTTTAATCCAAAATTGCTTTGACAATAATATTTCCAACCTCTCCTTTCATGGAAGCTGCTATTTTTAACCAACACAGCAGAATCTGATCCAAAGTTAATTAAAGTGATAGGAAACAGCATAATTCGATCGCTATAATTTATGACAACCCGTAAAGGAGCCAAAGTCTGTATCTGTGTTTGCATTAGCATCAAGAAGAGTGATCCACTCACTGCACTGATTTTCTATTTAGCACTTCCTTCAGGAACTTACCCAGCTCTTGCATGCGTGCCATGTGTCCATATGTCTGCCTTCACAGTGACTTCTGCAGGAGAAATGTAAATGACTACGCCAGTAAATTCTGCTGTAGGACACTGCTAACCCTGGTTTGTGAGGGGAGACCAAGTTGTTAGCCCAAAAAAAGACAGAAGTTAGGAAGAAAACAAACCAAGCAAAACCAAAGAAATAAACAAAACCCAAAGTGGAGGATCTCCAATTCCTTCTGCCTATTCCTGGATTTGCTCGTGTTGGCAATCGGGGTCCCCCATATCCCTGCGTTTCAAATAGCACACAAAGTGTGCAGCCTTGTAGCATGAAGATCCATGATTTAATTATGCTTCGTTAAGCGAAGTTCAACGCTCAGAGATGGAAGCCACAAATATACAGTCCCCTGGATTGAAACTGGTGAGGCATACAATAAACACATAATAAATCCCAAAGCTGTTTGACAAGCTAGAAGAAAGTCAGTTAATGTTGTGTAAAAGGTACACACTTAGTCCTGGATTATCATCAGTCTTCTGGATCATGGCTCAAAGATTACAGAGTATAAGTGGATGTGATTTGGGCACATGTTTCGCATGGCACTTCCATTATCTGACCATGGTGGTACTGGTTCTTGCTACCCTGCTGGTCATTGGCCACCAAGCACAACTGGTGTAGGGAAAGCACTGTGACTCACAACTTTATGACACTGTTACCACTTACTTTAAAAGCATGAAATACGTGAGGAATTGGAGGAAATTAAGCTCCTTAAATGCCATTCTGTTTTTGTATTTGCATGTAAAAACACCTACTTGTAAAGACCTTCTTAAAAAATAATTATTATTTCTGCAGCATTTTTTCACAGATCGTGCTGCTTTCTGCACCCATTTTTATTTTAAAATCTTTATCATTATTATTCTAACGTGAAAGGAAGAGTTATTTTGTATTTAAGTGCTTTTATTGCTAAATCTCTCATTTTAGAAAATCATATGTTTTCTGCCTGCAGCTGAGGGCTTGTTTTGTTTCACAATGCGCTTTGGAGAAACCTTTGGCTTCAGACCAAACTATACATATCAACATTTATATAAATCCTATGTATTATCCACTAAATCAATGAAAGCCCTTCTGCAATGGTTTATGGATAAGCTCTTTTGATCAAGAAACTTTCAAAAACTGCACATTTATATTCATCCAGTGCATTTACAACAGCTTTGTATTATTCATACAACACCCATTGCAAAGTAGGTTTCCACCAGCACTAGCTCTCCATATAGCAGTTGTAGGGAAAATAAAAACAAAAAAAGCACATAACTTTATGGTCAACCCTATGGAAGCATTGTGTGCACTTCTCAGTGGATATTTCAGCTCATAAGAATGGAAGAGGAGGTAGGCACAGGGCAACACTCACTGCTGCTTTCCTTCTACGTCTGGTCGCACCTCCAGACCCCCAGAGCTGAGCCTTCTGCATTCAGTTCAGTGGGAGAATTTGGCTTCATTGTGCCACATTGGGGTTTTCTGCAAACACAGCCTGGAAAGGAGCCAGGAAGCTTGCTGTGCAACTGGAGCAGTCATAAAAGGAGACAATTCAAATAAATTTCCCCCAAATCTTCTTGCATAGGTACTGATTCTAGTGGGTCACCTGGGATTACATTATCTTAATTGCTTATTGCTGACCTTTTTGAAAGTCTCTAGTGATGCTGCTTGGCTTCGATACTGTTTGAGTTATAAGAGGTCACTGATCGTTTATGGAAATGGCTTCTGTAGTCAAATTGCATAAATGCTTTCAATTCCTGCTAATACCAGAGTTTGCAAGATACATTTTTCTCCCCCAGATTACAAAGGCAATCCAACTCCCTTCACATCCCACGGTTCTGAATTCTTTTGATTCACATCTAGTTTATTATAGACATCGCTGGCAGAAAAAAATAAAACAACCTTGAGATAACTAAAAATACCTTTAATTAACATGGGGACACTATTGAACTTGCAGCATGATGAATGATGATGTGAACACTGTTCCACGCTCCAGTGTAGAGGTAACAACATAACAGTAATTACAAGAGCACTTCCAATGGATCTGTACCTTCAAAGAATTTCTCAGGTAGGACATTTTCCAAAGTAACCTGCCTGGATTCTGAAGCCAGTGAAATTGAATTTGTCTCCACGAATTAACGTAGAGGCAAATTTTCAGTAGTACAGACAACATTTATTTCCCCCTTCTCCTCCCAACTTATCTGTGCTTTTTCACTTCCATCTTGTTATTGCTGCGTGTTAAAATGGAAGAAATCTTCAAGCCAGCCTTCCATTTTAATTAAAGTGTGACAGCAATGGCTGTTTGCCGCAGAGCTGAAGTTCCTTTGGTGAAAGAGAATTCTACACAGCAAAAACAAAACATGAATAAACGTGACTCATTCCCAGCCTATTGATTTTGGTGCACTGCAAATAGCCAAGTACTCACGTTAGGGCTGAACACGGAGTGCTGAGGTCGTATGACACGTGAGCATCGATGGCACTTAGGAGCTGATGAAAGAATTCACTTCTTTGGCAGCAGTGACAGTGGTTGGCTCCATCCTCGGTGGCATGGAGTAGCTCAGAGGCTCAGAAGAAATGCTGAAAATATGATGTTCCCTTCCCAGACATTGCTACATCCAAGATACTTCCACCAAGTGTTCCTGGAGGAAATGCTCCCAGCCCTGTAGTTGCATGGAAGGGATGGGGAAGGTGAAGGGTGCAGTGTTGGATGTGCACTTTTAATCTCCAATTTCATTTGAAGTAATTACACCCTGACAATAAGCAAATGTAATAACCCAGTTTTGCAGGAAGCTAGGGAGAAAACATCCATAAAGGATCAGGACTTCTCTGAAATGAGCTCCTGCTTTTTCCTCCATGTTCAAAACCACATTTCTCTCTTATAGGAGGGCTCAATTCTCAGCAAAATCAGAGCAATTACAGCTCATTCTTTGATACAGATTTCTGTTTTTATTTGCTGGTGCCAGCCATTATTTAAAAGTAGTTCTGGTTCACATCACCAAAAGTAATGGAAAGTTACCTTTAATGCCATCGTTTACCATTTGTTCCTATTGTAACGGAACGTCTGCTGGCTGATTTTTCTTGCAAGGTTAATGGTCACTGCAAAAAAAAAAAAAAAAAAAAAGATGAATGCAAGACACAGTGACTTCAGAGGCCAAGAAAATCCTCTCTTCATTCCTTTTAATTAAATGTTACAGAAATTAGAGGCTACCGCATCTCATGGGCTGTCAGAGTGAAGCCCACAATCCTAAAGATCAAACAAATGTATTAATTTAAATAAAAGCTGACTATGTTTCATGCAATGAGAGTCAGTAGCCTTTGCAGGGAGAAAGGAATGCCTGTATTTCTGCTGCCTTCCGCCCGGCCTTTGGAGCCACGCAACGCTGTGCAGAACTGTGTAAATTGCTCATTGTTCTTCCAGCTCCTCCCGGACGATCCTCTTGGAAATAGCCTCTCTGAAAACAACATCTTTCAGCAAAAGCTCAAACGAAGATGCAAGGAGGAGGTTGTTCTTAAATCTATTGTGAAAGACAGAGATTTCAAAGTATTGATTTTTCATATTTCTGCTCTTCCCAGTCTTTTTGTCACAAACATCAAACGGAATGGCTCCACGCTTTGCTCATTTTAGCTGTGGTCTGGCCAGATTTCTGTAATCTTCCAAAAGCTTAAGAGCGTGAAAGGAACATCAAAATAAAAATTTACCCCAGAAACTTGTGCCCTGAATTTGCAAACAGTGTCCTATACAGTCAATACTATTACATAGTGCTGCAAGTGTTAATGTAAGAGTATTCATAAGTGATTACAGTGCAGAGAATATCTTCAAGTTCTTAATAAGCATAAACATTTGTGGAAGTAACTCAAAAACTTTGCAGCTGCCCACAGGTTATTCTGTTGGTTCCCTGAAGCCAATCAAGCATGCACTCATCTATTCCAAAGCCAGGCCCTCAGAATGCAAAGCCCACAGGTCTCTGCTCCACTTTTACACTTGCAGTAAAATCTAAAATGGAAAGATGCAAAGGAGTGCAAAAACCTCAACTTACGACTTCTTTATGTGATGTGCTACAAAATTCCAACATTTCTTTTCTACTTCAGCCATTTACTTCTGCTTGTGAAGGCTTTACCTCGCTTCCAAGACCAAATACAGAATGGAGAAAAAGTAAACAAATATAACATAAAAGAAAAGAAACACAGCAGAATTTCAGCATAGAGACTGCAGCAAGTCCATCTGGCTGCCAGTGCCACAAGCTGTCCTTCATCAGTTCAGCAAAAAGATGCTACTGTGTGGCCAGCAATTGCTGGAAAGGCTGGCGTAATGCACACAAAGCACCCTGGATCTATCCAAACTGCCACAGATGAGAGTACCTGCTATAAAGCCCCAGTCTGATGGAAGTGATGCAGAACTGGGCTTCAATCAGAGCAGATTCACGACTTCACCATGGAAATTGCCCAGAGCTGAGCTGATAATCTTCTTCAACCTGCAGTGCCCAGAGGATGCATTACTCCCCCAGACAAAACTCCAACTTGGAAGCTCACGCAGCCTGAAGAAGAGCAAAGCAATTCTAGAAATTCAGTTTAAACAAGCTAAAAATCTGTCCTGTTTGCAGTGCCAATTTCTACTTAAACATTCTTATTTTTCACAAAGGCAATAACACCAAAATCCGGACCCAGAATTGCCAGCAGGTCTTTGAATGCTAATTTAAGCTTTTAAAATATCCAAGTATATCTACAAGCAAAGCTCAGATTTGAAAAATAACCAGACTTGGCGTTAATATTTCTGCACTCTGAGCTCTAGCCCTCCCCCAGGCAGACCCCAGGGCCTCCATCTGGCCAATGCTCCATCACTGGAGGAATCACTCTTTGTCAGCAGAGCTGGGGCCAGGCTCATCACGCATGGCATTCAGCACGGCGCATGATGGCCTCAATCCCAAAGACGGGATGCAGTACCTGAATTCAGGAGAAGTTTGGCAAACTTTTTTTTTCTGCCACACAACCAAGTTTTGCCACACAAAGCAAGTTTTTGGAGATTTTACAGAACAACTAACAGAGCCAAAATCTTCAGTAACGTATTTGCAGTGTTGGCACAACCGAACGGGAAATCCAGTGACCAGCAAGTTGAAGCACTGCAGACAGTGAGATCAGCACACAGCAGCCAGCTTCAACAAACTGTGCTGTTATAGCCATGCTCTGCCGCAGTAAGATGTCAGAATTCCTACAGCATCATATGAACTATTTAATACTGACTATTGTCTCACAACTTGCTTTGGGTGTATTATGGGAATTTACAAGTTAAGAGGCGATACAAGCCTTTGAGCAATGGCTGGCACCTGTGCTACACATCTTTGGGCAGGATGTGGTTAGTGCAAACGGATTAAGGAAAGCCAGAACTGGTGTGCCCATTTGGACTGGATGGGAATAAGGAAAGACACAACCGGTGTGCCCATTTGGAGAGGATGCCCTTGGTGTTGCAGCTGCTGACATCTCAGACATTGCCCCTGGTCACTCACTCATGGAAAGCAACCCTACTGCTGGAGCTGCAGTCAATCCCACAATTCATTTTCCTGCAGAGATGTATTTTTGCAACTCACATGTGACACGGAGAAGCTGACAAAGAACATAGGATCACACTGAAATGTTTTGCCCAGCTGAAATCTACGCGGTGCCCTTCACAGCAAAACGGTTTAAAATTCAATTGGATATTTGATGGGAAAGACTCATTTTTCAGAGGTGACTGCTTCAAAAGAAGAGTTTGTCTTGCAACCTTCTAATTGTTTTTGTTGCGTACCGGTCTTATCTCCTAGCACTTTGTATTAGCAGTTATTTTAATTAAGCTTCCCAAAAAACTAATTTCAGGATTTTCATTTCATTCCCTTCATTCAGTGAAGCAGCGCCAGATGATGCTTTTTAAAGATTTATGAGCACTCCTTTGAGATTGGTACACCAACATAAGTTGTGAGCTACCTTAGGTAGTTCAGACTTAACACAAACACCGACAAAAATTTGGGACCTTATTACAGCAACCAAAATCTCCAGGAACTTTATTATACAGGAAAGTAACCTGCCTAGCAATTAACAAGTAATTAATTACTTCAAGAGACTCACTTGATTGCTCGAGAATGGGATGACTGCTCCTTTAGCATGTTAAGCAAAGACCAAGGCTTTGAAGTAGAGCAAGGCAACCTCACAAACCTTTGCAAACAGTTCCTATGGCTTCAGGTTTGGGTCCTCAGCTCCAGCACCAATGGGCACGTGGCCACTTCCATTACTTACTGGAAAGATCTCCGTTATCACTTCACTGTGGTGATGCTTCAGAATACTGCTCTTGCATAGCAGTCCCCACGCGCAGCACGCTTCACAAATAAAATACAACCCCTGCATTACTATTTTGCAAAGTAAATTACAGGATTCACATTTCCAGACAGGCTTTCACAGGGAGGAATTAACCTTCTGTATTTTGTTTTGTGTCAGCGGTTTTGCACATATAATTGTTTATGAATGAAAAAGCATCGACTTTAACATTAAGATAAATTTGAGTGGACCATTTGAAGGCTTTGGTAAGCAGGCAAGATATACATAAAACAAATATATCATGTATCTTACTATTACTGAGCTTTTCTCCCTACTTATTTTGCATTTAATTCTCTCAAGTGAAACAAATAGGGCCAGAACATTCAATCTCTGGAAGTAAACCAATGTCCTTTTTATCAAGTAGAAAAAATAAGCTTTTAGATGAGCTGTTCTCTGTAGAATAGTTCCTCCACGGGCAAATAAAATCAGAAGGAAAGGTGTGTTATTGAATCATCTTCATGGATGCAATATTCTTCCTTTTATATCTTCTATCTTAAAATATTTCAAAGTAATTCTAGAAATATACAGCGGATTTTTAAAATGATGAGTTAGATACTGACATTTCTATTTAGATTCTGACATTTATATCTATTTTATTAACTCCAAGCATTTAAACTCCGTGTCCTCACCTTATCTCCTTTTGTTAAATAACATAAAAAAGGATTTTCTAGGGTTTAAGAGAAAACATTTGGTGGCAACAGGAACGTCATATTTGCACTGACAGATCGTAGAGACTAACAGAATGTCTGCATCCATACTGGAAACTAGAAATTGTTGTTAAAATGTGGGAAAAATGAATCAAAAGTAATTTTACCTGTGACAAACCAAGGTTAAATCATTAAATAGGTACATTTAACTCTACCCTTTACACATGCAAACACATTACTCTTTTTTGTGTTTAATATAAGTCATTCTTGGCCATCAGATTCTGGTGCCTTGCTGTCCTGTGGGACAACATGGGCAATAAAGACACATTCTGTCTTCCTGTGAGCCACGAGATGGCTCTATCCTGGCTCTATGCCTTCTGGTCTGAAGAAAAGGACTAACACTACTCTGCTGTTCAGGAGCTGAAGCCCATGGTCACAACAGCATCAGTAAAACCCCTCGGTCCCTCTCCAGCTTCCTTGGTAAAAGCTTGCCCTCTCCAAATACACACCCCTGCTTTATTACTGTTTCCAGCCACGTTCTCTCTGACACTGCTACCTGTGTATTTTCATGGTGCGCTCAGCCGTGCTGCTGTTTGAAGGCAGGGGATGCTTTGAGCCACGAACACCAGGATTAGCAACTTTCTGTCAGCCAACATAAGCTCTGGGATGATGTCTGTACTTGCTACGTTTTCAGACCTGTCAGAAGGTGAATTTGAATTTTGTTTTTTGTTGTTTTTTTTTTTTAAGGTATCCGAATATTCAGTGTTACCACAATAGTGTTCTGCAGATCTGGATGCTTTGGACTAAATTCAGTTTAGTTCAGTGTTTCTGGCCAGGTCTCCACCTCCTCTCCCTCCCTTCACACTCCATGCCTTGGTGCTGGCGGTACCCAAGGACACATTGAGGACTGTTCCTTGTGCAAATCTCGCCTTTTGTTTTGAAGTCTCACCAATTTGAACACTGGCACATACATCACTGTGCAATAGCCCCACTGCATTGAGTGGATACTAAAAACATTTTAAGTGACTGTTTTGCCTTTGTGCTCAATTATACAACTTCAATAGCAATAGCAACCACCAACCAGAGCAAACGGAAAGCAGAAATCAGAGGTGTGCTTCTTGCAATTGTAGCAGAGATGGAAAACTGAGCCCAAGTGTCTCTCACCCCCCCCTTTCCCTCTCCTCCAGCTCAGACAGTGCCATTGCAGCAGTGCAGGAGCCCCACAGGAGCAGCACACGGCTCTCCCTGCCCTTGACCACACGGTGCTGGCTCTGCCTGCGGCACAGCAGCACTAAATTCTCTTTTCAGGCTACCTGGCAGAACTAATCTCTTTTAATCTGCCCTCTTTATGGCATCTCTTCGGCCTGACAAAACTCCAATTTATTGACTGTCAGGAAAGACCACAAGGCCTATATCTTTCTTCAGCATTTCACTTTCTTCAGCAGTGTTGAGTGGCGAGGGAATGAAAGGTAAAGGGAATGAAAGGTAAAGGGAATGGAAGGTAAAGGAAGCATTTTCCCCCCTTAAGCCTCATAGGATTGGATAGCATTATGTCAACACTTAACATTAAAACAATAAGATATTTACATCTATCTGAAAAATTAAGTACTGTTTCCTTCAAGCAACATTCATCTTTATATAATCAAAAGAGAGAGTGGCACAGAAGAGAAGAGCTGGACATAAATAACTTTTATACCAAAATCAACAGCTGCTTGTCTGCCTGCACCGGTAAAGCCCAGGTTGGTCTAGACATGGTTCTGTTTTGCCTCATTTTCTATAACACTTAGAGTCATCAGGATGTGAGTAGGCTTAGCACCCCCCATGTTTTTCAGGGAGAAAAGACAGAGACATCACATCAGGGCTGCATGACAGCTCCCTGGATTAGTCCCAGGGCTGTGGCTGTATTGATTCCCTCCCCAACACGATCTCCTGTGAGGAAGCAGCTGGATGGAGAGATCGAAAAGAAGAGGGACTTGAGAATTCATAGGATAGAAATAATTACCTTGCAGTCTGAAAATCTATTTCTTGTTTGGTTTTTGGATTTGATTTTTATTTTTTACCAAATCAGGCAAGACTATGTAACTAATTACCATATAAGCAAATAAGATTAATTCTTAAAGGTCTTCAGTAAGATGTGCATGGGCATAATATTGTGAAGGGCAACAGGTAAATATTAACAGCTTTGGCACAAACAGATGAGGAAATGAAGGCGACTACTGCTGACCCAGCGATTCACTGAAGGTCACGGTCTGCAGCAGGAGCACAAAGGGGCCCCCAATGCGTTCAGCACCGATTTGGAGCTTTAACCAGCTCATCTTTTCTCCCCTAATTCCCTGAACCAATTCTACCGCTCATCACAAGGTAGAAGCTGGAATTTAAATGCAGTTACGTACCATGTTTAACATCTCACCCTGAAGGATTGAATGGAATTAACCCGAATAAAGTTATTCAAGTATTGCAGAGCCGGTACCTGAATGAGCAGTGTTTGAAGGCACACGCCCTGCAACGGGGAGATCTCTGGACCACTTCTGTCTGCTCTGTGTTTCTGTTGCATCCATAAATCGTAAACACGAGGCAAAACTACTGCAAAGCCTCGATGAGGCTGGGAGTTGAAAACGATCTGTTTTGGTCTGCTGGTTTGAAAATGGTTTTCTTGATGAAACTCATGAGTCCACCGGAGACTGAGACACAGATGGATGAGCCGAGCATATGATAAACCTGCTGCAAGAGTTTGTAGTTAATTGCCCATCATCTTTTTTGTCTCACCATAAAAAATTTCACGCCCACCTTGCACAGTAAAGGTAACCGGAGTGTCATAAACCATTTGTCTCCTGTGCTTTCTTTTCTGCATTATCCGATCGGTCTTGTAGTTAGAATGCTGTTGAGACAAGACAAATTTGCTGAGCCTTTTTACTGATGAAGAGCACTGCACCCTTTATCAAATGATCTCCGTTCTCTAATGAGAAGAAACACCTTCCAGAGTCATTTGCATACTAATATCTTTATTTCTAAAACAATAAGCTGGCTGCAGCTCAGAGCCCTCCGTCAGAATAAAATGATTTCATTTGCATGAACAAAGCGTGGAGAGCTCACAAGGAAAACATGCCCCTTGCCAGGGAAATGGAGGGTACCCCGTGCTCAGCAGAAGTAGCAGCTGGGGTCCAAGGCAGTGTGGGAGCACCCAGCACAGAGGGGTAGGGATCCCACCTAGAGGGACACCTGGTGGGCAAGCTGCGGGACAAGAGGCCTTAGAAAGGGGATCTAATGCCACAGATACCATCTATGCTGCTAAAATGCATTTATCACTGCCTACATTTCTCTCTCTCTCTCTGGTTTTATTATTGCTTGGGCAGAAAATATTGCAGAAGCAGGTCACTGCAGGGCAGAGCAGCAGTCCTACTCGGAGCAATAAGAAAGACAAAAGGGTATCTAACAACAGCACTTCCAAACCTGCATTCAAAAGCCAACATTTTCACTTGGATGCCAAAAAGGCTGCACTTTTCCTGCAGCACACAAAGAGTGTCGGGGTCTCCTCCTGCCTTCCAGCATTGCGTGCACCCACAAAGGGAAGAGAAAAATTACCTTCCCTGTACCACATCCATCCAAAGAAAGTGGAAACCCTCTCTGGATTCCAGCAGCGTTTGCCAACCGGCCGTGTAGAGGCTCCCAGAAGATCTGGTGATGGCAAAGCTCCCCAGAAACCAGCTTTTCTTCAGCAACCAGACAATCTAAGGAGAAACAAGCCAAGTCTAATGAGCAGCTAAAGGAATTAGCCCACATTTCCCAGAGATGCTTTAGAGTTTACCATTTAAATCTTTGGCAAATAGGTTTTGCCTGCTGCTCTCTCTGCATTGATGCACGTATCCTCCACAGCAGCAGCCAACAGAGGGGAGCACAGAGCACAGTGCCCATCACTCCTCTGCTGGCAGGGGCACTGCTGAGCGCTGGTGGCTGAATGGGAGCAGAATAGGAGAGGAGCAAGCTCTTCTGGCAGCCTCCATGCAGCCCATCCTCATGCGCCAGCACTGGTGATCAAAGCAGGGCCTGCATTATTCATCCAAGATTGTGCCTATTTTAAGCACTTGGGAATGACTAAAAATAGTCAACTGTTGAAGTAAGGCCTAGGCTTGAAATAATGCTGTTAGCATTCTTTTACATCGATCTCTTACAGGTTCCTGTGAAAGTGAATTACAGATTACTGTTTTTTCCCCATCAAAATAAGAGGAGCCATTCCACATTATGTATGTTTTCTTCTGACTGTATTAAAACAAGCATTAAATTGAAGGTAGTTTTTTTTTTTTTTCCTGTATCTTTCAAAAGGCTGCCACCATATGGGGATTGGTTTTAATACAAGGATCATCTTTGGGTTTTTTGCATATAGACCTTATTGCAGCATCCTCTCCTTGTATTAAATGGGACAGCACAGCAGGCCAGAGAAGGAGCCATGATACCACACAAGGAATAATTACACACAAATTGTTCCATGCCATGAAGATCTTAGGGCTGTAATTACCTTCTTCTTTAAAAATCTGTATTTACTACAAAAACGTATTTTTTTCATTTGAGCTATAAGCAGTTCATTGTGCATTTGGAACGGTATAATTTGAACTCTTCTGTAGCTTGACTAAAACCACCAACGCTCCACCTCCATTCTTTAAGAGATTTCTGTCAGCAATCTACATTTTCTCATTTTGCCCCTTTACAAACTTCAATATCCATAATGCAGTAGCACCTGTTGCACCTGCAAACAGTGGGTAAGCAGAGAACTCCCATGTGATACTGCTCTTCAGCTTCCTTCTCCTTGCAGTCAGACTCAAAGGACTAACAGAGACAAAGCTGTGCCCTGCCTGGATGACCAGAACCACAGCACGGTTCCTCCAGCTCCCCCCACTGTCCTGCATGTGGGCATTGCCCCACTGAGAAACCTGCAGCTCTGTAGATTCCTCTCCAGTTAAAAACTTCCCTTTTACCTGAGCGCTCATTTTACCATTTGCGTGGCTTCAAGATGGCATCCACCTCATCTGCATGAATTTGAAATTCAGAAAGAGCAATTAGAAGGCATACAGGATGAGAAAACAAAGCAAGGGGAGGGAGCTCCCGCCACAGCCCTGGAGTGGGTGGGCAGGCAGGCAGGCAGGAGGCTGCGGCTGGACCTGCCAGGATGCTGACAGCGAGCTCATGTGCGCCGGGCAGCCCTGAAACCACACTGTGCTGAGAGCAAGGCCAAGTGCTCGGGTCCTGACAGCAGATGCAGCCGCTTGCTCCAAATGGGACATGGAAGTGCCACCGCCTGTCCTCATCCAGATGGTGGCAGAGCATTGCTGAAACCCAACCGAGAGGCGCCCACCTGGCGCAGCTCAGCACCAGCAAACATCTCGGTGTCTGTGCTGAGCAAACATCCCTGTCTGGGCTCTGTGCACCTCTGCTGTTTGCACAGCACTGCTTCAAAGCACGACTTGCCAGACTGCATCACGCCAAAAATCCAGATAATCCAGCTACTGGCAGCATCCCAGCTCTAATACATTTTCAAAGCAGAAACTCATACAGTTGTTTGATACAGAAACCACCCCGTGTATGCAGCAATTTATGAGGAAGCACAGTTTTTGGGAATCAGATTTCCCCTTTTCTTTTTAAATGCTGTCCCAACAGAGTCCCAGCAATTTTCCTATGATTAGGAAGATGCCGTTTGAACCAAGAACAAGGCTTTACACATGAGAAAAAAAGTAGCCTCTCCTCTTCCTTGGAGCAATCATGGAGCAATCCATGGCACCAAGTGGTCAGAACATCAGAAGAATAAAAATGATGGCTTACCCTGACAGGTGAATTTCTGATGCCATAAACTTATGAATGGGAAAGTGTTGGGTTTTTTTCCTGTTTGTTTTTTTTTTTCTCAGAATGTTGTTGGAAATAAGATACTTCTAATCTTACCAAGTATCCTTCTAGCTTAAGTATTTTAAACGAATATAGGAGCAGATGTTTACTTCATATATATAAATAAGTACATTCTCTACGCTTCAATGGATCTATATTGATCCTTGCTGCTGAGAATCTGGCCTATAGATTTTAAGTTGGTCTTCCTCTGGCCCAGGGGATACTTTAAATTCTTTTATCCTAATAAGCCTTTTAGAAGGACTTGACTTTTACACCCTCCAGCTTTTCCATATGTAAGGAAATTTATACTTCTACCCTTTACCGCCTGCAGTCAAAGGAAAGCAGCAGTGTTGGAATGAGGGTCATTTTTTTAAACGTTTCACACATTAATAGTTGAGAACTTGAATACAAACCCTCAGGGCTGCAATCATTGTATGAATGGCCAGATTTAGTCCCCAGGGTAGAACATGACCCCAGCACTGGATTTACAGCTAGGGTTGGTAGGATGCTATTTGGAGCATGGAGTAAATCTTGGTGACATCTTTGCACAGAGAACAGAACTGGTCTGGCCAAGGAGAAGGAAAAGCCACCAGTTTCAGAACAAAATAACATTTTTTGTAGCTAATGGCAAATAATATCTTAGTACAGATATGGTACGTAACTAAATGATAAATCAAATTTTCACCAGAATGTGGTCAGGTGCACACCGCATTACACAGAGCACACGCACACAGGTATGTCCACACAAACACCTTGGCAGAACTAAACAGAAGGATGCTGTTAGGCCCAGGGGGAATGGTTTTAACCTCAGACAGGGGAGCTTTAGGTTAGATATTAGGAGGAAGTTTTTCACACAGAGGGTGGTGAGGCACTGTTCACAGGTTGCCCAAGGAGGCTGTGGATGCCCCATCCCTGCAGGCATTCAAGGCCAGGCTGGATGTGGCT
>JAOWBP010004220.1:17937097-17974986 GCA_028571105.1 Tragopan temminckii | reverse complement strand
GCATGTAAAGGCTCTTTGTACGCAGGAGGCGTTTCAGATGTGTTAAAGAGAAACCCAAACATGTCAGTCCTCCACAGCCATTATCATTTTGATAATGAATGCCAACTGTCATGAGAGAAGTGCCAAACCAGGCATCAGGAGCTCCAATCCTCCACTGATTGGGGCATTTAAGGACTACAATGCATATGATTGCTAGCAAACAAAACAAGAATTTGGTGTGTAAAGGAAGGAGAACTGTATTTTGGAACATTAGTTTGTCACTTTACACAAACTCCTTTATCTTTTATAGCAGTATTCTCAAAGATGTACCACCTCTAAAAGCACAAACTCATCCACATTCAATATTAATTCACTTGCAATCAGAGACTTCACAGCTTTCAGAACAAAATCTGATTCTGAGGTGTGTAACAACCTCAGCAGCACAGCCATAACAAAAAACACTTACTGTAGGGGTACTGTAGGCCATTACTATACGCCACTTTACAAGCTCCAGTTGCATCTGCACTCCCTGTTTGACTCCAGCAGCCTTCCACTGTGGTGCTGTACCTTGCTGCAGGCCAGCACTCCTCCTTTTTCCTCGTGGTGCATTGACTAAATTCAGAGGCAGTCTCTTAGAATCCTCCTCCCCCGGCTGACGTGCAGCAGCCCAGGACACCCCGCTGCTCTCGGCTTCCCACGTCAGCATCCCCAGCACTGCGCAGTGCCGGCCCCTCTCGGTGCTGGTGGCTGCTTTGGTTGGCGCTCAGCAGTGAGGAGAACATGGACAAATCCAGGAGCAACAGCTTGTGCTAATCAGTTTGCAAAGTGCTACAGAGCTGGCTGCGGAAGCTGGGAAAGCGCGGGTCTGAAGCCAGCAGGGACTTTGTATCTTGAGGTGCTTGGGGTTAGAAAGAATGAAAAGGGTAATGAATGGGCGTGGGGCCAAAGAAGGGTTCCTTCAATTGTTCAAAAAGGGCTGGTCCAGGAGCTGGACTCAATGCTCCCTGTGGGTCTCTTCCAACTCAGGATATTCAGTGATTTGCTCTGAAGTCAGACAGCTTCAGGAGAGCACTGACGGGCACATTTAAGCAGATGTTCTTAAGATGAGAACAACAAAATCTCTTTAGCTCTTTGCTTAGTCTGTACCTTCAAAGCCTGAAACCATCTGATAGGGCCCTTGGCTGCTTTTAGAGGAACACAGCACACCTTGTTCACTTCTACTCCATTGTGGTTTTCTCTGAAAAAGAAAATCGAGCAAATGAAAACAGAAACAGAAAGAAAAAAAGAAAAAAAAAGAAAGAAACACAAAAATGAAGACACGAGTAGAAAACTACCAGCCTTTCTTCATGAGAGGTTGTGCTTCTTCCCTTCTCCTTCTCTGGTGCTTCCCTTTTTCTTTTCCTAAGCAGAGGTCAAATTCATTCTGTTAAATGAGCTCCTCTCAGCTTAGCCACAGCCCCACCTCTGGAGTGACCCAGCAGCCTGGGGAAGGGTCCTTCTGCCCGCACAGAGCCCAGTACTTCCCAGAAATACATCATATTCACAGCTACCACTGCACTGAAGAGCACTGAACTCTTGGTGACTTTAGAGAGTTCTCCTAAGCTAAATTATGCATACATTTTTGCACAACAATTTTCATCCTACAGTAGATCTCGAGGTAAACAGTACAGACCTCAGATGAAAACACTGCCATCAATACCACGGGGGAAGCACACCACGAAGGGGCTGTGTTGGGTCAGCACCACACATGGCTGGCCTGACCATCCAAACACAAACTGCATTCTGCCCAGTTTTGTCTTCCCTCACAGCCTATCCCATGGAAAGCACAGAGGTCTGAGAACCTTAGGATGTACTGCTGGTGCTCTGCTTAACTATGGATATTTCTGTTCTCCAAACAGCATCTGTCAACTTCATTAAGAATCTTTATATACTCAAAAGCCTCCTCTGCATGCCGCCTCATTGGGCTGTGCCAAACACCAAAGAGCCGTCATACAGCTCTGAAACTCCCATTCCTTTGCCTTACTCTGTCCTCTCACGCTGAGCAATTTTTAAACTAAATTACTCAGCGGTTAGAGCAATAAACATTGTCTCCTGGGACTAAAAAGGAAGAGAAAGGAGACAAGAGAGAGAGGGAAAAGTGTTGCTAGTCTTGGTCACCCCACGCCAAATTTCTTCTTGGAATAAATTCTTGCAATGGATCGTGTTGAAATGCCGACAGACTTTTAATTGGTGTTCTGCAGAGCCCACACACAGTCATGCAGCAATAATTTGGAAATGCCTTGTTTAAAATACATTTAGGCTATTCAAAGCAGATATTGATATTCACTTGTAGCGTGAGAGCGCCAACAACGCCTCGAAGGCATCTCTCAGCCACAGAATCTTTTTCAGCAGCAGGTGGGATGAAATGGTGACAAATGAGATGGAAGGCAGCACATATGAATAAACTATATAATATCCTATTAGTTTCCTCAACTTGGCTGCTCGCTTTGTTATTTTTCATAAGCTGGTAGTACGAAAGCAGCCAAAGCACAAACCCATTCCCACACCTCGGTCTTACTGAAGATTGGATGCAATTTCTGCCCAATATTCTATCCCCAGGAAAGCAGAACGTGTCTGTGGGGACCCCATGAGAGAACAGCACTGCTTTGAGCAGTAAACTCTGATGAATGAAATTCCAGCCTTATTTCAGCCCAGATTTGCAGGGGAGGAGAGGGTGGGATGGTATTAACGATAATACAATTGTAGTTTCGGAGGGAAGAAGCCTGCAAGCTGGGGGCTCCCTCGAAGCAATCTCATAGCCCTCCCCAGTGAGCACAGTGTGTGTAAAGCACAGCCTCCCGCTGCACCTGGACCTGCACCGCTCTTACGGCAGATCAGAATGTTTCCTGCAAGGATTGCTTCAAAGCGTGCCTCGTGTACATGCATCCAGTGAAGACTGAAGTTAGATTTCTTTCTAAAGCAGAGAGGTGCAGTAGCAAACTAAAAAACACCTGTGTTTACAGAACAGGTGCTTTGATACACAAACCTCTTTTGTGAGGCTTGCAAAAGTGATTTGAAACATCAAACAGCATCTAATTAGGTGTATGAGCTCTGTGCAGAGACCCAACCCTGCACAGCTCAGCCTGGGTGGGAGCCGTGCCAGTCCCTGTGTTGGCCTCCCTCCTGGCTGGGCAGCGCAGCAGCCCTTGTTCCTCGTTTGTCATTGTGCTGCCTTATCTCATGTTGCTTCCACTCTGAAATGAGACAGTAAATATTTACCTCCCTCCCACAGATGAGGGAAGGCTTAATTAGCTAACGCCTCTCACCGCCGTGGGAGCTGAGCGCTGTCGGTGCGCTGGGCTGCAGAGCTGTGAGTGCAGAGCCCACCGTGGGGAACCTGCCCACCTCGGTGACCTTGGGTAGGGGCTGAGGCCGTGGCTGTGTGTCGTGCCAAGGGGTTCAGCATCTAACAAAAAACAAAAATGAGATTACCACATTGTATACACTCGGAAAGGTACATAAACTCAAATACACGTCACCTTGGACATCACATGTCCTTGGAGGTAAGGTAAGCCCTATTTTTATGATGTTTCTCTTCAGTTCAGAAATACCTAAAGAAATCAAAGCCTGTGTGCTCCTCGGCAGCCCACTGCATTGCTTTGGGCCCATGGGCGCACTTCCAGCCCCACCACCAATGGCCTCTCACCCTCTGGGCAGAAGTTAATGCTCCTCACTGCCGGTGCAGTCCTGTGCTATGGGGCTCTTCCACCCAGCTGGGGAGAGGCCTGAGCTCCTGGGCTGTGCAGCCCTTCTGGATTCCCTCCTGCCACACCTTCAAAGCTGAAGGTTGAGCTCAGCAAAAAGCTTCCTAATGGTGGGAAAGATCATTCAGAGATGTTGATTTAAACTTTGGATACCGTTGTGTCCAGCAGAAAAAGGTCAGCAGATTTACCTGACTTCCACAACATCCTTTAGGTGTCCTCTTAAAGGAGATGAGGCTTATTAATAATCACTTCAGTTTCAGAGAGGAGATCAGTTGATAATAGAGCTTATTTAATCTCTAGCTATTGAGGTTTGTGTCTAATACAAATGACAATAATGAAGGGACTGGAGCCGAGGAACAGGAACTATAACAGTCTTTGCAGATACAACTAGATCAGAATTACAGCATTCTACCTTTCTTCTGCATTTTCCTTTTCCATTTTTTCTGCAATCTGTCTACGCCGTCTTGCTACCCCGTATCCCTCCTACCCAAGCACAGAGTGCACTTTCTCATACAGGCTATCAATGCAGGGAAGCCTCCTGGGGATTCACTCAGCAAGAGTTAATGAATAGCATTTCTTTCAGCTCCCGGAGGAAATGTTCATATTCTCAGATTTTTTTCCAGGGTTGGGGAGAAACAATAGGGGGAGCATTGGCATCCTAACCATTTTTATCGGTGCACTGAAAAAAAAATTAAGCTGCAATGAAAATTAAGCATTTTTATGCATTTCCAAAAAACGAGATTATAAATAATGCTCTTTGAATTCCAAGATGAAAAGTGACTGAACACAAGCAGCAGCATTCTCCTGTCAAGCTGATCTTTTCATGAGTAGGAAGAGAAGCAGGGAGCATTTGCCCTCTCTGTGGTGGACGCGCCAAACACCTCATCTTTAAGGAAAACATGGATATATTTTCATCCTCTTGAAACATATTAAAGTGAAAAGATCCTCGGTACCCTCAACAATCTTCATCAAAAAGCAGGCAGCTGACAGAAAGGAAATCCTCAGTGGTGCAGCACACCGCTGGGTACCCACAGCCTCCAGCCCTCCTGAAACTGTTTAACAGTGAAGTGCATCACTATTAATTCCACTTCCAGAGTAATTAAATTGGAATTTATGACTCAAATATCCAAAAAAGCTATTTCACAGATGATTTGCAACCGTGCTTAAGCATAGGCATTCATAACATTCACCAATCCTTTGTATTTAGCATTCTGCAGTAGAACAGACACAAAATCCAGATTAATGCATTAACGTGCATTTAATCTACCCATTACTGAGACATTCCATTTATATCTTCAAGGGTTAAAATATCTGCAACCACTGCATATGCTGGAAAAAATATCACACTTGCAGACCGAATATTAATTCTGCCTAAGAGTCGACATCACTTATGCTGTCTTTTGCCATTATAGCTTTTAAGTATCACTATAAGCATTTTATTACACTGCTCTATGTACATATGAAGTTCAATATAACCTATGTCTTCTGGAAGCAAAATTACATTTTAGTGTGGTTGCTACACATACGAAGTGTTCCTTCTTGTTGCTGTGATAGAACGACTACTTACTGGAGTGAATTTTGCCTGCGCTGGGAGAAAGGATGGATTCCTCCTAGAAGACAGCATGCCCTTATGAAGAGTTCAGCTAACCTGTTGCCCATGTATTTACGGCCAACTTCAGAGAAACATTTTGTACTTTGCAGGATAATGCAGTCCTTTGCAGTAACAGCCATAGATGTAAATGACAAATACAACACAATCAAGTGAAAATCTATTTCGAATAGAAGACAAATTGCCCCAGACCTTGGTAATTATCTCTCTGGGATTCATACTCAACTTTAAATTAATAATTGGTTTAATATCTCCTCTTTGAAATTTTCAATAATTAAATAACAGTCTCTTAAAAATTACATGCTTAAGCACATTTCGGAATCATTATTTCATAAAAACAAAGTTAGGTAAGCTGTGACTGGAAAAAAAGAGAAAGCACACATATTGATCCTGAGAAGGCTTTCACAGCACAGAATCATCTCTGACAGGAGAAGTTCCTCAAGTGGTGTCACAAATGGCCTTTTGGTGCATACGATCCATCAAGAGGGGAAGAGATGTGAGGAGCACAAAGCTGAGCACCAGGAACCAGGTTCATCCCTTCATAAAATAGCTCTCCTCTCAACCAGAATGATGTGAAGTGTTTTGGCTTCACATAGCCCTGAAAGCCCTTCTTGCTCCGCTTGCATGGAAAGCTTCCATGTTGTTCTGGGGAGATTGCAAGCTCAAGTCTAGCATTTCTCATTAACAGAGTGAGGCAAAAGGTATATGGGGAGGCAGGGGAGGGTGTTAAGTTGCAATAAATGTCTCGTACTAGCAAAAAGTAATTGCAAATCTCAAAAGCTGAGGTGGCAATATCATGCTGAAACATCACTTGTGGGACTGAATTATCCCCTTCCTCAGCTCTGCAAAATCAGTGCAGAAAAATGTATCTTATATGAGATTGATTGTATAATATTTGCCTGTTCTCAATCCAGAAACCAATTACCAGGAATTATATTTTTAAAACAAGATAAAATAATTCAGCTCCTTGCCTTCCAGGATTTATAGGTAGCTTTAAACCTATCTTCTTGTCCATAACCTTCATTCAATAAAACAAAGCTTTTCTCTGAGGGAAGCAGAGGGAAGGTAGCTCTTGTACCTCACCATACCCTTACAGGCTCAGAGCCCTGGATCCTGCAGCTTATCTGTTGGTTACCCCATTACTCTCCTTCCTTCAAGTTTAATATTTTATTTTAAGAGCCAATCCAAAGCTACCCCAGGGCAGTTGCACCACCTCTCTGATTATAACAGGTGTAACAGCACATGCCCAACTCCAACAGAAGCCTGCAGCCCCAGCTCACCACCTGCTGCCCTGAGCACCACAGCTGAGCTGCTCGTAGTCATTTTAGCCAGCACTATTTTCTTCCCTCTTTTTCCAGTAGATTTGCTTTCTTTTTGTATTCCCTTCCCTTACGCTGAAGGCCAGCCTCACAGGACAGCGAGCACGATGTACTCCTCACCCAGCTGCTCCCTTCCCCTCCCAGCCCAACACTGATCTTCATTTTCCTCGCAGTGACTCAGAAGCATCTTCAGAATTTTCACGGGTCATCTCCTACTCTCACTTACAAGAGAGAAGAGCACGAAGCAAATCTATTGCCAGCATTAACAGAACCACCACATTACTCAGTGCCACCAGGCTGTGCACGAGGGGAGCTCACCACACTGTGCTGCTGGGCACCACAAGGAAAGGCCTTGGCTGAACCACATGTTCCATTTTGGAGGGCCAAATTCTGTTGTCTTCATCCTTACCAGTGCCATCCAGTGCCATTCCACGTCACTCAGTTCAGGTTTGCACACGAGCTGTCCTGGCTTGCTCTGCTCCACATTACCTAACCCATCACATCACTCCTCTGTAAAACTGCACATCAGCTATTGCTGTCCCTAAGTCTTCTTTAAACTCTGCTTTCCCGCTGAGGGTTTTATACTGAGCAGTACTCACTTTGTCCAAATACACATATCTATTCATATTTCAGGATTATTCATGGCACTGGTTGCTTTTTTGTATTTTTTCCTCATTGTGTTATTTTTCCTCCTCACACACTTCAGCAGTCTCTGAAGGGAGAAGAAGTAGAGAAGAAAGGTGAAAATGGGTTTTTTTAGACCTATAGTAATCAATAAAAGCAATGTTACAGAAGCTAGAGTGTTCCCTACTGCATTGCCTCCCCTTGAAATATTGATACTGTTGTGGTGGAATTTTTTCCCCTTCTGCTTTCTGAAAATAGAGATAATATAAATGTTCCCATTACTAAGAAATATGTCACATCAAAATTAATGATATTCAGCCAATAACAATGCTGCTCTCCGGCTGTCAATTTAACTCTATTTCAGATTAGCAGAGCAATGCTTCCATTCATGCTCTATTCAGAGGCAGAGATGAATTAAGGCAATTCTCGCAGGTTATGCACCAATGAAGAAGCGTGCCCTAGATCTGAACAATTACCTGTGAGCCCTTTCCTTGCACACTGCCTTCATACTCTGGTGCTGGGCAGGATCCTGACCCCAGGAAGAGCTCTGCAGGTGTGCTGCAGCTCACTGCTCCAGGGCACATCTGCAGAAAGAGGAGCGAAGCACTTTCCTCTTCTCGGTCATCAGAAGGGATGAGAATCCACTGCACCAGTGCTTGATCATGAAATCTTGCTTTGTTACATTTTATGTCTTAAAATGAGAGAAATATCTCCAAAATAGCCTTTGACTCCAGTACGAAAAGCTCTTCTTATTGAAATATTCAACAGCAAGTGGAGTACTTAAGACAACTCTGATAAGAGATTTTTTTGCTGGCTTTCCTTCTCTAAAAAGTGCTAGCCAAAGATCAGAACGTGTTAGCAGATCTGCTAGACTGAAACGAGGCCAAAATGCAGGTGTCCGTTACTAACTGCAAAGATGACATTAATTCTTTATTACTAAACAAAGGTTATAGAGAGACCAATGTTCAAGGGTGATTAACTGACTAATTCATTTCACATGAGCAATTTACCTTTCACTGAGCAGTAGTGGATAAAGGGAATATGAAATCAGGTTGAAAGCTGAAGTGCCCATAGTGGCACTGGCATGAATCATACGTACTTGAGTGTACCAAGAACATGACTGTGCTCAGAAGTGATTACTGTCAGCTGCTCTAGTAATACTGAGATTCAACATTAATGTTCATAAAACTCAGCTATCCAATCAATGTAAATGTTCCATAAAGCACCCAGTAGTATTTGGATGAGCGCCTAGGCACTTTGCTCCTGTTCATGTACTTCAGCAAATGCTTCTGCAAATTACACTGGGTGCAAACATACCTTTAAAGACAAGTTTTGGTGTACCAGGCCTACTGAGAAGTTAGCCAATTCAGTAACTATTAGTTCAATCTAAATCTCCTCCCAGAATAAGTTTTTCCCATGAAGGTTTTCCAGGTTTAAATATTACTGTCCAAACTCATTCCAGAATTTCAACTAGAAAAAAAAATTTCCTTTTTAAGAAAGACGTTCTCTCTTCCAGTTTCTACTCTACAGTTACCCTGCCTTGATTTTGGTCAGTGTTTCCTTCAGGCCTCTAGATGCTATGGGAATTCCTGATGATTCCTTTTACATTTCTCTTAAAAGCATAGTTTATGTATCTTTGAGCATTGCCAAGGAAAGAGGTTTTCTCAGGTTTACCAGCAGAGGTTTCCATCACCTACCAAGCAGGGTGCATAGGCTGAGTATGCCAATTAAAGCCTCGGGAAGAAGGCAGACAGACAGAGCAAATACATTCGATAATTACATTACATTTACTTTCTCACAGATATATTTGACTGAAAATCGTTTTAATTTTGGCTGGTTTAAGAGTGGTATTGATATGGAGAGGTGTAAAAATATCTTCTGTTTACCATGACTCATTGCTGTAACTTACATGGTACTGCAGGTATTTTGTATTTCTCTCTGTGGCAAAGAACCTGGCTGCCTTCTCATGTTTGTTGGAACTGCAGAGCAATTGCAGTTCTGTGTTAAGAAGGTGAAGGCCTGCAGCAACTCCCTTAAATCAGTAGCATCACTCCAGCTTTAGACAGCATGAATGAAACCAGTACCTGTGCATACAGCAGTCATCTCCTGGACACAGCAAAACCAAAAAGCTGGGCAACCTTACCGCCTGGTGTTCTGCAAGCACAGCCTTTACCAGTTGCCAGGGTACTGCAAAGGAAAAATATTGTCCTTGCAAGGTTATTATGAGAACGTTGGGCACGATGGAATAGAAATGGAATAGAAAATGGAATGGAATGGAATTCAAAATGGAATAGAAAATATCAAACAGATCTGAAAGATATGCTTCACAGAAATACATACAGAGGTGGTATGGTTTATCAGTGTATATCACAGTTTAATACTGGAAAGGGTGGCATTCCATTGGTACTCTACCATGACAAACCATACCTTGTTACCTTACTTGGTGAGGAGAAAGAAACGTATGTCATATTCAGACCTAAATTCAGCAAGCAGCTTATTTAGGAGTCTCACTGCCTACACACACAAATGGGAACTACAAGTTTGCTAATGACTGAGCAGAGAATGTGGTGTAACTTGCTTGATAGCTGCTAAGTGATTGACCAGAGATCCACACACAGACAGGAAAGCAAAAGCACTAAAACCATCCTGAATTGTGCCAGACTTCTCTCCTCTGCTACGCAGCTCATCCCTATTCATCTCTCGCAAAAACAAAACATTTAACAAACGAAAACAAGGCAGGGAACGCGGTGAGTCTGCAGACTTATCCAACTTGCTGGGTTTTTTTCCTGTAGATTGAAAAGAAGAAGTGCAGAGGGAAAATTAAAGAAAGAGCCTCAAAGCAGAGAAAAGCTTCTAGTTCTGAAAAGCGTTTACTGAATGCCATTAAGCAGTCTTGGAGATGCTAATGCCGTAAGTATAGAGCCACATTAAGGCAGTCTTTGTGCAGACAAAGGCCAACGTCTACCAGTCTGCCTGGCCCTGGTCACAAGCTGAGGTCCCACCTGTGCCCTGTCTCTGTTCCCAGAGCCCCTCAGGCTCCCCAGAGCTTGGCGATCACCCACGTCTAACCTTATAAAAGAAACTTGGCTTGGCAAGACTTCAGAGAGTAGAACAAGGGCAGGCAATAATGGTAAAGACTACAGCCTGTCTCCATGAAACCATTCTCCTTGGCAACTAATGGCTTTAGAGAGGACAAACTACTGACTCCAAAGACTTCAGAGTAACCACAGGTTACCCAAAGGGCCAGCTGAGCAGGAAGATTTGTGATCCACCACCACAAAAATATCAGCATCCCTCCAATGGAAGATCACATTAATAAGTAATACGATAAATTAATAAAACAGAATCTGAGCATCGTGTGTTCAAAGCAAAGCATCTCTTCAGATGTCCACTGATCCCTCTCATCTTCAGTAAACTGCTTACCTGAAAGGCTCTCGGGACATACTAAGGGTTGTGTCTCCTCTGTACAAGTTGTACATGCCAGGAGGCAGCCCTAGTGAGTGAAGATAGCTCTCGAGATCAAAACTTTCCCTACAGCTTCCGTTTGACATGCACCACATTGTAGAAAATTCAGCTATTATTTAAGAGAAAATTGCTCCACCGTCTTGCAAGTGAAAGTAAAATATTGGAGAGATAAGCAGCAAGCTGTGATGAGGCAACAAAATTAGATATAGAATATCGCTATAGTCTTAACGACCTGACAGCTACCACTGGAAAGTGATCTTCTGAGATAATGGAAATACTGGAACGTGCAGAGTTCGGGTTTTGCTGGAGTCCTGCATTATGTCCCCTGCAGGAATTATTTTCTTCCTTCTCCCCTCTTCCTCCTCTCTTTTTTTAGTTCAAATATACTCAATTTAAAGACTGACTGTAGAATCAGAAACAGATTGGAACAGATCTAAATAATAACACGCTCCAGTAAAACAATTCCAGAAGTCAATAGGCACTGTGAGAATTGTGAATGTAAACCAAATAGCTGTTAGTTTTACACCTATAGCATGGCACATAGAAAGTCTAAGGGAAATAAAATTATAATTCCATTCTTGTCAAGCCGGTGGAGAGCCACACTTATTTTTCTACAAAGTGGAAAACAGAATGGACATTTGTTTTATGGACCATAGAACAAGGAAGAACAACTGCTTTATACTACAGCCCAAGATTAAAGTGGTCGGTTATATGCAGATCTTGATTACCATGATTTTGTTACTGAACCATAATTACTTTTTTAGTAATTATTCACCATTTATGACCTACTGGATTGCTTACATATGACTCCACAGTATTAAGCATAAGTTGAAAATCACACTAAGACATCAGTGCTCTTGGAACTGCTCGATGGCTCAGATCAGAACCCTTTGCATCAGAACACGGGGAGATAACAGGCATCCAAGCAGCACCTCCAGGGACGCACTGACTGAGCCAGCCATGGCAGGGGGTGGCAACCAGGAGATCTTTAAGGTTCCTTGCAACCCAAACCATTCCATAATTCTGATGAATTCTGATTCTGTACATTACAGCAGCAGGAAAACAAAGTTGATCCAATGTAACGGCACAGCATGTCCCATATTAGCACAAGATCTGGGTACAGAATCACAATAATTCCTTTTGATTTAAAAGAAACATATGAAAGAGTGATAAACTGGTACTTAGGGAAGACACACTGGTATTTCAGAAAGGGCCATATATATCCACTTCCAGTCATATATTACTCACAGGGGCCAACATCCTCAGAACGGTCAGCTGGCAGGAAATTCTTGCCAGGCTATCCATTCTATGGGTACCCATTCTATGACTCCATGTATTTTTCAGGTGAAATATTCACAAGCCAAGAAGGAATATTTGTTTTGCTCAAAATTGGATGATCTTGAGAATGTCCTCTAATTTCAAAGCAAAAATCAGAGTGAGATTTACTGGAAAAACATTATATTAACTACAGATCTTGAAGCCTTTGAAACAGCTTTGAAAGAGAAGCAGAGGGTTGTCAGAGGGATCTGAATTACACACATTTCTGAACAAATTCATTTCTCTAGTTAAATATTAGTATAAGAGACTGATAAATCTCCCTTAGTTTAATACATCTTTTATTTCAATTAAAGCCTAAGTACATTCTATTACTATGGTGACCATTTCAAACCTTTCTCCATTTCCTGCAGTCCTAGGGCTTTAATGCTCATTACATCTGGATACAGCTGCTGGCTGATGGCCAGCTCACTGCGCTTCATTTCCAGCCCCAGTACTAACGTTAACAGCTTACTGCTTTCACGTGAGCTGAAGCAGCATCAGAAATCTACATTTCTTTTTGTCTTAGAAGGAAGTATGTGACAACGCCAGTCCAGAGGGTCGGAAAACGCTTTAAGCTTCACTGCACACCAAAATAGCATAATTAGATATAGGCAAAATAAGAGTAAAGAAGTATTTACTGTCAAAAAAACCACCTTCCCCTTGCTGTGTTGTATCAGCTATAATCTCCTTCTTGCAGGCCTGACCAGGGACGCATGGAATACAGGCAGCCTTTGGTGTGCTCCTCTTCCCAGAGGATCACTAGGACACAGGCGGCTTTGGGCTTCTATATTTACTGAGAAGCAAAATGGTTACCTGAGCACATCTCTGTATTTTACACAAGCTGCTACTACATTCCACATTTTTCATCAAGAGCACTTTGTCTTACATTGCCTCTCTAGGCTCAGTTTCCATGCAGTTTGGTGGATGCTATGGGGATAACTGAAAACATCAGGTTCAAAAAAACAAGGTGGAAGACAAGCAAGCATGCTTATGGGGGAAATTGTTCCAACACGTATTGCTGCCCCCAGTGAGCAACCTGTATGTGCTGTGTAGCTGGGCTTCTGCCTACACGTGAAATGGCCACAATCCCACAGCCAGGGAAAATCCCACAGCCTCAGCAGATTCACGGCACAGGTGATCCCATGGAAGCCAAAGGACTGCCTTCAGCATTACAACAGGCACTCAGACTGAGTCTACAGTCTCTATATAGCTTTCCTGGGAACCGTTTCAAACGTCCAGAGCAGCAAGTTTGTTGGAAGCAGCCAAACCCGAAGTGACCCAACGCACGGCTCACCAGCACTCCAGAACCTTTGGCAACCTCACTGGGGCCAGTGCTGGACTCAACCATAAGTTTGTCACTTTGCGGAACACTTTGAACGTGATAAAAGATCGCTTGGCTCTTGCTGAGCTTCGTGAGGGTGAGTTTTAATGCTTTTATGTACTGCTTCTCTCCGCTTCATCTTAAGCGCATCTTTTATCCTGGAGGCATTCGGCAGCAGGCACGGAGCTTAAAGCAAAGACAGAAGGCTAACGCCGATTTCATTCCTATCATGAAGGATTCCTTTTTTAAGGGGAAGCAGCTTACATTGCCTTTCCCTCGGTGAATCCTCTGCAGCACAGCTCTCCAAAGAGCGCAGCAGAGCTGTGGGGCACAGCTGCGCACAGAGCTGTGCACCTGGTGGGCAGCACGCTGAGGGGCACTGAGAGCCCTATTGCCAGGGCAGGGCGCTGCTCCTGCTGCCCACGGACACTGCTGCTGGCTGACAGCAGTACAAACAGCTTAATGAGCACAAGAGAAACGTGCCTACCGTGTTGTCTAGAGAACCGCAGTGCTGCAGTCCTATCCCATTCCATGGGGATTTCTCACCCTTTGTTCTCCCGGTTCTTTCCTTGTGTTGCAAGGTAGAAAAAGCAAAGGCTATTCATAATTCAGAGCTGCTGAAAAGACAGCATCTTAAGGGCTGCATGGCACAGGGAGACAACAAAGCTTAAGCAGTTCATTCCTCTCTCACAGCTGTGTGTAAAGACCCAGACGTTTTCAGCTCCTACCTTTACACTGGAATCGCTTTGACCCTACATTGACATCTTTTGCTCAACTTCTGGCAGTTTTTCCATAATCACTCCCATCTCAGGAGTGAGACAAGATTCAACATCATCTCAGGGCAGTACTGCAACATTTTGAAATGCTAAACTCCAAAGCAGAGAGGCGGCCAGCCCCACAGCACAGCAGTCCCACCACCCAGCATTGCTCTCCCGCAGCCCAGTGAGCCCAGCTCTGCCAGGCCAACAGCCAGGGGTGTAGGACTGTGGCTATCAGCCATGTGACACTCAAGACGAGCAGCCAGGACTTGGTACAGCTGCAGGTTTGGCTGATCTTAGCTCTCCTAAGATGCTTTTCAAAAAAATAAAAAATAAAAAAATTCTGAGCTAAACTGAAAAGATATTTTCACTCCTGACTGAGAAAGTTTACAGAGAAGGTTGTGCTTCTATAACTATATCAGCTGCAATTTACGTTGTAAGGATATACCAAAAATATTTCCTGAACAAACCAGGTTTTAGTGCAGCTCATAAACGGCTGAAATACAGTGGATATTACAGAAACGGAAGGAGGTCTATAAACGCCCACAGCAATTGATAGGTCCATTTTTCCGTGATACACACAAGCTGCTGAAATAAAGCACGAAGTACAGGAATGGGGGAATGCCAGGCAACTGGACGGTTCACTCCATACAAGCTGCAGGCATGATCTTCTCTCCCACTTCCCAGTGCACAGCCAGTGATTCACTCCTGAGCTTCAAAAGAATTATCCTATCCAGGGAAAGCATCGGTGGGTTCACCACCAGCGTTTTCATTTGTGCTGAACAGCATGGGAGCGCTTCAGAAGAGCTCCCTCCAAACACTGGGGCTGGGCAGCACGCATAGGATCATAGAAATCTCCAGTTGGAAGGGAGCCAGAAGGAGCATGGAGTCCAAGCTGGGGCAAAGGAACTTCTTCTGTCTGATCCTTTCCATCTGTACCCTCATCACAGCCATGATAGGTTTGGAAGGGCTGGGATTTCAGGTATCTCTTGAAGCATTTTTTTTTACCTATTATTATAACAATGTATGTTATTAATGCAAGTTTGCTAAAGAAAATGTTGCTCCGAAACAAAGACTCCCAAATTCAACAAACACTAATAAAACTTCAAAACAATCGTGGCAAAAAGTCATTAAAAAAAAAAATGGTTGGAACATTTCTGATTTTCAATAAAAGTAACGTTTTCAATCCCAGAATTCTTCTATGATTTTTTGTTCATCCAACATTTAGATTCTAAACGTTTCCTGCAGGAATCACTATGAGAAGCATGTTGTTCATTTCAGCTCTTCATCTCATCATAAAAGATGGAGAATGGCTCGAAAATTCAAGCCCTTTTTATTTCTAAACCTCTGGAAATTCAGTGAGAGCTTTTTACAACATTACCAAGATAATCCAGTAATAATCCATCGTAGACACCACCCAAGGAGACAATTACAGTGGGAAAGAAATCTCACTGGAGCGCTGGCCAATAACAACTTGCAAAGCACTGGGGCACAGTATTTCTCCTCTGCCATATTTTCAGTCAGTTATATTGATTTTTTTCTCTCCACAATATCTTTTATTTATCATTTTTAATCATGTTCTAGTGACCTCCACTGCCTGTAATCGAAGGGCCAGCACAAACACGACTCAAGAACAAGAAAAATAGTAATAAATAAAAACTGGAAGAAAAAAAAGGATCTATATTCAGAAACCTGAGTGCATGGAAGAATTCAGAATATCCTGAAGTGCATTTTCTCATGGGAATCCAGGACTACGAGAGCAGCTATTTTTTATACTGGGAGACATCATGGGGTGCTCACTAATATCCACAGGGAGCCATATATGTGTCAGCCTTGGTTTGGAAGCAGGTGGGGCCAGAAGAGCTCCCAGCCCCTCTGCTGTGCTCCAACCAACATCCCGAGAAATGCCACAGCAGTTCAAGGGTCTCAAGCTGACCTCAGCTAACCCAGCTGTCAGCTCCACACTTTTGTCACTGTTGTGTTAAGAGGCACCAGATTGACTCCAATAAGCCTGAGCTCACCTCTGGTCTTTATCTCATCCATGAAGCGACTGGCACTGATTTGTTCCCACGCAGAAGGCTTGGCCCCATATTCCCCACGGTGCCATCAGAGCCTCACACTCAACCTTGAGATGTCAATTCTGAAGCAGCAGTGGTAAAGGATGAGCAGTGGTGACATAAATTGGACAGGAAAATAGAAGCGAGTGAATGGTGGCGGAGCCCAGCGAGTTGCAAGGAAGGCCAAGTTTCACATTCATTTGTTTCCAAGACAAAAACCAAAGGAGAAGAGAACAGCAAATGGGATTCTTAATATATATACTTCTTAAAGTAAAATATATTCCTATCAGCTGCTATCCTACTACGAGCCAGACTACCATGCTAAAGCTGCAAGGTGTATTACAAGTTGCAGAAACCATTAAACTGCATATATAACTCTTTAATTTATCGCTGCCTGACAGCTTTGTTCTACCAGGCTATTTGCTTGATGTATACCTGACGTCACTGTAAATGAACTGTTCAAAATGGAAATGCGACGTAAATGAGGTGAATGTTTTTCTATAGAAGACTTTCCAAACTTGGCCTGCGAAATAAGCCAGCTGCAGACATTGCCTCCTCCACAGCTGCACACAGCCATTCCCAAGCAGCACCTGCTCTGCAGCTCCAAAGCTTCCTTCTGTACAGCCTTTCTTTTGTGCAAATGCGTGACTGTAGGCATAGGTGGGCACACCGCCTTTACTGGGCGTGTGACCATGTGCTGCACTCCTAAATCAAGCACCCTTGTGAGCATGGGGTAGATACCACCCTCAGCTCTTGCCTCCGAGAGCTGCTGTGCCGCAGTAGCTGCACAGGACACCAAGAAGCATGAGCAGAAACCATATGGGATGTAGATGAGGAGGCCTGCAAGTTCAACTTCAAAGGCTGGTGGGGGATTCCCAACTAGCTTACATCCCCAAAGCACTTCCCATGCAGTGCCATTTATTATGCACCAGCATTTCCAAAGCAAATACCAAAGGACAGTTTGGTGCTCTTGGTGTGAGCACGTTACAGGAACTGCACATAATCACATGTTTATAAATGCAGAGGCGAGTGATGTGCAAAAAAATTGAGGATGTGGAAAACAAATCTGTAAATCACGTTAAAAATCCGCTCCTCGGAAATTCATTGCGCCCTTGGAGTGAAGAAAAGCACCTCGTATAAGGCTCTTAAATGAACAGCCCAGAAACAGCCTCAGAAACTCAGGATAAATATACGTTTGTGCTGGCCAGGGGAGATTCAAGAGATTCTCACTGAGATTCACTTTGGAAGCTGATAAAAACAACATAAAAGGTGATAGAAAAATGAAGGCTTATCCCAGTCCAGCTCCTGCTGGTCCCAGCTTGACAGAGCACTTCAGCACACACACAATTTTCATCAGACAAATAATTTCACTGTACACAGAATTACAGTAGCTGAGAAGATCCAGGCCAGAATACCAAAGTTGTAGGTTCTTACAAAGCCTTAAAGCACGAGGAAGTCTCCAAAAGCACTTATTAGGATAACATCTTGGAGCAGCTGACCTTGAGCCTCTCCTTGCTTAAAGGTGAAGGCTTTGGTCGAAGTATACATCAACGCCACAACAAGAACAGAAATATCAGTCCCATCCTATCTGAAAGCAAGAAGTCCTTCCAGAGATCAGCTGTTACTCTGCACATATGCATTGCCCACATCTCCCACCCATGGGGTTAGATGCAGGTACGTGAGGTCCTGCTCCCTGGCTCTGCTCAGGGGCAGGGCTGGCAGGATGACCATCTCCAAAGGTGTTCCAGGAGGGGATGCGGCAGTGGGAATAGTGGGGATGGGGTGGGTTGTGCTGGGGGATCTTGGGGTCTTTTCCAACCTGAATGACTCTATGGTTCTGTGATCTGTCAATGACAGAGACATGAGTTGGATTCCAACCACCTCTAACAACAGAGGCGGTCCCTTCAAACTGTGACACCACACAAGATGAGGCATTCCCAGAAGCTTGTTTGGGCAGACAGCCACAAAGCACAACATCCCTGGATATCCTTTGACGTGGGAACTGGGAACTTTCACCAAATACTATCAGTTAACAAGCACATTTCTCATGGAAACCCACAGAGAAGGAATGGTTTTCTACATGCGAAAAACCATCAGCTACATTTGCAGTGCCATGAGGTTTGCGAATCAGCAACAGAGCATAGCGGCACCCCGCACCATGTCCTCCACTCCCAGCAGCACTGCAGGGCACAGCTCTGCCCCAGCTCTGCACAAGGAGCGCAGCCACCCAGCCCCTCCTGGCTGAGGCAGCAGCGGCTCTGGCTGATCTCAGTGCAGGTGATTATGTTGTGCATACTTCATGGGAAGGACAGTCTGCCTGTTCTTTACTTGTGGGTAATGTCATTCAAAGTAATGATTTCCCTGAAAGCAGTAGACCACAAACAAACAAACAAGTGAAACAACAAACAGCGAAACAAACAAAAAACCCTACAGGCAAGCAAAAACAACACTACCATCAACTCACAAAATAAACCCAAAAAAGCAGGGTTAGCATTAAGACTCAGAGAGCACTACTGCAATGCACCCTGCTGGAAGAAAGGAAGAAATCCTGCAAGTGGGAAGAAAGGGAGTGACTGGTGGTGGCTGGGTGGGCACAAGGAGCAGTTCTGCTCTGCGCCCACCTTGGAGCCCTGCCTGGCTGCAGCCTGTTTGGCCTTGTTCCCTCAGCCCAAAGCGACATATACATCAAGCACTGCTCTAACAATTGCTGTGAGCCACACCACACGTACCTGAAACATCGCTCACTGATACGTGGGATCTGATGGAACATTTCAGTGGAGGTGAGAAACAGAAGATAGATGCAAATGTACAAAGCAGTTTCATACCTGGTGTGTAGATGGCCGCACCAAGGTTGGCACAGCCAGGTTTGTCTCCGTGTCAGCTCTCAGCCCTGTCAGGTTTCAGGAAAATGCAGAGAAATTAAAAATAATAATAAAAGGAAAGATCACAGTTGAAACCTTGCAAACTAAAAGGTTACTCAATATTTACAGAGAATCCTGGAAATGCGTGGTTTTGCATAAAGCAAAAACCTGAGCTATCCACTGATCCATCAGAAAGAAAAGCATGGACGTGTACTGACCACAGGCATCAGGTAGTGCGATGCTGCTCTCAGCTCACACCATGCACCGGTCATTGATGGTGTGAATGCAGAAAAAAGGAGAAAATCTTGTGATAGTCAAACAGAGCGAGTGAGCAACTGATGAGGAAAAGAGAAAGCTGTGGACACATGGAGCAGCACAAGCCAGGGAGGGACATCTGAAATCATCCTGGAGCAGAGGATGCTCAGGGGAGATCTGGTTGCTCCATAGCACTCCCTGGATGGAGGCTGTGGTGGGTGGGGGTTTCTGCTCCCAGGTAACAGCAATAGGAGGAGAGGTGGTGGCCTCACATTGTGCCAGCACTCAAGGAACATCCTGATAACACTCCTGCTGTCATCCCCAGCTGAAGAAGCCGACTGAGCTGGCAGTCTGCAAATCACATCACCACGTCTGGCTCTCCGTGTTAGTTTTCTTGAAGGTTTTCTTCCTCCTGGTTTAAAAATTCCAAATAAATTCTTTTCTGAACTTAAACCACAGTGCTCAGCTTGCCCAGTTAGAAGTTACTCGCTTGTTTTGTTTTGTTTTTTTAATTAATTTTCAACTCTGCCAGCAAAACACCTCTCCTTTCAATTAGGGACTCCTGCCAAGGACACACAGCACCCTGACTTTCAGAGCAGAACCAGAGAGGATTACTCCATAGGATGCGCAGTGGTGATATAATGCCTTCCCTGTGAGCCGGGGTCAGGCAGCCCACGACCATCAGTCACAGCCAGCTTTGGCAGTGGCCCCAGGTCTCCTACTGCCACCTCTCACGCCGGGACACCTGCAGTATGCGGTGCTTGACAGGAATCTTTATAAAGCATTCCATCCTTGATTTCAAACAGGACTAGATGAAACTCCAGAGGATGAAAAGGTGGTTCTGCAGGGCTCACAACATCTGACAGCTTTGTGGATTTTTAAGAGCACCTACAGCTTCACAGCAACCGATGAAACCCAGCCTGCTATGGAATACCTCCAGGCAGAAGCTGTCCGTGCTGAAGCGGTGTTCTTATCTGCAGCAGGATAGGCTGGGAACCTCCAGATTCCTTGGCTCCATAAGGCTGCTCTCCAGATAGCCACCATGGGCATAGAGGGACCGCAATGGTGAGCACAGCCAAAGCCACAGAGCAGCCATAAATAACAATAGTGATGATAATAGGAAAATCATGTTATTGATAACAAGGAATAAAGAACATTTTCACTGCCCGAGGTGCTACCCAACAGAAACCATCCCTGGCATCACCTTAATACCTTATTTCCCAGATGCTCCCTAGAAATGTTTGAGGGACACATTTGGATCCGTGCACTGTGACTGCCCCAAGTCTCCATTACAGCTCCAGGAGGAACTAGCAAGTTTGAAACAGAGAAAAGCCACTGCAGTGTTATCATACTGATATATGAGCTGAATGCAGGTCATTGCCTGAGATGCACCATGGGAGGCACAGCCATAGCATCCATTCCTCCCACACAGCCAGGAGTTTCAAAGGGAGATTTGAACCAATCACAAATAGATGAGAAACTCCATAAATAAAATCACTTAGCAATCACTACAGCAAATCACCATGTTGTCAAATTTCAGAACTTTCAGTTTGCCCATTGAGGAATAATTTTTTTTTTTTTTTTACCTGAAATGTCCAGGACTATAGTGTGAAACTTGGACTTCTTTTTTAACTGTGAAAAGTAACCTTCTTAATAACCAGATATGGTTATTTCCTACTGAATAAATAACATTTTTCCTGGTAGATCATTTTCTTCTAGTTACTAAATCATGAACTGTTTATTCATGAAACTATATATTTAATAATTATATTCAATACTTAATCAGACCAAAATAAATTTGCATTAGCACTGACATCTACATGAGATATGAACCTTCCACTGTTTTATTTTCCAGTTAGTTTTAGCTCCATTTATGCTCATACAGAAAATGCCAGTAAAATCTGGCACTGTGCATGGTTTCAGGTTATAGCTATGTATATATAGCACGATAATATTTGTGTTAGCAGCAGCTGTTGGAATGAATGAAAGTTTGTAAGGGGAAGGTCTGCCTTGCCCTTATTCCTTAGCAGTGCCAAGCCCAACACTAAGGCATACAGTGCTCCAGAGGAAGAGGACACTCAAATACTAGAAATTCTCCAAGTAAGCAGATGCTCTTACAGTGAGATCTTCTTCAGGTCAAATTGCTCTTCCCCCTATTGCTGGAGCTATTTCAGACTGGGGAAAAGCTTTTGGAAGCTTTTAAAGCAGGCGGTTCCTAAAGTAACCCCCTGTTGGCACTAGGGAAGGTTGCTCTCCTGAGGCTATGCACGCATGGAAGGTGGGAGCTGAGCTCTCAAGGAGGAACTGAACATTGCAGGTACTCTCCACCCATAACCCACACCCATCAGTGAAAGCACAGTACATCAAAATCTGAACACTAATTATTTCACATGGTACTTATTTAAGCAATGCCATGATGCCCCACATACCAATTTCACGCTAATAAAACAGCACCTCCTAACTAAGATAAGGTAAACAGATGAAAATATTGCTTCATGCCTTGTGAAGAAGATAAGCCTCTTAAAATACCCCATTATTTTCCAGTTTCAGTGTTGGGAAGGCAGTTGAAGTGTTCAGAGTTTACGGCTGAGCGTACTGACGCGGCAGTTTCGCAGCGCTCGGAGCGATGGTGATATTGGGAACCACTATCGTTGGGCACGTTCTGTTTGAGCAGATGGCTCGTGTTTAAACTTAATGGAGCTCAGGCAATTTCACCTCACTGCCTGTCCAGATGAGGGAGATATCACAAATAGACAAACCTCAGGACAAAACGAGCCTTCATCCTCCGCATGCTGGAGATTGCTCTATTTCAAATAGGAACGACAGGGACGTTTCCTGCTTGTAAGGAGCAATTCCCAATGATCACTGCCGCAGTTTGCAGAAAAACGTCTTCAGTTTTCACAGACAGAACGTACCAAACCATTCTGCCAATTTACAGTCCTCTTTGTCAAATTTGTCATTTATTTCTCTCTGCTGGCAGAACACAGACGGCGCTGCCAGCACCGCGCATCTGAAATGGCAATCCCTCCATCTTCAGACTTGGTTGGGATGACTTCTCCTTGGGAAAGGTGCAGAGGCAGGAGCTGAGCATCCACGTTCCCCTCCCGTATCAGCCTCAGCACTGCACTACAAGGCTTTCCTCCAGCAGGGCAGTGAAAGCTTCCAGAAAGTGACGAGCGCTGCTGTAAGGGTTGGTTAGTCGGCTTGAGTAAATGCTCAGCATAATTCAGGATTTCTCTGTTCCCGACAGATTAGATAATGTGGTCAGTGAATTTGAAAAGAATAAATGCAGAACTCATTTGCATCAGTGCTTTCAATTTGCTCAGAATGTTTTCTCATTTAATTATTAGCCCACGGTAAACTAGTTATCAATTAATTGCTAGAAAATTGAAGTATGTGTGTGTGCGTTATTGCTTACATCTCTAATTGGCTATACTGTTGCTTTCTTGTTAAATGCTAATTAAAGTTTCAAAACGGCCAAACATTAGTTAACTTTAAATGGTTTAACAAGATACACTAATGTATAAACACATTTATATTGCACATTACTTTTATGCCAGGTTATGGTAAGCCCGCAATAAAGATTGCAGACATTTCCCCCCGTATTAATACGATGTTCTATATATAGGTCTTAACTAAATTAACAAGATCTCTTTCTTCCTTTCATTAATTTGTCAAATATCTATTCGATACTGAAGATAACATGCATGAGTCAAGACAAACCAGCCTGCAAAGTCTTTTCTAGTGCCAGTAATTCTGGTTGCATTTCACCCAAGTTCTCCTGGAGGACAACAAAGGCTCACAGTAGCAGCCAATGCTCTAGCCAAGGGGCTCTGCCCGCAAACAGCATGGCCCTGCCTTCCTTCTCTGCTATTCTGCTTCATCTCCAGGAAACAAAGCTCCATCTGCCACCATGCTCCGCTCACGCTCAGCTGTTCCGGGCTCTGCATACCAAGTGTGTTGCAGAAGATCTTTTCCACCACTGTTTGCAACTATTTCTCTTTCCTCCTTCATGGAATCATAGAATGGCTTGGGTTGGAAGGGACCTTAAAGACCATCTGCCTCAATGCTTTCTTGTTTTAAGAACCATGAAAAACAGCTGAGCAGTGCTTCCCTGCTTGGACATGCCGGCTGCAGAGCATGAAGCCCTGCTTACCAGGTGGCAGACTTTCTCCATTATTCCCTCTTCTCAGAGGAATGGGGATTTTTGCAGATGATTATCATTCACCTTATCTTTATCAGCAGCCATTTGGATGGAAGAACATCACTAAAGGCTTCCACAGATGTTCTAAACCAAAGGAGTGACTGAAAAATATTCTTGAAAGGAAAAATATCAAACTACATATTAATGTTGAGTTTGTGAAACTAATTAGAAATTAAAGCTATAGGCAAGAAGGCAGCTGTAACAGCCCCAAATCTTATTTTTAGGATGGCATTTGAGACTTGAGTTCAGTTCCTGGAACTGGAAACGTGACACATTAACCTCAGCTTCTCCTTTATGCATTGCACTCAGTTAACAGGTACAGGAAACAAAACCTCCGAAGGGCACCATCGTCATCTCAGAGCAATTCTCTACAAAAGAGGGCTAGTGTTTGTATAAAAAACATGAGATGCAAATATAAGCAGTCGGTAGCAATCACAAGTACAAACACTGTAACTTCTAATTCTCGTAATTTGAAAGTAATCATTTCATTATAAATCCAGATCTCAGTGAAAAAATACCAGCATTCATTTTTCAGTTGGAGTACATCTGTAATCTTTATATTTAATTAGACACCGGATAAAACAGGAAACGCTCATTTATTTGGATCCTGTAGATCAAACAGGGAATTGAATGCTTGACAAAGGGGAATGCTGGAATAGCAGGAGGCTTCATCTCTACTCGGTGTTTTCTGGCAGGTGTTTCAAAGATTTAATCCACAAGTGTCAGCCCTGGTTCTAAGTGTCCTCAGCACAGCTCCCACAGCACTTACCATCATTAAGGGAGGAGATTGAGAAGATTTCATCGGGGTGACATCCAGCAGTAAAGCCCAGGCAAAGCTGCTAAGCACTTCTGGAAATGAGACAGTAATGAGGAATGCTAAGGATGGGATTTCTGAAGGTGTTTCAGTCATTAGAAGTGTGGAAGTGCTGTGGATGCCCAGTGGAACATCATCTCCCAGGATGGCTGAAGATCCCACTCCAGACTTCAGACAGAGAAGAGAAGAGATGCTGGGACTGTCATCGAGTGGAACCAAGTGTGGCCTTCCATCACCTTCAGGGCCTTTCCAGCTTTCCAGCTCCTGGATGGGCAAACTTAAAAATGCTAGAAATAGATGCAGGCAGGTTCATTAATCTATCCACAGGAGACTCAGCAGACACTCAGACCACACAGATGATGCTCCTGATCCCTGTGCTCCAGGGCTGAGCAGCTGCCCAGAGCTCTTGTCCAGGCTGCCCAGGTGTGCCGAGGACAGGACCCACATTCCAATTTCCCTGCCTAACAAAGAGGATTTTCATGGTTCATTTAGAAAGCCAGTCCCCAAGGCTAAATTTTCTAAGAGTTCAGACATAGATATGAGTAAGTTATCATGCAAGAACGACTCCTCATAAAGCAGCTGGGTTTCCGTGCTTATGCAAAAGTGCAGCCTGGAGCTAATTGCAAGGTAACTCTGGTGAATTTAGAACCCCTTTTGTTGTGCTAATACAGGGTAACAAATTAAAACTTAAATTATCTGCACATCTAAGATGGAAGAAGCCATAGAGAATAAAAAGAGGCAGAGAAGCGAACAGTTGACCGAAGTGGTAATGCTTTTTGGTGTTAATTGATTTCCTAATTCCAGCTGACTTCCATGGCAGCTTGGCACTTCTGCTTGCTCCTCCAGCTGCATACGGATCTTTAAGAAGCCGGTTCAGAAGGAACCCTTGGAGCAAACACCGCAGCAGGCTACGTGCAGAACGGCTGTTCAATAAAAATAAAGTGTTGTGCAAGATCACATCCTCCTGGTGAGACTGAGCACCTCTGCTAAATGTGATCTGGCAGTACAGGCACCCACGTGGGGCGAAGGCATCTCGGGAATCTTATTTTAATGAGCTGATGGGACTTGGAGAAGAGTTGTTTGTTTATACAATTAATTTACTCATTTATGCCTAAGTTAATTACATTAATCGCAGAAAGGAAATATATGCTTTTAAAGACGCACCCAGCTGTTCTTTGACCCAAGAGCAGTTCCTGCGCAGCACCTACAGTTCCAACAGCGTGAGGCAAGCAGGGGCACCTGCTGGGAGAAAACTGATGGGAAAGCACTGCATAAAATAAGAAGGGTTAAGATAAATAAATAAATAATAAATAAAAAGCCTGAGGACAGAGCTGCCACCCAGGAATATTGGATTGAGCTCAAGAAAAGACTGTATCTGATCAAAAGCTTATAACACCAAGGCCTGCACTAGAAATTTAATAAGTCAGAGCTCTGTTTCTCTTATTTGCGTACACACTGGCACACATTTCACTGGAACAGATGGATTGATGTTCTGAATACGTGTCTTCTGAGAGACAAAGAGAAATCTCCTGGCAGGCAGGTTAATTAGAAACGAAACTTTGCTGAAGATGCTCGGTGGTAATCAGCTGCCACACGGAACGCAGTCAGCCACTGCTCCCGTGAAACAAAAACCTTCTGAACTCTTCCCACGGACGTAACACTAGGTGAGGATCACAGCCCGGGGGAATACCTTCACCAGGCTGCACCGATGGTGGAAGCGCAGAGCTCGGCCCCGGAGCTGCTCCTCCTGCAGGGGAAGCACCGGACACATCCACGCACCGTGTGGGGACAGCATGGAAGGGCAGCCCGGAGCTGCCTCAGGGGGCAGCTGTGAGACAGGAGAGCTGCGGCAAACACGCAGTGAATGTTTTCATATGCAAAAGCAGAAAAATAAACACTGGGCGCTACAATAGATATCCCAGGTAGCCAGAAGCCGGGCGTGCAACAGCTTCTCCAAGGGAGGATGGTTAAGAGCTCAAAGTTTCCTGAAATACATTACAACATGTGAGTAATGCTTACATGGATACAGTTCTGAATTTTAAAAGCCCGGCCTCCCCTGCACGCTGAGGTGAGGTTCCCAATTTGCTCTCACATCCTCCTTGGCCACCATCACCCAAGACAGGACAAACCCAGCTGTGAAAGCAGCACAAGGAGGTCATTGATGTTGTTGTGCTAGCATATATATTTTCCAGGTAAAAACAAGTTCTTGAGAGAAAGAAGGGATTTTTCCCCTCACTGAGGAGTGAAACGCTGCAATCACACTGCATCACAGCATAACTGTAAAGCAAGTAGATCTGTTTGTGTCTTAAAAGCTTGCAGAAGCACCGTGTAGGAGAACAGCCACAGGGCAGCATGGAGTACGTACACATCACATTCCAATATACAGACTTACTGATTTCATTTAAATTAACAAAACTTTGAGTATGACTTCATCTAGTATATATAAAGATTCAAAGTGAGCGGGTGGCTCCCTCCACTGAAAAAAATGTATTAAAACAAACCACCAAAAACAAAACAAAGCCAACCAACATTGCCACATGCTCCACCCCAGCAGCTCTACACTGGACCAGGGATGCTGCTCCCAGCCCACCCTCCAGAAAATCCATTTCCCCTGTGTGCACAGATCCTCTCCTGCAGCCACATAACTGGGCAGTTATCGAGTTATTTGCAGCTTGAATCCCACACCGTGGCTTCATTATGCAATAAACGTCACAGCCACAGAAGGAAAATACGCTTCCTGTTCTGAAAAGCATAAAACAAGAAAAGCATAAAACACAGATGACAGCCAGGAGAAAGGTAAGCCTGAGGAAATATAGGGCTGTGCTGGCTGGGATACCAGAGTCTGCACTGGTTTTGGGGACAGCACTTTGGGCAGGATGGGATGCCTGCTGCAAGCCAAGATTTACCAAGCTGCTGATTGTTTGCAAAGGGATGCTTTTATCCTGCGTCCCCTCCTCAAATACTATCCATTAGGTCGGCTTGCTCTCCCTCTTGACTTCCAGTTCCTCTCATTGTGCTGATTTCAGAAGAGATTCCTGATATGTGCCAGGGTGAGAGCTGAATATATGAAACATATGACTGATTCCTGGGTCTACTCAGTAACACGTTCACAGCCCCACAGCGACTGCAGCACGATTGTCTTCACTGCTTACGTGTACTTTAGTAATGGGAATATAATTGTTAGTGCTTGTAAGACATATAGTCTCATTACAGCCAGCCCTGTTAGCATACTTTAGCCTCAGCCTGTATATTCTATTTCACCTCTCATTAAAATAGATAAACTTTTCCTTCAGTTTTTATCTTGCCAGGAGTAACTCCTGCCTCTGCCCGTTACCGTGGCTCACCACGGAAGGCACAGTGGCCTCAACTGCCTTGTATTGAATTCACCAGTTGTGAAACACAACCAGAAAGGAAAAGGTCTAACGACACACTGCAATTATCCATGGTCTTTCTAACACTGGGAATGAGGTCACGAGGGGAGAAGGCACTCACTGGGCAAACGCTGCCTGGAGTCTGCCAATGTCCCCAACATGAGAGGGTGGCACCTGAGCCCACCAGACTCTTCTTGGCCTACGGATGCACGTGCTTTCTTTTAAATATTAGTTATACTGATGATTTTTAAAGGTATGTTTTTATTAATTTTAAAAGCTAGAGAAGATTTTGGAAGAAGCTGTGAAAGTTCAATGAGTGAATCCATTTCAAGACAAAGATCATTTCTTGCTAGTCAGACTGAATCACCCTGAACCGCTGCTGCCTGCCGTCTCAATCCCACCATCCCACTTCAGCCTTCAACTTCTCTATTTAAAACAGAATTTTAAGAAGTTAAAAAACAACAGAAGAACACTTCAGGGAATTCTTGTTGAAAAATGCCAGTGCACATTCAAACATCAGCTGCTAACAATCACTGCACCTTCCCCACGGAGATTTCATAGATAGAAATCATTCAGCTTAAGGTATTATAACTTCATTTTTATAAATCATAAAACCTCTCAAATACTGCCTAAAGTGAAGGCAAGCCATAAACAAAATGGCTTTTTAATGGTTTTAATGAGTCATTAAAACAAAATGACAAATTCTCCTAAAATTAAACTTATTGTGCATAAAATGTCAAGCTAAGAATATTTACCAATCAAGGAAAAAACCTGAGAAAATGCAGGAATTTGAAGATAATCCGTGACAGAATTCCCCACCCACCTCACTAGCAAGAAGCCACTGCAAGTGGGATCTCAAGGCAACCAGAATGACCCCAAGCATTCCAAGACAGTCGGTGGATAACGGCGACCACTGATGTCAGTCAGAATTATGCTCTTCTTCATCATGAATAATCCAACACTTCTGACTAATATCCCTATTAATAGAATAAATTTTGAGTATCATCTTTTCCTATGACTCCTGATGTGGATGCACTGTAAAAACAAATAACCAGAAGAACAGGTTTATGACAATTGTGAGATAACTCAATATTTCTTTTGGTATTTGGACTAAATTCGCATGGTGTAATAACATTTACCCTACAACTGTACGTAAAGTGATGTACTCAGGTAATGTATATTCTGGTGGAAATAAAAAAATTGAATTATGGTATTTTTAATACAAAAACTCATTTTCATGTGCATTTTTGCGCATCTCGAGCAGATCGAACCTTAGGTGGTTAGATTTAATTCATTAGCTACATTATTCATTGATATTGTGGAATAATCTTCCTGTTAGGCTGGCTGCCTTCTTGCAGCACTCCTAGAGGTACTTTGAAATCCAATTTTCCTGTTGAATATAAATCAGTTAATGTTGAGTTGGCCAACAGTGCACTAAATGGAAAATGTGAAGCTCCCCTTGTGCTGTAAGGCGTCAGCCTGCAGTGAGGGCCTGCTGGGATGGGCTCTGTTTCTCCAGCATCCCAATAAGCTCTCATATGTAGTGCTCCACTTTTCCTGGATGTTCTTCTCATGTTCTCAAAAGAATGAAAGCCCTTATAAAGAGATGTTCCCAGACTTTTCCAAGGGCAGATCCTGAGCACAACGGGCTGCCCATGGGGTGGTGGGCCCTGGTAGGTGTTCCAGAGCCATGGGGACGTGGCATGGAGGGATACAGGCAGTGGGCACGGTGGAGGTGGGTTGGGATCTCAAGGTCTTTCCCAACAATCTTTTCCTTAACAATTCTATGATTTTATGATACTCTGAAGGGACTTCCTCAAAGCCATAGAGGAAAACTACTCAAAGACCTGTCCTTGCTATATGGGGCTGCCCCTTCTCTTCCATGGTTCGTTCCCCTGACACAAAGGCAGTAGGGCCACAGGGGTTCCCACAAACAAACCCTTGCCGTGAAGCCAGGCCAGAGCGAGGAGCTGAGCCTTCCTGCTCAGCATGGGGGCAACCCACCAGGCCTCTGTGAGAGGCACAGCTTCATTTCATTCCTAACGGTATTTCCAACGAAAGAGAACTTTTAGAAGAAATGTATCCTTGGTACAAAAAAAGACAAAGTTATTTCATAAGCTATTTCATAAGATTCAGAAGATTAACTTTCCGACACATTATTTCAATGCATATTACTACAATCAAAAGACAATTTTGGTTTTATGACAGTTATGATATTTCTAAGTCAAAAACAAAAATAATTAGGTATGCCATATCACTTTAATTTCCTCCTATTCATAAATCAGATTCCTGCACTTTGCAATACTACTTCCAAACCATTCTAACGTGCTCTGAATCTGCAAACCCTTCAGGATACACACCTTTGGACACAGTGTGATAACAATGCTTGGCATTTCACCCCACATTTTCTTAAGCTTAGAGATGAGCACAGCATTAGCTTTTAGCTTTCACCTTTTCATCGCAGATTAATGACAAATGCTCAATGGATCACTGCTGACAATGATTCTAGAGGGAGTCTGAAGGGAATAACATATTCTTCCTGTAAAAATCTTGCCAAAACTTAAAGTGGCTTTTTAGCCCATAAACCAAAATACCGTTTCCTCATTTCGGATGCATTCACCCAAAGTCTCAGAAGCTGCTGTCACTTTCAAAAATATCTCCTCAGGATTTAGAATCAAATTTTGTTTGAAGTCCTCCCCTCACTCGATAGCCTGAATGGGACACATCAGTCGGGCTTTGTGTGCTTGGAGAGGAAGAGAACCTCCTCATGAGTTACTCAACCCTACATGCATTTTTACTGCATCCTTAATCACGGACCGTAGTTTCTCATTGAAAGTCACCATTAAAGAATAAACTTAATATTCTATTCCAAACACTTCTATAAATATTTTAGAACTGAAATATCACCTCTGGCTTACTAGGTTTGGGAAACATTGCTGGGAAGCAATTATTGCTCAAATTGTTAGTCCCAGCTCTGCCCTTTGTGAACACAGCATCTGATCGCTGTGGTGGCACTTACTGCAACATCCACACGGAATTCAGAAGAGGCACTTCTGTGTGAGGCTGAGGCACAACAAGATCTCTGTTGTGGAAAAGCCCTCACATATCTCACTAGAATACTGTGAATGCTGAATGGTATTCCAAGAAGAGCACAGTATCATTAGAAAGGTTATGAAATAATGAATAGAGATTGCATTCCCCTAAATAAGCAGCATGAGGATAGCTGTGTCCTGAAACTGGGGACAGAACACTGTGAGCCTCAGCAGTGCTCTGTAGCGCAGAGAGTGAGAAAAGTATCAGAGTCACAACTGACAAATGAGTCTCTGAAAGATTGGGGGAAGGAATAATGAAGGCAGACACTAAACCACAAAGCTGTGTTATCACCATACACAGCATTTCAAGGCAACTAGCAATAAGCTGAAGTCTTTTCTGCCACACCCCCATGAATATCTGCGCATTGCTGCAGCATCACCCACAAAATGTTTCTAACCTGGTACTGCTGCAGTTGAGATGACAAGACCATACAATTCCTAAGAGGAAAAAGAATCTCAGTTTTGAAACCAGTTTGGAATAAAGCACATTTCCACAGCACTTTTCAAAACAGAGGTGGACCTTCAGCTACCCCAGCTGGTGGGCTGTGCCGGAGGGGTCTGGGAGGAGTACAAGGGTCTGACAGCCAGCTCAGCAAGTCCTTGAGCTGGAGGAGGAAACAGCCACTGCTCCCCAGGCTGCTGCAGCAGCCAGCACACACCGGCCACAAAACACCAGTGCTAAGCAGTAATTGCCATCCCTATCTCAGGTCACACTGCCAAGTAGAACTCAGTTTTATTAAGAGTGTTGATCATGATTTATTTGTGCTTGGGAGAGATTACAGCTCCTGCCCCACTTGGCGTTGTATGACCACTCCATATATGCTGATGTTTCAGAAATGATCGATTGTATTTTCAGCAGTGACTCATTAAGGGATCCTTTCACACTACTATCTCAGAAAACACTTTTTGAGTCCTTTAATAAAATAAAGAACATGTTTTAGCAGCTTACATCAAGTAAATGCGATTGCAATAAAATGCAAGTTCACCCCCACCTTCATATGGTTCAGATGTAAGACAGAACATAAAATATGGAACTTGGTCCAGTTTTTGCACAGGCCAACAGGATCCCCAAAATGGCACTGAGAGTAATGAGCTCCTGCAGCCTGTGTTCATTTCACCCTACAGCACCTCAGTCAGGGTTGCTGTCCCTGCTACCTGTATCCAGGACTGGTGAATCTCATACATTACCACAGAGCACGCCCTTGAACCCTACAAGGAGTTCTCCATAAACGTACCATACTTTCTAGACCACTGCAGAACGCACGTACAAAAGGGATCTTCTAAGGTTGAGGAGCCACTGAATTGAACGCCAGCAGAGATTTATTCACATAACTGCACGTTATGTATTATTGATGCCCAAGTTGCTATATCCTCGAGCAACAGCCAAATCATTGCACCACTACCTTGACCCAAAACGCAATTATTTTTTCTGTTTCACTCTTTCAATTGATCTCAAAGGAACCCATCAAGTGTTACATAGCATGTGTGTTCTGCAGCCTAAGTGACAATTCAAGTTATATATTATGTACAATATAAATCCCAAATAGAAAAATAATGCTGGATTTTATGGTAACCATTTACTGAAGATGCAAATGTTATAGTTTTAGATGCAAAAAGCAGTAACTATCATTTAGAATAAAGCTGTGGGTTTACAGTAACGTATGTGTTTATCTCTCAACAACTTGGGAAAGAAAGCCGTGATAAAAAGGTTTGAATCAGCTCCATCCAAGCATTTAGTAATTACGAGAAGACGAAGATAGAATAGACACTTCTGTCTGTTAATTAATCACTTAACAGTGTGACAGAAATGGTAACACCCTGAAATGAGCCGAAATTTGCTTCAGAAGAAAAGCACCTGTGTAGCCACAACAACGTCTACCTGCCTCCCATCGGGTTGAAGCAGCATTCCTCAGTACACTGGGATTGGGCCACTGCTGGGGTTAGCTGGGGGTTTCTCTTCTTTCAGCTCTGTCGGTGGATGTTAGCATTAAATGAAGAGACATAGCACAGGTACTTCTAAGAAAGTCAGAGGTTTCACTTCTAATGAGCTCTTCGTTCATCTTCAAATTAGACATTAGATCATCATCTGTGTAGTGGATCAGAGAGAATTTCAGGTGCTGAGATGTTCTATGCAGATCTTACGGGAGTTAAGGCTTTTCTAGCAGGAAAACCAAGCAGCCTTGCTATCTCTGATGTGCCCACGCCTTGTTTAGTGCTAGAAGGAGGGCTGCTGACATCTCACCTTGCTGATGGATAACCTTCAAGGCCAGTGGCAGCTGGTCACATCTTGTGGCATCACTAGAGCCATTGTGGGGCCTTTTTGGTTTTATGTCTTACAGTAAAATATGGATATTGATATGTTTGATGTCTCCAGGGGAGACAAGCGCAGTTTGGGAAGGAGTCAGGTATTTGGTTGTTTGTCACAGAAGCCAGAAGATAATAACTGCATTTAAAATCTAAAATTAAATCTCATCTAACTGTATTCATTCATCTTCCAAGGAAAACATCCATCTTTTTAATGATAATCAGCCACAATATAAAGCGAAATATAAAGTGAAATAAAGAAGTAGGATAACCCAGCGGGCTCTGACGTGGCAGCTTCAGAGGCAGTGCCAGCACACCTCTCTGCTTTGACGAGCTGCTCTCAATTAGAGCCCCTGGGACGAGCTACGTGCACCACATCCATCAGCCCAAAACAAAGCAGTACCTGCGCCGTGCACAATAAAAGAATAACTTGTATTATGCCAGAGAATTTAATGAGCTATGACTCCAAATCCCCGGCAGGGAATAACTCTGCTTTATTGTTTATGCTCGGCGCTGCGTGAGCCTCTCTCCTCAGCCCCACCGCCCGGTGCCACAGCCGTGCAAACCACAAATATTTGCCCTGCACCGGGCTTTGTGTAAGCAAGTTATCAGCACCTAGATACGCTTGACTTTATGCAATTAAGCTTCCCTTGAATACCTAATTTTTGTAAAAGCTAATTACCATACTTACTGCTACTTGAGATTAGAAGGGGAACATAAAGAGAAGTTTAACATTGCTGTATCTCTATAACTGAAACAGCTCCGGAAATAAATTAGCAGTACACAGTTTCTAGCTCATTAAATATAGTCATCGTTTTTGTGCCCACAAATACCTCTATTATTCAGCTTGAAGGATCTCACCATCATTTTCCTGTTATTTATGCCACAGCAGCGAGCTGTGGGCCAGCCCTGGGCTGCTGTACTAAGAGAACAAAGCGAGAGATGTAACCTTTGCAATGGGACAGGTTCTCTCTCTGAAAAGATGTATTAACAGAAGGGTGTGTTAAATCCCCTTTAGCTCGCACACGTAGGTATTTTGCTGCCATAAGTTACGTTAATTCAGATGAAAAGCTCCAGCATCATTTGTCCCATTGCCCCGGGCACTGATCATTCTGGTTTAATTAAGTTTTAATTAATTTTCCAAATGTCACCTCAGTTCAGGATGCAAGGTTCACATCTCAGCAGTCCGTTCCGGCTTTACCAGAGAAGCGTCTGCAGAGTTCCAGCAGGTCGAGGTGTGACTCCACCCCGGAGGAGGAGCACATCGGGACCCCCGGAGGAGCCCCATATGCCCCCCCACCCCGGGCCCTCCCTGCCCCATCGCCGCAGCAGGCAGCACCGAGCACGCATCCCATTGCTGTCCGCTCGCCCGCGTCTCTGGGAGGAGTTCGCTCCCCTTTCGCCATGCAAACAGCATTTCAGCTTCTAGATCATTTCCGTGGAGAAGAAACTCCAGAGGATAAAGGTTTTGAGAAATAATTTTATGAGGCACCTGGTAACGAGGCGTAAAAGGGATCTTTCCTCCTTTTTCTCTTATTGCAGAGGTTTTTTTTAGAAAAACATCTATGTTATCAATCAGGAGAGATAGGATTTCTGTGATTTCCCTGAAGAAGGAAGAGCAGGTGCTAATCTAACTATGAATGTCGTGCTAAACCACGAGAATTCACTGCCGTCGGTGGGTTTGCATAGGGCAACTGCGACTATTGGTGAATAACAATGAGAACAATTGCTTTTAAGCAGCACAATGGGTTCAGCGCTGTCTCAGCAGGCAGGAGCCTCACCTATCCTGTAGCACGGCTAATTTGAAGCTATGTGAACGGCATTAAACCATATTTAGTAATTATGCATGAAACGAAATCATAATTGAATTTAGCTTCCAGCAGTGTGCTCAACCTCTGGCGCATCAGTTCAAGATTAAATAATGCCAAGTTACTGTTGGTCTTTCATGCAGCATAACTCACACCCACCCCAGCTGTGCCTTTGCTGCAGTTCCACCCCAAAGATTGGAGCCTTTGGCTCCGCTTTGCCATCCCCATCTCCAGGCACACCAACAAGCAGATGATGCCAGTTTATAACAAGAGAACGGGAGAACTTAAAAAGTTTCAGAACAACGTGAGTTATGTTGCTCAGACTTATACAGCACACCAGGAATTTTATAGGCATGTGTCTCAAACGAGCTAGTGGGGGACAGCCATAAAGACAGCAAGCACAGTTTCACTGACACATCAGATACAAAGGAGAATTAACAAGTCATTGTAAGCTCCACCATGACACCTATGGAACCATCCCTTCCTCACAGCAATTACTTTTTCCAACAGAATCATTTCTGTTAAAATCATTTCAACAGAAATACAATCAGTGAATTTGCAACTTGTGCAGGATTTGCCCCTCTAAAACTTACCTATAATTAAAAGGCTTCTGTGTCATATGCCAAGAAGCCCTTTGTTCTTTCACAAGGAATTTGATCATCAATGGCAATAAATCAATGCTAAGGGTAGATGCAAACACAGGGAGAGAAGGCGATGCTGACTGTAGGAAGCAGCAGTGAGCTGTAAAACTCAGGTGCTGAGCTGTTTGTCAGGCACACCTCACCTGAACACAGCAGTTACCATTAAACGCATCTCCCACCTCTCCAAAGCCAGGTGAAAGTCGGAGCCCTCAGCTCACTTCAGAAACAGTCCCCAAACACAAACAGTGTTTCTACTCCAAGATCCCAGTCCAAGCCCATGACACAAGTTCGCATTCAAGAAAGAAACCTGCTGCACTATACAGTAGAAGATTTGTCCACTGTCTTTCTGAGACCACGACTAGTATTATATATGGAGGTTGGTGGCCCTGCTTGTGGCGGGGGGTTTGGAGCTTGATGGTCCTTGAGGTCCCTTCCAACCCAAGCCATCCTGTGATTGTGTCAAAGGAAAACGTGTGGGCTGGTTTCATCCTTGTGCCATCCACAAATCCCATTGGAACAGCAGATCTGGCTGACCACGAGGTCTAAAGAGCTGAAGGAAATCCATTTAATAAACATCAGAAGGAGTTGTTATTTGCCAAAGATGTTTGGCCTCACATTAACTACTTTGTTAGCCCCTTAAATGATCATTTCAACAGAAAACAAATTTCTCCTTGAAGGCAATCCAGAGGCTGCTGTATTAGTTTGTTTTGATCTGCTTGCAAATACAGAAGCTGGCGAAATTCATAAGAGCTGTGAGAATCTATTGCTGCAGAAAGCCATGTAAATGAGCACACTCCTGTGCATATATACAGTACTTAAATTATTTTCCTCACCATCTGTGACAATGATTTTACGAAGGCGCATTTTAAGCAGGTACAGATTTATATGGGCTTTCTCGTTAACATTTCAGAGATATTCTCTAAACACAGAGTTTTCTTTCTCTGCTGACAGCAATGCCACGTTGCTCACACGGGGCTTTGCTCTTAACATTTATCACTTTTCATGTTCCTTGATGTAAATGAGAAAGAGCTGGCAAGGATGATAGAAGGCGGTAACAGGACGATGCCTTCGTGTGTGAAGAAGGTCACCATCTGTCCCCAAACAGCTGAAAAAGGTAATGGGCTCAGAAGGTGGAAATCTGCAGTAAGATATTTTATTTAAATTTGGGAGCAGAACAATGGACCAGACTTTGTACATCCTTTAATTAAGGGTGCAGTTTGACTCTATAACTGAAAGAATTTCAAAGACATTTTATCTCCTGGAAAAAAAAATAGCTGTAATTGCTTCCATTTGAAGAAAATTAAAAATCATCTGGGGAAAGGGATGAGTCGAATTGCCATCAATTTCAGTAATGCTCAAATGGCAGCAATGAGCCCCATGTGTGCTTCCCAGAGCCCTCCATAAGAAGCAGTCGGGGCCCTGCAGTGGGCGCAGTTTCTCCTCCCAGCATCAATGGAATCTCCATGCCTCTGAGCTTCTCAAGGAGACCCAGCCAACAGCATTGGCCACCATTCCCGAGCCCTTTGCATTGCTATTCTGATGTCTCCCATAATAAGTTACCCAATGTCACACTCTTGAAAGGCTGCTGAAAGCAGATTCCATTAGGCTGGCACCACTTGGGCTGCTTTTGGACTGGGCAGCAGCTGTATACGTATACATCAGTATAGCAGTTGTATACATCTACATTCTATACATCAGTACTCAACTTGACCATAAGCCAGGAGCTCTCTAATAAATTCCACTCACTGTTTAAGGAATTGCCCTTTAACACACTCCCAGCTGTCACAAAGCAGTTGGTTGGGGTTGACAAAGTTACATGAGTGAACAGACAGCTATGCAGAGGTGCCACCAAAGCCTGACATAGCAGTGCTGGGAAGGGGGAAAGTGAATGCTTCAGGCTTCCTTGGCAATTCCTCCAAAACAGAGAGCCAGCCACACACTAGCTATGTATTTAGTGACCTTCCCTTCAGATCTCCTCCAGCCCAGCTAGCAAACCAACCCATGAGTTTCTACAGTGAGGTCTAAAGGAGCTTGCTCTTCGCTTGTTGCTGCTCCAGCAGATGCTAGAAGTGATGACTTGGCATGTGGCAGCTGCTCCTTGCATTGCCTCCTGATTGCTGAAATCCTTCTGGAAGCCCCAGAGCTCTGAATATGGTTTCCCTGATGCCACTGACTGAACTGTATGTAAGGCCAAACCAATTCACCTTGATGCTTGTGCCTTTCCAGGCACGTCAGTGGGTGAGAGTTTCCTTTTTCCCTTACAGATTAAATCCAGAAGCAACAGTACTCAATGATCCCTATGGGTCCCTTCCAACTCAGGATATTCTGTGATTCCCTCATAAGATAC
>JAOWBP010004220.1:17910850-17935895 GCA_028571105.1 Tragopan temminckii | reverse complement strand
AACAGCAGGACAAGGGGAAATGGTTTTAAGTTGAAGGAGGAAAGATTTAGGTTGGATATCAGGGGGAAGTTCTTTACTATGAGGGTGGTGAGGTGCTGGAACAGCTGCCCAAAAAGGCTGAGGATGCCCCGTCCATCCTTGGACGTGTTCAAGGCCAGACTGGATGGGGCCCTGGGCAGCCTGGGCTGGTATGAGATGTGGAGGTTGGTGGCCCTGCATGTGGCAGGGGTGTTGAAGATTCGTGATCCTCGAGGTCCCTTGCAACACAAGCCATTCTATGATTATATTATAAAGGGAGTTTGGGTTGGGTTTGATTTTCCCCCAAGTTTTTTCAGCTGCTCAATATTAGTACAAACTATCTGAGACCATTACCAGGTACAACTCCATCCCTTCTTGGTGCAGTGAGTGTGCACTCAGAAAGTTCTCAAAACAAATGAATTTAATAGAGAAAAAAAAAAAAAGCATCACCCAAATGATGGTTAAATGTAGGTAGCTATGTGTTTGCGCAGGCAACAGAGGTATTTCTGGATGTCCTGCTGGCTGCATGCTTTCTTGACAGGGCAGCTATCCTCCACTTTGTCCAGGTAAGTATCTGGATCTGATCTTTTGGAAATACAGACTCTGAGGGTAATTTATAGACTTAATTATGACAAAACATAAAGGCAAAAGCCTTTAAGAACACTCGCAGAAAATGATGGTTTAAGAACTCGTAAATTGCCAAAGATGTCATAACAATTTCTCTGTAAATACTTCCGTCATTTCATCCTTAACCTTCTTCTTTCCTGGCTATAAACCACGATTAAAAAGTAGCAAGTTACTGATTACAAAAATAAGTCTCAACTGAATCCCTTCACAGCATGTCAAGTGTGCAAATATTTTAACAGCTAACGGCAAATTCCACAGCAATACAAATATATGTATTAATTTCAATCATTCAGGGCAGGGAGGTATGAGTAAGGGCGCTATCATCCGGGGCCGTAATTAATCATCGTGGACATTTCATTGCCAGTGAACATAAATCAAGAAGCAAGAGTTTCTCCTATCTGAGTGATATGTAACCAGCATTAACGCAGTGACAAAATCTAATGCTTGTCAGGAGCCGGTACATATTTTATCTACCTTTGACACCTGAGATGCAGGACTGTTTCACATGAGCGCCCTCCATCACCGCGTTCATTTTCTGGATGTAGAGCACATCCTTTAGAAGTACTACCAGAATGCAACAGCAAGGCTCAGAAAGGAGGACGCCAACAGCTGGGATATAAAGTTTCCAGAAGTAGAAGGGGAAAAAAATAATAACCTTATAGGGCAATATGATTCAGACATGATAGGTAAATAAGGTAGGACAGTTGCAGGACAGTGGAAGGCAATTCCCAAATTGTCAAACAGTAGCTTAAGTCCGTGTGTACCTCTGTTAAACATCCAATAAGAGAAGCAAGCTGACTTTATGTCCCAAACCTTAAATGCTACAGGGTGATGAGGACTGGAAGCTTTGAGTCTGAGCCCTGCTGGGGAGGAACACAGCTCTCAGCCTCACCCTTCAGCCGTGAGCGTTCCTGGAGAGGTCTCTGGCTGGGATCAGACACTCCACCCTGAGGCAGAGAGCTGATTTCTACCAGAAAACTACATACTTCAACACTTCCTTAAGTCCTTTTGCCTAAGCCTGTGTTTCTGATTAAGGACATCTTCAAGAGGGTGGTAAACCCTCCCTTGGGTTGCAGAGTTGGGAAGATTCGTGCCCCGAAATGCTGGAGGAGCACAGCTCTGCCTGGAGCCACGCGGTGGGCATTTGGGTCACTCTCAAATGACAGCCCACCTCCTGCCTGCTGTAAGCCACAGTCACGTGAGAAAATGGAACGTAAGCTATGCAACCTTCAGAACTTCTCTCCTTCATAACCTTAGTTAAGGTGTAAATTAAGGTGCATCTGTTCTTAATATCTGCTCAGAGCTACCATGGCCAGACTAGAACACAACTGCTCCAGGTGTCCATGCACAACCAAGCTTATGAGAGATCCGCATCTGAAGAGACATAAACCTCACAGCTTTTCTGAAACTCATTCAAAATCTTAATTACTCGGAAGAAGTCTTGTTAGACTCTGGAAATGACAGCCAGTGTCATGATTTTTGGGACAGCTCTTTGCCTTGGCAAGCATGGTGGGGATGTGTAGGGGTTGGACTTGATCTTAGTGGTCAGACTTGATCTTAGTGTTCCTTTCCAACATTAATGATTCGGTGATCTCCAGCTAAGACAGCACACTTTATCACCCACTACCAGCAATACCATTTTTATCAGCATACAAACAATGTAGGTATTACTCTGACTACTTAAGAGCTGGACCAGGCGTAGGGCTGTCGCTTCAGGTAGAACGCCAACAGGCAGCCCTATGGGCAGAAGCAGGCACCTCAGTACAAGTCAGACATGTGAGCTTTCTGAAGGACCACGCTGAGCACAGCCAAACGTCTCTGCTCTCAACTTGTAAAACACAGCCCTGAGCACTGCTCATCACCTGAGATCAAGAACTGCTCAGGATTGCTGAAGACAGCACTAATCCTTCAGCCTCAGAGCAGTGCGGATCTCTCAGCACTTCAGCGCTGCTGATAACAGCTCAGACTGTAACAGCCCTTCACCCACTGATTCTCCAACTACTTCGCATTTTTTCATCTGAACTCAAAACTAAATACCTTAATCACTATCTCTTGCAGGAAAAAAAAAAATATTTTTTTAAATTTAATCACTCAGTTATATCAACAACATGTAGAGCAGAAAAATATACAAACAGCTGTGTGACTAACAGGAACATAAGCCCCAAGGTAGAATTTAGCCCATCTGCAGAAACTACAAACCCAGGTCTGAGCTAATCCATTTGCAAAACACTCAGCACACAACACATGCTCTCAGCTTTCCATGGAAGCATTCTACTCCAAAGCACAATTTACATTTTAATTCGCATTGTATGGAGTCAAATACAAAAAATAAGTGTCAAGGTTTTTCTTTGCTGAATTGTTTCTTAATTAGATCTAAGCGTTTAGTCGAACCATTTCAAATTCTCATTGCTTTCTGAAAACAAGGAAGAAGAAATCTTTAATTATTCATGGCATCCATTCACTGGAAGTGCCTTGGATTGCTTCCGTTAAGGAAGCAGCAGCAAACTGCTGACGCCCATCTGCTGGATGCAGGGGCTGCAGAGGAGCACACACAGCTACCAGATGGCTGCAACAACACCCAGCACAAACACACTGCATTCTGGATGCCACCTCAGCGCAGATGAACCAGGACCCTCCATTGGGGCACCACCTAACACAGGGATGGAGAAGGCCCTCAGCTGCCTTCCACTGCTTCCACCAACCCTGCAGCTGTGGGGCTCACAGGCTACTTGGGGACAGCAGAGCTGCTCCTCAGGGAGCCAGGCAGTGCTCACAGCCTGGTCTGGTGTTGGTGACTCTGCTCACAACAGGGGGGTTGAAACTAGATGATCTTTGAGGTCCTTTTCAATCCAGGCCATTCTATGATTCCTTGGGGAGCTGCTCCTGGTGCAAGCCACCAGGGATTAGGGCCTTCCCACAGGGTGGGTTGGGAGCAGGCGTTTGTATTATCCTGTCTCACCGCAGTCTGTTGCATACACATCTTGAACAAGTAAATCTTTTAAGCAATATAGAACACCTTTCAATCTCAAGCACTGCCTTGCTTTAACAAAAGGCAGAGGTGGAACAAAGTTAGGTGACCAACTTCATCACAGCTCATGTAAAAATACAGGTAAGTATTAAGATTTCATTCAGGAGCCACACATCCCCCAGCAACTTCACTTGGAAATCGTTAACAAAGCAGCACAACTCTAATTCCTTTGTCCCCATCCCAGCAATAGCACTACAGATGAGCAGGAACCGAGCATTGCACTCACCTGGCTCAGGCACAGCTCCAAACTATGGCAAACCAGACACGCTAAGATCTCCCACACAAATCAGGTTAATTTTTAATTCAGAAAGAACACCTCCCTGCACCTGGCTTTTATATCCTGTTATGTTTCTGGAAGAATTTAAGACCACATATCTTTAGCCAACCTGCCCTGCCAAGCACAGGCTGCTGTAATCCCATTCCAGCTGATACCAATACACAGAGAAATTTGACTCATCACATCTTGTTACAGTTAAACGTGCTGCTAATTTGTGAGATATTTTGCCTGACCTGTCAAATTAACTGACTTCCATGTTCTTTCTTCTTTTTAGCATAACTAATTCAAAATCATTTATTCCACTTCATTAAAACTAAAAGTTGATCTGAAAAACAGTAGCTGGTGTTAGATCGAGCATCACCTTCCCACCAAAGCAGCCAGTGCCAGCCCAAATCAGAATGACATTCATTTCTAAACAGTCATCGCCTTCATATGGAAGCATTTTCCAGCTGGTTTGCACACATTTTTTTCTTGTTCTCATTTCTCATCTGGAAATGCCTCTCTGAATTAAATGCTTGCATTCAGCCTGGGTGAGATAAAAGGACCCCACTGGGTATGTTCTGGTGCACCCTCAGCACTCACCTCTGAAAACCCACAAGGGTTTTTCACTTGTGCAAGGAAAACACAAGGCTTAGAAAGAACAGGGACCACAGGCAGTGAAATGCAGCATATTGGCTCTGGGACATTACATAGCAGTCACTCAGCCTCTGCTCTGTCTCCCCAGGAACACCCAGCTAAGGAGCCTCCAGCTAAAACAAGGGATTGAGCTGCACCTGACGTGGCTTTGTTAAGAAGAAATTCCATCAGGCCCACCTGCCTTCATCCTGCAGCCAGGCACTGGGGTGAGGGGACAGGGCAAGGATAGAGGCTTTGATTCTGTGCTGTGGGTGAGGGCAGAGCCCCATTCTCAGGGTGCACACACAGCAGTAACGAGCAGCTCACTGCCAGCACCACCAAAACGAGCCCACCAGGTTTGCACAGCACCTGGTACTGCTCCAAATTTTCACTGGCAATTTGGTTGATGGGATAGAACACACATTAGATTTCCTATTGGCAGCAGGCTAAGAGAGACTACAAATATGCTGAAAGACAAGATCAGAATTCAAAGTGACCTTGCCAAACATCAAAAACAGCCTAAAGGGAAAGAGAAAAAAGAAACATGAAAGGGATAAAATTTAATCAAAACAAGTGCAAAATTCTCCTGTTAGCTTCTCATAAAATAGAAATACAGAATGAGGAGCGTGAGAACAAGGCTAAGCAGCAGTGCTGCTCAGAATGGCCTGCGATCAGAATAGGGCACTAACCAGACAGAAGTCAACAATGCTGCGTGATGGGGTTGGAAGGGATCTGTGGGTATCATTGAGTCTAACCTCCCCAGGGCAGAGCAGGGGGAAGGAGCACCTCCCTGCCCTGCTGGCCCCACTCTGTGCCATCAGCCTTCTTGGCCACAGGACACGCTGCTGGCTCCTGGCCAACTGATAGTCAACCATTGGTCAACCAAGACCTCCATGTCCATCTCTGCAGAACACCTTTCCAGCAGCTCAGCCCCAAATGGTACTGATACACACGGTTATTCCTCCCCAGGTGTAGGATTCCACACTCGCCCTTGTTGAACTCCATAAGGTTCCTCTCCATCCTTAGAGAACTCTGAGGCTGCCACCAGCACTCCTCCTCATTCTGAGTGGATTCCTTCCCCAGACAATATACCAGAATCCATGCAAAAGCAGTCTAAATTTTCCGAATTTCCACCTCCATCTCAAGAGCTGTTGGTTAAAACAACTTCTGCCTCTCAGGAAATAAGCTGTGCAGCCACTGTCATTAGCATTAATGCAATCTTGATTACCAAGCCCTGCCCTGTGGGATGCCTGCTGTTTTTCAATATTTCTGTCACATAATGCTCTATCAGGAAATGCGTGCCTTAATAAACACTTACAATGGCAGTTAAGAGTAAGAGATCATACTTCTCGTCTCCCTCAGCCTCACAGATGCATTGCCTATAACCTAATGAAGTTTCTAAAAATGAGGCGATGCGGTTAGAGATCCTGTCTGGGAGAACTCTCTGGAGTAATGATAAATCACGCCTCTAATGTCCTCATTTGTCTGCAAAAAGTGATGATGCCATTAGTTGGGACAGTTCAATCCCAAAAGTCAAAGCTGCGATAGAAGTCTGAAACTTTTTTGGGTGATGAAATTCTCCGCTGTTTAACAGTTATGCTGGTAAAACCAAGCTTAACCTCAGGAGAGGAATGATTAATAAAGAAGTGATATGCTGTGTCTTTTCCAAATTTGCCAAATCACTTCTTACAGCCCTAATCCCTGTGTCAGAAAAATAATATAAAAATAGAACTGCTATCCAATTAAGGCTCTGCGAGGAAGGGAGGGCCTTTCAGATTGAATTTCCTGCATGCATAGGTAGATGAAATGTGTGCCCCGAGGCAGACGAGCAGCTGGACCCCAGCTTGTTTGAGCAGCCTTGTTAACTCACGCTGGTGACACGATGCTCCTCAATCTCCGTTGGCATCACCATGAAAAGAGACGAGGAAAAAAGTCATCCTAGTCGTGCTGGTGCATGGCAAGGCCAGCTCTGTGAGCAGCACTGCCCTACGCGACCTGCCTGCTCCAACCCATGGCTCTGCAGCCACACGTCCATCTGAAGGTGCAGCAAGCCCATTTCCTGCTGTACTCATCATGACCCATGGTGTGCATCTTCCCTGTTAGTAATAAAAGCAATTCGCTTCAGCCAGGCCTCTAAATTATACAGGAATCATGTTTATAACCATTTCTATTATTTGCATGCTTCTATTAGAGGAATATCGCCGATGAAGAACGCCGTGTTCCTTCACAATTCCGCTCTCAGAGAAGCAAACTTTGAAGGCAATCTCCGAAATATGTAATTTACAAAATTACTGTAATTGATGTGGCTGTTCTATTGAGAGGTGTAGAAGTTCAGGAGCTTCCGATACAAAGCGTTTCTGTTTTAACAAGGCTGTCCTCGTGTGGTTGTGGGTGCAGCTAATGGCTGTCCGGCATTGCTAGGCACGCGCACGGCCGAGCTGTGCGGCTGGTTGAGCCTGTCATCTTCTCACTTGACAAGCAAATAGATTCAATAATTGGCATTAAATACCAATTAGACTGAGCCTTTGTGCAGTCCCAACCCTTCTGGAGGAGGGAGGTTTTACTTGCTGTGGAGTAAAGTGTTACGCTTCAGCTGCCTGAGAACAAGCAGCTGCTGCAACTGGGGAGAGATCCTGTGCTCAGGTGATGCACGTTTATTTCTCTGACCGAGGAAGCTCAATTCTCTTTCCACCTTACAAAGTGCAAAGACCACACAGGCCTCACACACTGTTACATCACTCTCAAACAATTAATGCTTAACCCTTTTCCCTGTATGCTATTAGAGAAGCAGCCAACATTAAGATAAAGGCTGGGCGAGATGTCTGGCACACGCAACACAAACATTGCTGTTTGGTGAAAGGCAATTGCACCTTGAGAACCTCAGTGAGCTGCCGCGCTTCTGCTCTCTGTGTTGTCCTAGAGATTGCTCAGGAACCTCTGCTGTTTGCAATGGCTGTTGTGCATTGACTCGGATAAAATAATTGGCACTATAATTTTATACCTGTCAAAAATCCAATATACACCACTGACTAATTGCTATTTTGTGTGCTCATAAAGGTATAAAATCAATTTAAGTGCTCTGCAAACCAACAAATTCTTCTGTGAGGCTGTGAATGGTAAACACCGTTATGTTCACCTCCGCCAGCCTTCAGTCTGGGGGGGTAAATTGCTGCATCATACCTAACCTTATAACAATTCTGAGACCAATCTGGCAAAGTGCTCTAACTGCCTTTGTACCGGTGAGACCCTTGAAACCTGCGTGCATGAGCTGGGGCTGTATCTCCCATGGCTCACATGGAGCAGCTCCCTCCATCTCAGCAGAGGACAGATCTGGTGTGGGCAATGGCGTTCTCTCTTCCTCCCATGCCCTGCAGCATCCCTACACCACTCCCACCACAACAAGGAACAAAGCTGCTCAGAAAACATCTTCCATTAATGCCACTTGTAGCAGAGCCCGGAATGAAGTGAGTGAAGCTTGAAGTGCTACCATCAAATTTCATGTCTGAGTATTTCAAAAAACAATGCATCCCTTCTAATTTTACAGCGTGTTTGGGCAGAATGTTTTCTGCCGTGAAAATGACATTTCCAGTTCTACTGGCTGTAGGTTTTATTGACAACTGAAGTGGATTCAAGAAATAAAGGTAAAGAAAAATAGTTACAAACAGAAATAAAAATGTTATTATCAACAGGTAGAAAGAGAAAGGATGCCATTCCCTGCAGGAAATGGCTGCACGGTGCAGCCGAGCTGGCTCAGATTTCCACAGCTTGCAATAGCAGTTTTGCAATAACACAAACAAGCAAGGGCACTGATGATCTTATAGCTGAGGAAAATAAACGCTGTGTGCTTTCTTATGTAGGCTTCTGCTGTAGCACTGAGGTATCACACGTCCGACAGAAGCTGGATGGTTGGACTAAGTGATCTCAGAGGTCTTTTCCAACTTAATGATTGGTCCCAGTGGAACACCGCTGCCTTCCCTGCCCTTTGCCTCAGTGCTCAGTAATCTCTTCTCTTTGTATTTGCTGCCTTAATACATTTAAGCAATGAATTCATAACGTGACAAAGGCAGCAGGAGAACAGACTTACAGCTTAGTTTTAATGAGTGTCAGCACGGCAGGCCAGCCTCCTTCTGGCACTCGGTTTCCCAGAGCACATCCATGGAAATGAGCACTTTGTCACCAGCCTGGCCCGTGTTCTAACGAAGCCGTTAACGTGTGAGTACATCAGGTGTAGGGAGCTGCCTCCTCCCATCCGCAGTGAAGCCTTTCCCCCTATTTTGCTAACAAATTAGATTAGTTGAGAGTAAAAATTTAATTACTGTCATGCGCCATCCCTCTATTTGTGATCAAAGGAGTGTGTCTCCATCAGCTTTGTAGTTCCTTTTTCTCCTGAAACGGGAGAGAAGGAAGATCACCCAAGCTGAGCACCAGAACAGATTTATAATTATCATTGCCTCCAAGCAAAGCGATCCCAGGGGGAAAAGCAGCAAAACTCACAGAGGTGCTGCCACATCCCATCCCGCATCCCTGGCATCGAGCATCTCCCGAAGCACCGCGCCATGCACCGCTGTGCTCAGCACCAGCAGCTCTCCTCCCCACCTGGCTGCCTGCAGACAGCTCGTACATCAAACCAGCCCCACGCCTCCAAGAGGCTTTTCTTTCCATCTGTAACACGGAGACAGTTCTGAAAGCTGGAATAGCAGTTCTGTGGTTCCCTGCACTTTTCCTTGATCTCTGGTGTGATGGCTATCATTATGGTAATAATTTCTTCTTTTTTTTCTTTTTCTTTTCCCCCCGGCACTGATACGTTTAACATTTCTCAAATCCTCTCTGCAGGAGGAGCTGTCATTGCACATAGCAGAGCTGCATTGATGCACAGCTGAGGAGGCACTCGGCACGTTCTCTTCCCAAGGCTGAAATTTTAATTTTTCCTCATTATTTGTCCCAACAACGAGAAGACTGGCAGGGATCTGTAGGTTCTGCATACCAGTGGTAACCCAAACCTCATCATTCCTGTGTCTTGATAATTAAAATTAAGATAAATAGCCAAGAGCAGTTCTGTCCCTGCTGGGCCATCAGAAGTGGGTGCTGAGCAGACGTGCCAGCCCTGCTCCATCCCCACTGCTGTGCCGTGCATTTATGCCAGCCATGCTGGGAATTAGTGACTTCTCTATGGAATATTTTCCATGGCATCAATGCTGATGCTGTTTCATATCCCAGCAATACACCTATCTGTAACAGCATTCAGTGCAATATGGTATTATTATTATTATTATCCCCAGCAAAGTCCAGCATCAAAAGTCAAAAAATACCCCAATGTTCAGTGAGGTCTTAACACATATTTTGGAGTATTTATCACCTTATACTGCACAGCACGGGGAAGGGAGGGAGAAAGGATCTCCTGGAGGGCACTACGGGCAGTGGCACACACGGGACAGTGCTGTTGCCTGGAGGGGATGATCAAGGCAAACTGCTTGCTGCACAGCCTCTGTGCTTTGGCTATTTTCCATTAGAGCCAATAGTAAAAATTACAGAGAGCAATCTGAAATTAGCTTCCATCTCCCCAGTTCCTAAGGGGAAAATCCAGTCCAAAACACCTGTTTCCAAAAACTCCTCTCCCACCTTGAGCAAACATTAGCTAATCCCAGCAGGACAGCAAACGCTCCGTGTTTATACGGCAGCAGAAATGAAGCAGTGGGAAAAAATGGGATTTTTAATATTTGCCTCTCCCTCCAGCAGCAAGCACAGCAGTACACTCCTCAAGACTGCTTCTTTGTGAATATGCATGAAACACTTACAGCAGTGCGGAGCAATCTCTTATTTCAACAGGTCGTCCATTTTTCACAGAAAAAAAAGGAAAAACAGCATTATTTTTCTCAAATAGCCAAAGCTCATGTCGTTGTATTTTAAATTCAGATCATATTGCCAAATACCAAACTTTGACACCCTTAAATTCAGATAGCTCCATCAATGTTCCAGTACCATTTGGGGCTTTATTCATTTGTAGCCATAGCTCCCAAAAGCCAAATGGTAATTCAGCAGATCAAAAATTCATTCAGACCTAAAAGGGCCAGATGATGGTATAGCATACACAGCATTGCAAGAGGGATTTTTTTTCCCCAGAAAATTCTTTTTCAGGTTTCAGAGATGTGTGTCCCTCCCACCACCTCTGTGGGCCGGGCACTGCCCCTGGCCCCTCCCCCCCATCCCCAACTATCACCCCAGCCAAAGCAATGGGAGAGATGGAGCCAGCTCAAGATCTTCCTGTGAAATTCAGAAATTTGGTAGTTAGTAGATACAATTTGTTTGCAAGACGCCGGATGTCCACAGCTCCTTCACCTTTTTGCTTTTTCTAGACACAGGACTGGAGCTACTCTAAGCTGACCTAAACTGAGCCCTGCTCAAGCTGCAATCACGACACGAGGGCGAGTGACACAGCAATAGGTACCTGGGTGTTGCTTCAAGAAACACACTTTATTAGCTAGGTAGAGTCGGCAGCTCCATTCCAGGCGTGTGCTGGGGTTAGAAACTGCAGTCTGTGATTTATAACAGCCATTACGTCTAAAGAAAATAGTTGCCTAGATACATAAGAAAAAGAATCACATACCCATCGCAGTTCAATTATCTGTTTTGCCTAAAGGACTCTCACTTTGCGATGCTCTTTCTGTACCTCCCCAGGAGCTCTGCACTTAGGATTCCACACATGGCTTACACCCTGCACCTCCTCCCCACCTCGGGTCTGGCCTTATCCTTACCATTCCTGTTGCTGTCAAAATTGTTGGCTTTTCTACTGTTGTCATTAAATTATCTTAAAATTGAAGCTCGTAAAAAATGGTGTCACCAAAATTCACAAAGTTAGGCCTGACACCTTTTGCATAATATAATGCTGAACGCCCTGAAGTTTCTTCCTCGCCCTCAGCATGTGATTTCATGCCAACCCCTACACAAAGGCGTTGTCCTTCCTAAATCCTATGGTGCTGACATCTCAAAGAGCAGCATCCCCACGTCCTGCCCTCTGCCACTCCTGTCTTTACCACTTCAGCCTCAGAGCAAGCCCTGCTGCTACTGCCGCTCCCAGGAACCATGTCAGGGATGCAGGAAGAACTCACACATGACACCAGTGGTCCTTAAACATTTCACTTGACATTTGTGCTGTGGAATACCTGGCCTTGATTTTTGGCTGGAATTGACATAATGAGGACAATGAGCAGAGTCCCTTCAGAAACCGTCTCAGGAACTGTGGAAACAACTTGCTGGAAATATTTCAGCCTCTTTGTTACACAGCCTCTTTGCTACACAGTTCTTTGTTACACAAAGAGGCGTTGGTGTGATTTCCAAATCCCATCTCACTTAATCCACAGCGCCAGAACACTGCCCCAGAGTGGACATCTCCCCTGGTCAGCAAGTGTTGGCTGTGTAGGGCCAGGCATGAGCCCACCAGAGCCTGCCCTGAGTTGGGATCCTGCTCAGCATCTCGGGATGAACCACAGGAGCATGACAAAGCCGCTGAGATCCCATTTTCTTTCACCCAAGTGGGGATACATCACAGGGGACCCAAAGTTGCAGACCTAAAAGCATGCTGGGATCAGGTTGGACTTTTGGCCACGTTTGTATGGCAGCACTGGGCCAAGCCACATGTTGGCAGTGCTGCTTTCCAACCTGCTCAGAGCAATGGGTGCAAACACACGAACTGCAGCCCCAGTCCCTGCTGGGAGCAGATCAGGGCACGGGGCATTCACTGACACCCCACTGAGAGCATCATAAGGGCAGGCTGGGCTGCAGGAATGTCTGAGCATCAGCTGAACCACAGCAGTTAAACAAACAAAGATAAAAATGCTGTCTTTTTCCAACCCGAACCAATGGTTGGTAAGGGACTGCTGGTTTCACTTCAACAAAAATCGCACGCTTTTTAATTGAAATATTCATGCCTAAGTGGTCAAATGTTAATATTTTTGTAATCTTTACATATGTTCCCACCTCCTCTCCGCTTTCTCAAGTCTACATTGCTATTCATTTGGCTTCTTTTTTTTTCTATTACTTACCCCAAACATAAGTCGTTCTGAGAGATCACCAGTAATTCACATAAAATATAGAGCCGTTACTTTTCTTTTCTTAAAAGAAGCGTAATAATTGCAAACTGCAACTACTGGAGCTGAAAATAACTCTCCAGACTGTTGCACATGCAGAATTAGATTAAAATGAGTTCATTTTTTAAATGACCTGATAATTTGTAGGAGAGAAAAAATTAAGTATCTAACCATTTTCATCAGTAGAGAACGCCACGGTTCTTAAAGCTACGGGGAAGCACGTCCCTGCATGCAGATGAGCAACACGAGAGAGCAGAGCTGTGCAGATCACCTCCGTGCTCAGCTCCTGCAGCCCCTACGTGAAGGAGGTTCTCAGCTCAAAGATTTGCTCTGACCAAGAGAGCGAATCCGAGCAAGCTTTGGATTTCTTGGCCAGAACTTCAGCCTTCCATCACTCCGTGCCCTCAGCTCTGCTTGCACCCAGTTTTATGGCTAAACTATTGGCAGTGTTACTGGAATCCCCTTGAGTAGGCCTTGCTCATTTAGAAATATATCCAATTATCACATATTTGATGAGATTTAATTTAAATCTAGCAAAAAATAATCCCAAGTGAGTTATCTATTATTCATAACTTCAGATGAATTCACCCTCCATATCACAACTTTTCCTCCTCCTCCTGTTCCAAACTCATTGCTTCCACAGAAATTAAATCCATTACTATATATACACCCAAGTCAAATTTCCTTTTAGAAAGGCGTGTTTTAGAGAAAGCAATTACTTTTGGTCATTGATATATCACCTCAGCTTTCAAAGACCCCCAAAACAAAAAGAGGCTTCAGATGTTAATTTAAACAGATGTTAAGCTTTGATAGTGGCTGCAACATCATCATCATTTGATGTGAGTCAGTGCGCACAGTGGGGATGGGTTGGGGTCGGACTTGGGGTCTTTTCCAACCTTGGTGATTCTATGGCTCTTTGATCACACTCTAGTGCAATATGGCTCTCCAAGGCTCAGCAATGGACATTTGGGGTCTGTGTGCTGCGTGGTGTTGAGCTACCAATGGTGGTGGTTGCCACTAGCACCCAACTGCAACAAACACAATGATGTGCAAGAACCTCCAAGCACGAACATACCCCAGGGTGAGCAGGTGTAGTTCAGAGGCCTCCTGCTCTCAGTCGGAGTACTCCTGCACTGATCTCAGGGGTTTCATTGAAAGTGCAGCTTGAAAAGACCTTGTTTCACTTTAAAAATCTGTGTTTCATTTCTGGCAGTATCTCTTTCAGGCAAAACAGCAATGTGCATGGATAGCTGACAAGAGCTTTCCTTACAGTACATTCACTGCAATGCTGCAAATTAAACTGTAACTCCACAGGAAAGCAGAACCACGTGACTGAATTGAGTTAGGGAGGAACGATTTATCCAGCTGACTTAGAGGATGAGCAGATCCAAATGAAGATGAAAACAAGACTCCTTCCAGGAGCTGCACAATGCAGGAAGTGCCTCTGATCTATAGCCCACAGTCTGACTGCATCAAACCCACACCTTGCTGCAGGGACTGTGGGCAAGGAGAGCCTTCGTGCTCACAGGGTGCTGCTAGCAGAGGTGGCTGCAGGTGGGCACCCACCGGTCACCAGGTCTGACCTCCCTGCAGGGGGGATGACGAGCACAACAAAAGGTGCTTATTGGCAGATCAACACCTGAACAGCCCCCATCTCCCCCCTGGCCCTTTCTTCCCTCTTTTCTCCTTCTTTTTGCTCATGCTTTGCTCACGCATCTTTCATTTTGCTGTGCTCTCGCAGCCTCCACAGAGACCTTCTCCTAATTTCCTTTGTTTGGCTGAGGGTGTTCGTGATGGAAGACCCCACCTGGCTCAGCACCAGCCTGGAGCACGTTAATTAACCCCCGTGCCCCAGCTCAGCCTCTGATAGCGCTCACCTGTGCGGCAGGAGGCTGATGTGTTGCAGGGGGCTATTGTTATTAATTAAACTATGCCACAAAGGCCCGGGAGAAGAAGAGTCACAGCTGTTCTCCCACAGCCTGTGGGCACTCTGGATTAGTGTGGGTACAAAGGGGCAGAAGGGCAGGGAGCCACGAGGCTGAGGGAGGGCAGTAGGACAGTACTGCTGTGGGGCTGCTGCACCCCACAGATGGACTCAAAAGCTCTTCTGCACTGCAGCGTCTCTTCCCATTCATTGCCCCTCCAGATTTCTGAAGGTCCTCATCAGATTTCCAAAAGTTCTTCCCCAAAATTCCTTGCCAAATTCTCCGTTGTCCCTCTGCAGCAGACACATCCCCTTGACTCCCCTCCATGCCACAGGCCCTGGGTAGCCCCTCCTGATAACCTCACAGGGTGATCCTCCAGCAGATTGCTAATTAAACAGCACCCAGCCCACCATGAGCCACTCCCAGTGCAGCAGCCCCCGGGATGTGCATGAGCACTGCAACCAACACCATCGCAACCATCCCTGGGCACCCTGCTGGGTCTCACCAGTGCTGATGTAACCTAGACGAGTCCCATTTCACAACAGATGATTGGGGATACGTGGATTTAATTAACAGTAAATCAGAAGTCAATTAAATGAAGGCAGAAACCATGTGTTTTTTGATGATCCTAAACCAGAGGCAATGACTCATTCTCAGCACTCTGAGTGAGGATGCTTAATGGTATGGTGGAAAACAAAGCTTTTTTATACCAGGCTGGAAATGCTGCTTTCCTTAGTAGTAGTAACTGAACAATTAACCCTCACCCCTATTATTTCTTAGGAGTATTTGTCATTAACTCCAATGAAAGAAGAGATCATAAGAGGCATGGAAGTGAAAAGTAAGTGAAAAAAATATATTGATTAGAGACCATACTAACGATAGAATACCTAAATTTCTGCCCCAGCTTGATACAAGATGGGCACTTCTAATCATTTGCTATGAACAACGTCGTTTTATTGTTTATTTCAGCTTTGATTTCAGAGCCAGGAAGTTTGATGTGATAGCATCACTGCAAAAATCATCCCCAGGAAGGTGACCTTTCCCTTTCTGATCATTAAGTTCAACTCACTTGCTGCACGCTTGACCAGACACATTTCTTTTCTATGCTGCCAAGACTACAAGTTTTTCATAGACAGGAAAGTAGGAGCTAGGCAAGGAACGTCAAAACAGCCCGTGATCATCACTGACACATTGTAATAATGGCCCTTTGGAAGAAATCTGCTCTCAGGGTCTCAAAACACACTTCTGCAGTGCGCTGGAACAAAGGTTGTCTCTCCTCTTGCTGAAAAACAAAGCAGCTCACAATTTGGTAGGAGCCCAGCTGGCCTTCCACCCCCCCGAGTCTCCGTGCCATCACAAGAAGTCTTCATATCACTGTACTCATTAATTTCACTTCCCAGCTGAAAACAACGGAACGTCCTCGTGCTCTGTTTACACAGTGCCTCAGTCTCTAAGAGCTGTGGGTCAGCACTTGGGGTTCAGCACTACGATCCATCTGAGAGCCAAACACTTCAGATATTTTCAGGATGAAGTGTGTTATCCCAAATATAAGAGTTTAGTCAACTTAAAATTAGCAAATCCCATGGATAACTATATTTTTACCAAAAACTTCCAAATCTTTGCTAGGTGTTGTAGCATTCTGAGCAATTAAGTGACCTTAAATCTTCAGTATTGCTGCTTAATGTGGCCGGATAATTATTTGATTATTATTTCATACAAATGAAGAGATAACTTCCCTAAAGTAGTGGATTTTCAATTTCATCCTTATTTGCACATTGCGTGAAACCATGACATTTCAGAACCCTCCAGGGCCCTTCGCTATGCCTGCCACCATTATATGTAGTTATCCAACACTTCTTTCTTCCTAACTCATTTTCTGACCCATTTTTTGTGATTAGCACAGCACCACCCACGTGCATACGGTTGTATGTGGCACTGCATTAAGTGAAAGAGCAACATCTGGGAAAACAAGCGAGTGCTTGCAGGGATAGCAAAGCTCCTTGAAGCAAGCACGGGAACCTGCTGGGCATCCCCGCTGAAGGAGAAGGAAATCCCAGCACTGTGTAACCACCACATTGTCTCAGAAGCCCCAGCAGCTCGTTGGAGGGGCAGACACAGTCAGGTGCAGTAAAGGTTCACATCTGCTTTTGGTAATTTGGAGAATGTTAGGCTAGGCTTGGAGAGGCACCAGAAACACGAGTCGCTAACCACGCAGACACAAACTTCATTCATCATCCAAGCTCCCCAGAACTCCATAGGGGAAGTTGTGTCTTTTTCTCTGGGTTATTGGTATTCGCGTTTGAATAAGAACTCAAAATCAAAGCTCCAAGGTCAACAATCTTTTTATAGCGGCAAAAGCCCACAGGAGGAACCCAAGCAATTAATCTTAGCCAAAGGAGCAGTCAGTTCAAATAAATGTATCAAAGCCTCCAAATTATCTGCAATAAAATCTTATGTCATCTAATAATGACGATGATGATAATTACTGGGACAGTGATTTAAAGCTCAGCGTTCTTGCAGTGCCCAGCGTAACAGGAGCAGGTTGCTGGTCTGTGGGCTCCAAATTGAGGGAGCACTTGTCTGGGTGTGTTAGCTGGGCTCCGGGAGATGCGGGATAACTGCTGGAAATCACTGTCTGCATTCCTGCAGGAGGAGATGCTGACATAGGCACAATGCTAAGGGGCAGAAAGTTTGAGGATGTCAGTCTGCATTTATGGAGAATATGGCAGAACTGAGAGCGGGGAGCAGCAGGCTGGTGGGAGCACGTCGGGATTTAGAAACCAGCTTTGTGTTCCGATCCTCAGCCATCCAAGTGCATTTCCCATGTGGAAATCATTCCAATATCTTCCCTGTGTCTCTCAGCCAACTGCATCTCCTCCGCCCTGGAGGCAGAAGCCAGGAAGTCTGTTTACATGTGAGAAATACTAATATCTTTTACATCGAAACACTGTGCCCTCTCTCTTAGCAGCACTGTTTGCAGCCCTCCGAGGCTGCTGGCACAACCCAATGATGTTTGGGTTTTTCTCTAGCAAACTCTTCTTTAGCAAATGATCCCACCAGCCTATTGCAGCCAAAGGAGGAACACAGCGACTGCTCATCCCCTGCAGAGCTGTGCACACCCGACTGCCTCCAGCTGGTGGGGGAAGGGGAGTGTGTGGGAGCAAGGTCCCAAAATATGAAACACCCCCTCCTAAATGATGGAAGTCATCCATTCACTTCAGTAAGCTCTAAATGAGACATCTTGTTTCCCTGAGTGACTAAAAATAGCAAAAGGAATGAATGATATTGCAGTATTTCTTTGAGTCTGGGCACAGTGACTCACCCCCAGGCTGCACAAAGCTGGCTCTAATGTCCTGCCATTACTGTGGATCTCAGACCACTCCTCCAGCCCCATCTCAGTGGGCCAAATGGGGGACACATGGGTGCCCTCCTGCCCTTCCTCATCCTCTCAATGTGATGTGCAAAGACAAAAAGCTCCCGCTGTGCTCTGTGCTCTTGCAGTTGACCTTGCTGACTCCTGTCCTCCTTTAAAACACCTGGAAGATCTCATCCAAGCAGGCAGATGGCTGCCTCTACGGACAGCATTCACATCATAACAACCCGTGGGATGAGGCCCAACCCAGTCCCTTGTTCAAAATAGAAAGGCAGGCAAACAGAGCGTGGCTCCACCAGGAGATTCCTGTTCTCTTGCCCAAATCAGGATCGGATTCAAACAATAAAAGCCTGGGGAATATTCCCATCTCATGACCTGCCAAATGAATGGTTTTCTTTCTCCAGTAAAGCTGCAGAGCTGCATAACATGGAGAGTCCGTAGGGACAGACTTCCCTAAAAAATTCCATATAAATATGCTGGGACTTTCATGGCTCAGTGACACAGTTCCTGTCCGGTACCGAAATAAGGCACTGAGCAGGAAGAAGCTCCCAAGTGCTGCCATTTGCCTTTCCTATTTCAGCAGAAGGGGGGAAAAACACAGAACAAGTTGCACAGTAACATGCACGTGAGCATCATTATTACACAGGGAGGACATTAATCCATCCTGGGGGAATTCATGCGGTGGCCAGAGCCTCTCCCACGAGAGCTATAGGCAAAGTCAGCAATAGTCAGCTCTGCAAAGCAGCAGCAAACAGCAGTGCTCTACTCCCAGAAGCAGCATGGGTAGTAACAAGGATTTTTCTCAATGCTCACATTACTACTCATGAACGGGGAAAATTTAATTCCTATTTGGCAGCAGTACAAGGAATGAAATAGAACTCATGACCACTGGGCTGATAATCTGCTTGGGGCTATAGGTGCAGAGCTCCAGAAACAAGCACAGAAGATCTTAAGCAGCACTCAGGAGTGGGGCAGGGACTTCCAGCAGTGCTCAGCTCAGAAGAGGCCAGGCAGCTTCCATTGCTGGTGTTCCCTTCTCATACAGCCTGGTCAAGCTAATCATGGTGGTGCTTAGGAACGTGATTTGGAGGGTTGTTAGGGTAGGATGGTTAGGTCGTGGTTGGACTCATGATCTTTAAGGTCTTTTCCAACCTGAGCGATTCTATGGTTCCATTCGGCTTCTGCATTCTTGCACGGTGACAGCTAAAAATCAATTACCATGAAAATGGGATGCTGTATACACACAAGCTGGTGTAACATGGCACACTGTGGAGGTCGGTGCAAAAGGGGAAAAAATGGAGGGCCAGCCCTCCTCGTGGAAGCATCCAGCATACGGGAGAGAGGAGAGCAGGGGCACCCAGCCCCATAAGAGCTCTCACCTCCATTTCTTGCAGACTGCTTGAACTACAAAACTCAATATCCTCTCAGGGATATTTCTTTCTATAGTTTTTCACACCACACGTACCTGCAATTCTTTCTGAGTACTGTGCATTATGCTCTCAGTGTAGCAGGAAATTCAGTTATTTGATTACAGGTTGTTTCTAATTAACCTGGAACTCCGGTATTCTCAGTGTGATCGAGGTCTCACGCCTGTATTGGAAAAAGCTCAATCTCTTCACTTTAAATATAGCTTTGGTAGTGAGTTTCCTATTGCCAATTAGAATATGCACATACATTTGCTTTTGCAATTCAAGACAATGTACACAGAAGTTCAGCCTCTGCTTCTGGCTGCTTGCCATATTTCCCTACAGCTAATAACATTCTGTCTAGAAACAACCAAGCCGATAATTTGCACCCATCAACCCCGTGTAACATAATGTGCCAGCCATTTAGTAATGGAAAATTTATCACTCAACTGGAGTCAAGGATCTTGTACCATGCAGCACTCCCACTTCCCAGTTCCTGTCATTTTGCTGGCTCTACGCAATTTGCCCAAACATCTCACTCCCCACTCCCTCCAAAAATTTAAGACCAGCTTTTTCCCTTGAAGCCTGAAATGGCATGAAACAAAAAATCTCCTTCCAAACGGATGTGTTCTGCTGGTCGTGGAAAAATCATCCATAAATTCATTTGCAAAAGTTCAGATGTCAGTGTTACGTGCAAATGAGCATCAACGTGGAGCTAGGCAACCAGAAGAGCACCCAGTGCTGCCCTGTGTGCAGGAGGGGGCAGGGGCTCCACGGGACCTGGCTGTTGTCACTCAGTGGCGCAGCAATGAAGTGTGGGAAACTCATCATCACCACGAATGACCATGAATCAAATTCCTTTTTGTAGCATGTTATAATTGTAGTAATTAACTGCACAGTTGTCCGGCTACATACCATTGCCTGCGATCCATCACAATTTCCAGCAGTAAGAGCACACTAATCACGTTCTCAACTAAGACATCCACGGCACACTGCGGGGTGCAGACCTGGCTGGTTAAGATCCACATCTCCCCAGGAACAGCAGAGGTGCAGGTAGGCGCATCCGCTCAGCCAGCACCATCCCCAGAGCCCACGGAGCCGCCCAGGCTCCCAGCTCGGGATGGCTGCCCACACATGTGGCTGTGAGGACATATTAGATCATAAATCGCAATGGAAGACTAATGGGTTTGCCTTAATGGATAGCACATTTCTGTGCTGCTCTGTATCAATACAGATGTATTGCTCCAGGCAATGCGAGCAATTAAGCTGTAATGAGCTGCTTCCTCTGCACACACAAACCTGATCCCAAATCTCCTAAATTAAACTGTAATGAATTATCCGAGCTGAGATGGGGCTCTGCTGGGTGTGAACCTACTCCTGCTTCTCCATCACCGCTGCAGGACGAAGCCAGGGGGAGGTGAGGAGTACATGGCATGGTGTGACAGAGCCCTGCACCCTGCCCCAGGCACAGAGCAGCATGTGGCTGCCAGCACCCATTCACCATCCATAGCGTGCAGGCAGCAGCATGGCAGTGCTCAGCAAAGGGATTTTCTCCAGGTAGTGGCAAGAAGGTCAATGGCTCTTCTGCCTTGAAGAAGAGAATGTGACAGCTGCTCTTTTCTGTTGCTGCAGTTGAATTCTCTGCTGTGCTTCCTAAAGAGGGGACCCGGCCATGCAGCCAGCTGCTGCCACGCTCAGAGCTCCTCTGCAGCCTTAACACCGCACTCTTCCTCTGCTCCAATCCCACGTACTCCTCATAGAATCAGAGTCATTAAGGTTGGAAAAGACCTCTAATATCATTGAGTCTGACTGCCAACCCATCCCTGCCATGCCCACTAAACATGTCCCTCTGGGCCTCTTCCATCACAGCAGAACCTTGCATTTATTCTGGTGAAAGGATTGGCTTGAGAGAGAAGCCTTAAATATCCTGGGCTCATCACAACTTGTTTTCCATAGCGTGTCATTTCCCTGCAACAGGAGGAGTTCAACCCAAGGAAATACCCGGAGGGGGCAGAGAGAACAGAAGAGCAGGAGCGAGGAGGAGGCTGCATAGAGCTGCACACAATGCAATGCCATGATAGCCAGAAATAAGAAAAGGGCTGGTTGCTGCAGACAAATAAGATTAACACAGCAAGTCGCTAGATAATTAAAACAGTTGTCCTTATGCAAAATTCAGCAGATATTCCCAAATGTCAGTGCCAGACAAATTGCACCATCTGGTCAGCCAGATAGAGTCTCTTAACAAGAACTTTGTTGGCTGGAGGTTCGCATCCACAAAAACAGGTCATGCTGCTGCGCTGTGATTTTCCAAATTGAGGGCACCCCACTCTCCCCTCCCCTCTCCTACTTCCTCCCAGCTTCATCCCAAAACAAACAGTGTGTCCTCAAAGGAATGTAACTCAGAAAAGGAGCCAATCTGAAACCTCTCCTTCCTTACAAGGGCAGTTTGCTATTTTTCCATTATTTCAGATGTAAAAGTTGTTGGAAGACCATTTGTCTGCTTAGGAAGCAAGCTAAATTATTATCATAACATCATATAAAATAATATTATACAATAACTCTTCATGAATTTCACAGATCAAATCTGCAAAACGAGCCTGGAAACCACTGGGATCACATCCTATGAGACAGATACGAGAGTTTCGGGAACAAGCAGAGGCAATCTTGCCTTTTAAACCACCACAGCTGGATCGGCTGTTGCTACAACAACCCATCAGCCACATCCAGCATCTGCGCATCACCCATTACTTTGGCATGCCACACGGCACTCATCAGAGCCAGGCAATTAGCAGAAAGCACACAATTACCTGGGATGCTGCTAAGCCGGGATGCCTGGTGATGGTTGTTTGCAAGCGACTGAATCTTCAGCATTGAAGAGCTGTGGGCTAACACTACATAGTAACCTCAAAGACTGAATGTCAGAAACACCGTGACAAGAGGGTGCAGCTCCATATGGGGGGAGTTCTCCTATGTCAGCATGAGTGCAGGAATTCAGCAGCGTTAGTTCCTCTTTGGTACGTGGGGCCAATTCCCACAGTTGTGCCGTGAAACCAAACCTCCCGGTGAAGACCTTTCTCCCCCCCCTAAAAAAAAGCCCTCAAAGAAAATAAGTATTCATGCACATCTGTCCATTTGAAAGGAAAGGAGAATGAATCAATAATTTTCACGGCTTAGTAACCTCCCGCCAAGTGGCCCGTTATTTAGATTTGGTATCGAGTTTGCCTTTATGAAATTCCATTTAATACAAGTTTAAAAGTCAGACAAGCATAGTGCACTAAATCAAAGCTGTTTTCTGCGCTACATCACATGGCAAAATATCCATCTGTTCCCTTCACAGCACATTGCGGACCGGCGTTTCAACATTCACGGCAGAAAGCTCTGTTCAGACATCCAGAGCTCAGAGCCGGCAGCACTGTGCCATTCTGACACCTGCATGTTCCCACCTGGCTGTGCTCAGAACCATTCCCCATGCACAGGAGGCTGAGGCAGTGCTCAGCACAGGACAAGGAGGACGGCATTCCTCAGAATACAGTGGGAAAGATTCGGTGCCAGTCGCCAGAGCAGCCAGGGCATCCACAGGGAATGGGTGCCGGGTTCACAGCAAGCACTGAGCACGCAGTCAGGATAACTGGAGGTTTCCTGCAGATGAGCCAAATCTCAAAGCAGCAGGGAGTGAATCACGCAAAGCCAGGAGGACCTGTGAGTCCCCAGGGGAATCTTGCTCCACATCACCGCACTGTTATGTCTCCTGGCTGCAGAAATCACCCCAACACGTGGCTGCTCAGTATGCCAAACCCTTCTCCTTGCTTTTGCCATCACCTTGCAAACCACCCTGAGCCTCCCCTTCCACCACTCCTCCAGATGCGCTCCCACACCCTCCCCGAGCCCCGCAGCTCTCTGCAACTCTATTGTCACTTTTTCCCTTCCTACAATCATAAAATCACAAGGTTGGAAAGGTCCAACAAGATCATCTAGTCCAACCATTCTCCCATCACCATTACTACCACAAGCTACTGAACCGTATCTCGCAGCTCCTCATCAGACAGCTCTTGAGCACTGCCAGTGAGTATGAGCACAAGGGCCAGGGCCCCACAGCATTCTCTGTGCCATGGCAGAAGACCCCAAAGGACATATCCAATGCCACAGAAACCATGAGCAGCATCACCTGTGCTGCAGAAGTCCGTTATTTATTTTTATCATTATTATTTCTATCTCACTGGAGGCAGACACGGACAGGACATGCAGCTGGGAGAGGATGGCACTGGGCTCAGTGCATGCCAGCACTGATGGTTCAACTGGCAAGGCACTGAAAACAAGTCATAAGCAACCACATTGCCATCGTGCTTGGCCAGCTCTAATGACTGTATTACCACAACAGAAAGAGCAATACCACCGATGCATGATATATGAAGTACAAAATCTGTTTTCCCAAACATCTGTGAGGCAGGCAAACAACAAATTAAATCTGATAATTAAGCCTGATAATGTGATGATTTAAGCACGACCTTTTTTGCCCTTTTTACAAAGTCTACCATCACTCATTAATGTTAATAAAGCAGATGAGCACTTTACTAATAGGCGTCCATCAACAGCACACTGGCAAATTGCTACACGGGTAGTTTTAATTAGTGTCTAGCAGGGCACACAAGGTTCCGGCTCTGTAGCAAAAGAGTTCAGGCACGGGCATTGAGAAAGGTATCTACAGTGGAAATGAGAACACAGCTGCATCAGTTTGTGACCCTAAGGTAGATAGGTGGGGAATTCAAGGCTGTCTGCACGGACTGTGCTCCCAACCACTGCCCCGGGCCACAGCAGGACATGGGAGCCCTGTGGGGGGGGGAGGGATGCTCACAGCTCTGTGTGCACAGCGCCTGGTGGAACACATGCCCGAATCATCCATCCCATAGAAAAGATAGGCCTACCTAATTATCCGTCCTTTGCACTGCCAGGCAATGTATATTAAAATGTTTGAATAGAGAATACAGCAGTAAGTCCAGTTTCAATTTAGCTTTTGCCTTCTGGAAAGCATTAAAAAGAAAAAAGAAAAAAAAAAGAAAAAAAAAAAAGAAAGGAATACAATAACCAAAAGAAGATAAAATTCTCATCTTCTTTCATTTAAATTGAAGTTTACCTAAGTTACACAAACGCTGCATTTTAGCAGCACCTTTTACACTTCAAAGGGTTTCCATGTTTACATTAAAACCTTGATCAGTGGGATTTATTATTGAACTAATTCCATTTGCAGGAATAAACCCGCCGTGCAGCAGGATGCATTTCGGTGGGCTGCTCTTTATCAAACGGTTGCGTGTGGCAGCAGGAATGGCACCAAGCAGTTTGCTTGGTTAAACCCAGAGCTTTGCTGCAGTGCAAGCAGTAACACAGCATTCCTTGAGGAGTACAAAAGATAAAAGCTCACAGCCTCTCCATAAAGGTATAAATGCATATAAAAAACGTAGACAAGCTATAAATACTTGTAAGAAGTATATAATAGTATAAATGCATAACAATCCTTACATAAAAATGAACAAAATCTGCATAAACCAGAACCTGGATATTAGGAACAATTTCCTCTCCAAAGAGCAGTCAGGTGCTGGCACAGCTACCCGGGGGTGGGGGGGTCACCATCCCTGGGGTTGTCCCCAGAATGTAGAGATGTGGCACTGAGGCACACAGTCAGTGGTGGGGTGGGTTG
>JAOWBP010004220.1:17843840-17859955 GCA_028571105.1 Tragopan temminckii | reverse complement strand
CCCGGGTTGGGGGCGTCCCCCCCCCCCCCCCCCCCGCCCTGCAGCAGGAGCAAGCTGGCTCCCATTTCCTGGGAGACTGCTCCACCAGATTCAGGAGAAGGGAGCAGCCTCTTTGCCAGGACCCATGGCAGATGCTGGCACGAAGGCGGGGATCCAGCTGGAGCTCTGAGCACAGTGCTACAGCTCACTGCCAAGCGCTGCAGCAGGGGGCCCACACACAAACACAGAGTGCTGCTCTCCCCAGGGATCTGCACCCAGATCCATCAGCTGCTCCCCCCAAAGCATTCAATCTCAGCCACAAAGCACTGTTACTCCCCAGTACCGTTGTGGGGACATCAGCAGCCATTCTCCTGCCCCCATATGGCAGATGCAGAAGCTCAGTCAGATGTGCCGCACGCTGTGCCCAGAGCCAGGGAAATCCCCAGGAGGGGAAGGGATGGGCAGTGACATGTGGCACCCGGGGCACAGAGCCACGTGGTGAGGATGTGGGCTTTAGGAAGGAGGTTGGTGACCTTCAGGACAGAGTTTCACCGCCTCCAGCGCAGGGTGTTATGGTGGAACCAGCACTGTGTGAGTGCCCCCTCACTTGTGTGCATGCAGACACCACCCAGTCATCTCTCCATCTGCCCCCTCCACTATCCTTTGCTCCTCCATCCCACACAGCAGGCCTGAAAGCCATCTGTAGAAACGTCAGGCCAAGGCCACCAAATGTTCCTCACTTCCATTCCTGGTACGTTATTGTGCTAACCCCACCGAGCAGTTATCCATTCAACAAGAACGGCACCAGAACCCCAGAATGCTCTGTGCATGGCAATAAATGGTTCCCTGAGAGCCCCCGTGTTTGGCAGTGCCAGAACTGCAAACCAACGTTGGCAAATCCAACTGTGCAGTGAGCCGGGTCGTCTGACTGCCGGTCTTGTGCTCCGATCACAAGATGATCTCTCCCTCTGCAAGAGCACTGAGCACAGGATGAAGCAGGCTCGTGTTCCCAATGCCTCCCCCACGGACACGCTCTGCTCAGACCTCAGTACACGTGGGGCAGAGCCAGAAGGCAGTGCAATAGCAAGAGCAGTCTGAGGTGGAGCCTGGCATGGGGCTCTTCCATAACAGAAGCACTGAGCTATCAAGGTTTTCTCACTCCTGTCTTGGTAATCCCTGATTTTTACAGCACAGCTTTAGGAGTGAATCATAGAATCACAGCATCACAGAATATCCCCACCTGGAAGGGACCCACAAGGATGGCTGAGTCCAACTCAGCTACACACAGAACTGCCTAAAAATTAACCCATGCGTGTCAGAGCGCTGTCCAAGCACTGGGCTGGATCTTGGACAGGCAAGTCTACACGCTGTGTGATACCACGTTTGGCCTTGTACAGCCTCTTTTTATTCTTTCTGCTTCTGAAGAGGCCAGCAAGGCCAATACACTACTAAAAATATAAAAATATAATGATACAGAGACTGGCTGCAGGCTGTGGTAAGGGCCATGTGCAGGATGAGCTTTGCTGGACAGAACATCTCACAAACGGAGGAGCTGACGGGCTGAGCATCCACACGTGGGGGCACTGCCACTCCCTGCCCAGCCTACATCTGCTGAAGTGCCTGGGCATGACCAGGTGCTCCTCGTTTGTTTGTGGTTCCAAAATGTCTCAACTCAAAACAAGGACTTAGCAAGGCATGAGCAAAGTCGAGGGATGCGTTGTTCCTGATAACTTGGCCTGGTGGAGCGCAGGTTCTGCCTTCGGGAAGCATTCCCTCCTTGCTGCTCTGCATTCAGGCTCTGTTAGTACTTCTCGAGCATCCTGGAGCTCACCACTCTCACGTGCCCATTAATCAAGTGATTTTTTCTTTCTGTAATCAATGATGACCCTCTCCAGAATGAGCTAATTTGGAAAAGAAATGTTGCACTGATCCCATTTTTACTGATCTAAATGGAACTGTCTTTTTGCAGGAGACAGCCGATGTGGCTCTGCGCTACCCTCCTCTCTCTCCCTTGCCTTGACCCATTTCGTTCCTTCTTTCCCCTCTTGCCATGAGAACCAAATCCCGCAACTAACCTTTAAGGGCTCCTTCATCTCTATTTTGTTCCTATTAACCTTCTGTTTCTCTGGATAATTCTGCAGCCAAGAGTAGGTGTGACTCCCACGTTACAAGTCTAGCTGTGCCGTTGACTCATGTGCTGTGCTCACAAAGCCAGATCCTTTAATGGGAAGGCTTATGCAATGTAGCGAGGTCTCCCAGAGCATATGCTCTTACTCGAGTTGTGTGATTTCTGCTTGTTCTCTCCGCTAAATGAGACTGAGTGCAGTGGTGGGCTGCACAGAAGGTGCATGCCGTTTCATGAACCCTACTATGCCCCAAGCATGCGCATGAATCTCCACACTGTCCTTATTAAAGCTCCCTTGGGTGGTCACTACGCTGTGCAGCCCAGCACCATGCACAGCAGCCCAGTGCCACGCTGGGGGAACGCAGTGCCGCTCTGGGGCTGTGCTGCGCTGTGCCCCCACTCGCAGCCCCCACCAGCACAGGTTCTGTGGCACACAGCTTACATAAAGCACCCGTAACAGACCGTCAGATTTGGCCTGCCATGTTCGAGGGCTCACACACAGTTTTTTTTCTTTTTTTCAGGAGGGAAACCGGCAACACATGGTGAAAAACACCCTATAGCTTCTAACTCCTGTCTTTGAGATGTCGCCATCTGTTCCCGTGAACTTCAAGCGAGAAGCAGCACCATTTTGAAGGCGGGCGCTTAAAAAAGCCCTCCGCTCCTTGGGCAGAACCCACCCGGTGCCAGCAGGGAGGGCAGCCGGGCCCTACCCGGAGCAAGGCTGCGGTGCTGCAGGGGCACATGGCACGGCACAATGGCTCCGTCCACCCGTGCCCTTCCCTGCGCAGGCACACAGCCACCCAGCCCTCAAACCTGCAGCTCCAGGACCCCCCCGGAGCCCAGCTGGGGGAAGCACTGTCAGCTCTTTTCCCAGGGCACGGTATTGCTGGGAATGCAGGACAGCAGAGCACAGGCCCACGGCTCGCTGCCGGCTCCCTCCCCGTGGCACCTTTCCCAAAAGGAGACGAAGCCGAGCAGCTGCTGATATGGAAACCAACTGTTTGAACTGCAGTGCACTTACATATGCTAATGGCACCAAGCTACTGACTCCTGCAAACGTGATGCAGGAAATGACTAAACATTTAGTGCTTGTTATTTAGCAGTATTCCTGGAGACACGTAGGTGGTGTGGACAGCATGGTATGTGCATTAAAGTGCAATTTAGGTCAATGATTCTTTGAAAGGACCATTCTCCCTTTTTTCCCCCCCCTCTCCCTTCAGGGAGAAGGAGTGTTCAAAGATTAACTCTGCCAGCTTCTTCCAACCAGTTACCCTCAGCTCTAAAGGAAATAAAAAAGGGGTAAGACTGTAGGAATTACCTCGTGTTAGCAACATCAAAATGCCTCTGCAACACCGTTCACATTTTATCTGCTTTTAATGCTTAGAAAAAGGATTTGAAAGAAGCTGTGCGGGGCAGAACACGTGTTTAGGCAAAAGTAATAACATTTAATGAGGTGTCAGAGCCTAACTTCGTAACCAACAGCCCCAAATGGGAGCAGAGATCCCCTAGGAGACAGCTGCCACGCAGACACGGGCAGAGGAGCTGCAGGGGCAGTGCAGTGTGGGCCATGGGCTCACCGACACAGGAAGAAATGGCTGTGGATGGCTATGGGATGCACGTCCATCAGATTGTACTCCTTTATGTGGAGAACTTTCCAAATCATTGGGAAATCCCTGAGGAACTGGAGATGCGTCTCTGGAGGGCTGGGATATACCTGTGTGGGGCCACAGGGAATGGATTCTGCAGAAACCACAGCTTCCACAGAACTCTGGTGGCAATGGACTGCTGAGATAGGTCTGGTGTGAGCCTCACTGAGCAGCAAGAGGCACAGAAACCCCAGGTAAATGCAGGAGGGCTCCAAATGACCCCTCTGGTTGCACAGAACACCACACAGAGCTGCCTGTAGCTTCCAGCCATCAGATAGTTTCTTTCCCTGGTTTCCCTCGTTCCCCAGCAATGGCAGCTCCTGAGTCATGCTGCTCACCCGAGGCTGTCACCGGGCAGTGGCACACCACAGCAAGCTTTCACTGTGGCACATTTTCTAGCGCTAACTGCCTTTCAAGACCATTCATTCTTAGGTGTGAAGCCCTATTTGTTTATTTATTTTGTCCCAAGGGAATCGATATGGCAAAGCTTTCAGGACTGCTGCTGGGGAAGGAGTGTCCCTATTGCTCCCTCATTGCTGGCGGCCCGTGGGACCTCTGTCATTTGGCTGCTGTTCCCACGAGTGAGCAATCTTTCCAAACGCAGGGAATCCTCTTTGGATAAAGGCCGAGGGACAGTCATAGGGGAGCTGTTACTGCCTGTCCCCAGATGTGCTCCTCCATGCCCCTCCAGACTGCCCCAAAGTCATCGCACCGTCGCACTGTCTGAGCTCTCAGTCAGCCCAGCACCCGGAGGGGATGGAGCCTCCGGCAGTGCTGGCTTTCCAGTGTGGATGCAAAGTGCACCAAAAGCAAAATATGGGACATCATCACTTCTTTCTTCTAAACCCACTTAAGGGCCTGACACTGAAAAGTGCATATCTGGAGAAAAGAGTCATGCAAATACTGAGTACCATTACAGTGCGAGCAGCTCATAGAAACACAGCTACTGCTCCTCTTAGAGAAAGGAGACAGTGCTGGCAATCAGCAGAGTCCCTCCTCGCCTATGTTTGTTGATAGAGGAGCAGACCTGCTCTCTCATTTGCTCTATCACCACCCTGACATTCCCTGAGTCACTGCATGTTATCTTGCCTGTCAGTGCCATATACTTTTCACTCCAGACGCTCTCTCTGGAGCGTTTGTTACTCAGAGACATAATTACTCAGTGCTTCCTTAATCAGCCCAAACGCAAGGCACTGGCCACAGAAGACATCTAAGAGCTCAGCTTCTTGGAGACCCCAAAGCGTGAAGACAGACAACGTCTTCTCCCAGGAAAACTTAAAGGAAAATCAGTCCAGATTTATGTGCCCCCTCCCGCATGGCTCCCAGCTCCGCAGCAGAAGCCCAAGCCCTGGCACAGTGTGACCCAGAGCTGTGGGTGCAGGGAGGGGAGCCGGGACTCACCACAGCCACAGCACTGCCCGAGTCCTTCCCTGCACATTACAGATGCAACACGGCGCTGCTTTGAAGAGAAATTTCCTTGATATCGTTAGATAGGTTGCTCTTTAATCAAAGTACTGCAGTTAAGTAAGTTATTAAACTGTGGCATCAACAGGTGAATCATAACTGCTGATCAAGCAGCAGACGGGCTGTGGCCCTGCAGTGCCTGGGAAGCCCCAGGGAGGTCAATGAACTGAATGAACACCAGGAAAACCAGGCAGGGGTGTGCAACCCCAAACACCTGCACTGCAACACCCACCTGGTGCTGCAACACCCAACTGGTGGCAGTCCCATGGTGGGGAGCTAATATCCCCACACTCCATCACTATGTCTGCAAGCTGCAGGAAAATGGTCTTCCAGCCTCAGCTGTGCCGTTAATGCAGAACAAATCTGCCTGTTCTGGGGACAAACATGAGGGAAGTTGTAGGGAAGTTGCTCTTTCAGCCCCAAGAAGTGAAATGTGGGCTGAAATCTACATCACCGGGAGCCCATCAGGTGGAGACTCCTCACTGAGCTCACAGTTTAAGCACACTCCTCGCATTTACCCCCCGGAGGAGTAGGAAAAGATGGAGGGTCTTGAGTTTCCAGCTCACAGTTCTGTGCTTTGTGAGTAATGTTAATCTAAGTATTTGATTGCAGCATCATTTATGTGTCTTTCTCCTGCCTAAATCCAGCAGTATTCTCAGGATCAAGCCCCAGTCCTAGCTATAACAGTGTCAATCCACAATACTTCTCCTCCACACCCAGAAGGTTTGACGTGTGCCCTGCAAGGGCTTTCAGTGCACGCAGGACAGGGAGGGGAGATGTCAGCCCCATTCATGTGATGTTACTGCAGATCATGGTCAGCACGGTCAGACCTCAGCTCCTGGGTGAGTAAGCATCCTCACAGAGGTGAGCAATGCTCCAGTTACTGTAACAGGGAACAAATGGGCTACTCAAAATAACAGCAAACCCCCAAGAGTGCCATTAGAGCAAATGCAAGCCCTCTGTTAAAGGAACAAATGAAGGCTTGGATGAGGCTTCGAGAAACCTCATTTAGTGAGAGATGTCTCAGCACGCAGCAGCAGTTGGACTGGATGACCTTTAAGGTCCCCTCCAACCCAAACCATTCAATGATTTTACAATTCTAAGACTTCTTGTGAACCTTAGTTTCGAGAAAAATCTGTGTCAGAGGGCTTTGTTTTGCTCTGTTGACACTGGGATGAGCTCAGAGGTTGGATACATGAATGCTATGGAGCAGCAGCGCTGTGAGGAAGGCCATGCTGCGGCCAGAGGTGGGTACTGTGCCCCTGAGACATTCAGGTGATGGCTCAGGTACCTTCTGAGTGGAGCCTGGGAGATTTAACTGCTATTTTTTAGGGTGTTAGCCTGTTTTCTCCCCAGTGCCTATAACAAGAGCTCTATTCACTGCCTGCAAACTCGCCTGCCCAGCCTGGAGAAAACATCTGAGCACGTTGCCTAACCCGACCACAGGCAGCACAGCCATCAGCTGACAATCCCCAGACCTCACAGCAGGATGGGAGAGAGCCAGACACCATCCCATCAACCGACCAACCGCTTGGCAGCAGCAGGCCTGCCCTATCTGACGGGCTGTGCCCACAGAGGTCACGCAGACCCCACACATGTGCACGTGTCCCATGCCTTGCACCAGCAGTGGTCCCTGGGGACTCATTTCTACCCTCACTTTCCACCTCCATCACGTGTTATTTGGGTGGATTGCATCAAGGAGCCCACCGCATGACTAACAAACACAAGAATTTCCCTGCTTTGTCTATCTGCTTCTTCTCAGGAGCTCTTTTTTGTTTTTTTTTTTTTCCCTTGCATTATCATCAAACCCTCTCCTTTAGCTTGTGATTAATGCACAGGAACCCCCCAGCAATGCAGCCATCCCTTTGGGCTCTCCAGCTTGAGAAGCTGGTTGCCCACACTGGCTTTTTTCGGTGCTTGTTTGCTTAATGGCCCAGTTAAGAAACTGGGAGTGGGTGATGGAGGAGATGCACACACACCACAGTGAGCCCTGGCTAAAGCCTGGGACCTCTGCAGCCTAAACCAGGCAGTGTCAGGCTATGCTGACACCACATCCTTCACAATGGACACATGGAAATATTGCTCCATTCCTCCCTGAGAAAACCAGCCTGATGTGGAGGAGCACTGAGTTGAACCTCAGACTGGGACAGCAGCACAGCTCCTGGCCTTGGTTCCTCCACAGGAGCACACATAATGGGCTGCAGCCCCAGCTGCAAGCTTTGCTGCCTGGATTTCCACCTGCCTCCTTCCTGCAGCATCAGGGGGGTCAGCCCAACATCCGTAACCTTTGTAAAGCCATCCATGGTTAATCACAACAAACTCACAGACTTTGCCCCAACGCAGACACTCCTGCTCCTCCACCTTCTATCCCTTCTATAGAAGAAACTATGTGCAAATGATGTAGGGATCAACTATGCAATTTCTCAGTTTTATGTAAACAGAAACTCTCCTGAGGGACACCCTGGCTGCTTTAGTTTTGTATTACATTGCATACAGCAGCACAATTGACACAGAATACAGAACCTGGCCCACAGCAAGTACGAGAAGCAGACACAAAGGAGAGCGTCTCTGTCAACTCCCCCTGCTTAGCTTTCAGATCATGGCAAAGCAAGCAGAGCCAGAGACAGATTTCTCTTCCAGCCACAGACAGCATTAAAGAAATGACAGAGCAAAGCACCTGGCTCCCAGCACACTGCTGTGTGTTCTGCTCCCATCTCCAAGGCCAGGACTTACTTTTATGTTATCCGGAAATCTCCTTTTCCCAGCTCCAAACCAAGACTTGAGATCATTAGAGGGAGTATTGCTTGTCAGAGCAGAATGCAAATTTAAAACACTTGTCCCAAATAACAGGAGGTAGTAATTAGGCTCCAGTACTTCCTCCTGCACCCTTTCCTGCACTTCTGCAGTGATGTAGGACATGTATCACCAACATGCCAGTAAAATTAAGAAGCCTCCCTTTCTCCGTTTCACAGACTGCTCCTCTCTTTCTAGTGTTGCTCCATCCTCTTGTTTATTAACTTTCTTTCTCAGTCACATCAAACGGGCAAATTCCCTGCAGCAGCAATCAAGGAAACACTCCAGCCATCCTGCTGGCACCGATGCCTCCTGCCACCTCCATTCACAAAATGGAGCTCTCCTTCTGCAACAGAACCCCAGGACGAGTGGCATGTAGAAGACTTCCCAGCAGAAAGTCTTGGTCAGGTTCATGGTCAGAAGGACCATCAGCCAGGATGGACTCCTGGAGGTCCTGGAGCCACGTACCACAGAAATGACAAGCTGAGGCAGTGCTGAGGGCAGACTCACCTCGCCATGGAGTGGTGGCTGCATGCAGAGCTGCCATCGAGGCTGGGCAGGCCTGAAGATGAGAGAACTGACATGGGCTGCAGATCCCCATGTGCAGAGCCCTGTGGGGCTGCAGGACAGGGGCTGCGTGGCAAGGACAGAAAGCCAGGAGCAAAACCAGGCACAACAACCTGCCTCGGGAATGTCTGTGCCCTTGGAGAGAAGTAGGAAGGTAAAGAAGACAAGTCTTTACATGGAGAAAGTAGATACATTACTTATAATCTGATTAAAATTCCTTACAAATACTCTATAAAGTTAGCTCTGGAATCAATGAATGGTCACGCATCTCCCAAGCACAAGATTTATGTTTAAGAAACTCTGTCATTATGGTAAACCTACAGGGAGCATGTCCAATTGGCTGAACAGGAGCAGCAAAGCCGTGCTGTAAGCTGCCCCAGCAGATCTGCGCGCTGCCTTTTCACGGCCTGAGCCCAAATCCTGGGTGAAACAACCAATTTAGAAAAAGTGCTTCCAAAAAGGCAGCTCGAAGCAACGCCGTGGATGTTTTATGTATCACTTGGTCACTCGGTGTTGTAGGATAGGAAGTGTAGGGATAAATGCCTCCAGGCACTGATGGGTTCAAGTGAGGCCCTGGGAGGCCGCGCAGTGCTGGCCCCGCACTGACTGCCGGCCCAGAGCTGCTCCAGGCAGCCAGGATGGCCACCAGCCACACATCAGCTGCTGCAGGTTTTATGTGCTCCATTCCATCCGGGTGTCTCCCTGCTCTCCAGCTTTGCAGACCGCAGGCTGCACACCACCACGAGGGCCAGGAACAGCTTTGTTGCAGAAGGCGAGCGGCCTCGTGGATGAGCACGTGAGGAGCGGGTGGGATGATGCATGTGTGTGCCCCATGGGCACCAAAGGGGACAAGGAGCCCTGCCAGGCCGCTGCACACCGTCAGAGTGGGCATTCCTGTCTGCTTCCTTCCTGCCTTCGTGTCAGCACTGCTCAGCCCCGCTGCGGCCAGCGTTGGCTGCTCCTGCTTGCACTGCAGCCACCTCAATCCTCCATGCTGGAGATGCAGAACAAAGCTATTTGTCAGCAAAATGAAGCGGCTCTCCCTGCATCCCCCATCTGGGGCTGGCAATCAACTCCCTCCTGCTCCAGGGCTGAGCATCCCTTCTGCCCGAAGTCCCTTCCTCAGGCTGTGGGCTGGCTGCAGGGCAGCTGTTCCCCAGTTCCTCTGGCCACCGTGCCGCCTGTGCATCCCCAGCACCGTGCCTGCCTTGGAGAGCATCCAGCACGCTCACTGCAACCCCAGACAAACAAACAGCAGTTGTGCAAGGGTGCGGGGCAGGCATCTCCGGCAGGAAACAAAGCGCAGGACTTGCTCTATTTTAATCCTGCCAAGGGTCTTCTTGGAAGCGAGGCAGAGCCCGGCTGCGCAGAGTTAAGAATGAAACCCTATTTTTAGCCTGTCCCCGGTGAGGTAAGAGCGCGTGAGTCAGCCCCGGCGTGGGACGTTGCATAACGTGGGGCCGCCGGCGCACGGGGGTGAGGATGGATGGAGGATGGAGGATGGAGGGAGCCGTCCCTCTGCCTTTCCTGGCATTGTCACCGCGAGACAGACCCTTCACATTATTTAAATGCAGGGCTCTTCTTTCCACCTCCCCTCCCCTGAAAATTTTAATTAGAAACAGCAGTAGGCTGGTTATGTAATGCGATTAATTGCAGCATTAGAGTGAAGAAATATAGGGCATACAGGTCTTAAAGATTCACATGCAAAGTCATGTGTGGGAGTGAGAGAGACAAGGGTGAAACGCAAGACTTATCTGTTTGATTATGTACTGCTCACGGGGCAGTGATTTACTCCCTGAATAACTTAATCACAGCGATCTGCCAATAGCCAAGGCAAAAAAAAGGAGCAAACACCCAGAAGATGAGGGAATAAAAGTGCTTTCACAGCATCTCTAAAGGTTAGGTGTGCACCTTGCAAACAGGATGCCACCCGTGGCAGCAGACCTGCCCCTCAGCAGCACTCACTCACTCCAATAAAAGTGAGATTTTCCATTGAGTCATGATTAATGAACTGCAGACGCATGCTGACGGGGAGGGCTGCAGCTAACTTTCACTGTGCTGCAACTGTATCTGCGAGAGTAGATGGAGCTTCACGATTCTTTCTCTTTCTCTCTCTTTTGTAAACCTATTTCCAGGGAAGAACCGAAGCCCACAACTCCTGCTGGTGACCTCCAAGCACCCAAAAGTGAAGGGTAGGGTTTTGGTCATTGAACGGCCGTTGTTTAAACTCAGCCCAGTCCAATAGTGGCAAGGAGCTGCCGGTGCACCTGACTGCCCCAGTGTGCCATAGGTGGATGGGCTGAGACAGGTTTGTCTTCACTGCAGAAGCACAGAGCATCTGGGGCTGAGTCTGAGCAGCCTCACTGCAAAACCCAACTGGGAGAGATGGAGTGAGCGCTGCGGGGACGTCAGGAGGCATGTCTGCAGGTATCTGAGCACTGCTGCTTTTCAAAGCAAAAGGACTGCTGTTAATATTCATGGAAAGGAAGATGAAAAGGCACTGGAGGAGGGAGCGCGTGGCGGGGTACCGAGGAAGTCCCAGCATGTTTTATCCTGTGCTTGCAGCAGAGAGAGGATGGCTCGCAGTCCGAGCGCAGCTGCTCTGTGCTATAGATTGCACTCCCAGATTGTCTTCCTGCCAGCTGCCCCCAACGCCAAACCTGAGGCTCTAGTGGGAAGAAGTGCTAATTTAAGGCAGCTCTCTCTGAAGCAAAGGCTCTTCACCCAGTAAGCCCAGCACAGCTCAAATTACCTTCTCTGCTGGCAACCTCAGCTGTAAAGCCATGGTCTGAAACAGAAACACCTCCAGTCGTGATCTCTCCTGAATAAAAACTTAATTTGCTGCAGCTTTGCCATTCCCTTGCAATGATTTCAGAGGCCCCTGTGTATGGATCTGTCAAGAAGCAAAATGCCAAGACAAATTTAAAAGCAGCTTTAAAATTACCTTGAATCCATACTGTTTGATTGCTTTGCTGATAAGAAAAACACTGAATGATTCCTATCAGAAAAAAAAAACAAAACAAAACCCACAATCAGATTTCAGCTGTCTTCTCAGACAGACGCAGTGCATCGGGGTTAGGAGCGATGGCAGCAGAAATACCCTTCCAGGGGACTTCCTGGTGACACACTGAAGAGGAGGGCGAGCCAGCCAAGAAGTCTCCTCCAGCTGTTTGTGGGTTTGTGCCACTGCACTGCAATAGTCCTCAGCTGCTTCTATGTATTTCTAAAGCTTCCCTCAGCTCTGTGTGTGATAGCTGAGCACAAAACCATCCCAATCAGTTTGGCATTCAGCTTCATCTGTCTCAGTGCATCTGTACCACTGGAGCACACTTTCTTCCTTATGCAGAGCCTAATTGGTGGCTCTCATCAGGCCAGGCCCCAAAGATGCTCTCAGTGAAACCTCCACTGGAACCATCTTCCATTGAAAACATTTTTCCTCTCCTAGAAATTGGCTGAAGAAAAGCTGTTCGGATATATCTAAGTGCACAGTGAGATTTCTCCTGAAGAAATCAAGATCAAAGCTCACACAATTAGGAACAAACTAAAAGCAAAGGCACCTTTACTAAAGCTCATTAAAAATATCCTTTGTGCCGATCTCCTGTGTGGCACCCAAAGCCTCATGAATACAGTGGGCTAATGAGAATGCAGTGGTGCTTTTTTTTTTCCTCCAGTATTTTTCTCTTCCGTACTTAGCAAATGCCATAGTTTAATTGAGGGATGTCAAAGGCACAGAGAGCTGCCCCAAGATCATCGTCGCCTGCTGCTATATAAACGTGGAGGTGAAGACAAGTGAGAACAGTAGACAAGTGCCAGCAGTAAATTATGGGCAGAGGGCAAAGTTCAACCATGGAATGGACAGAGCTCTATTTATAGTGGTGGGCTGCTTTGCCCGGCCCTGCAGTGGGGCTGCCCAGCCCTGCTCCCCCCAGGCTCCAGTGCTCACCACCACCTCTTGCTGTCCGTGCATGCCCAGCTTCCTTCAGGACCTGGCCAAGCCTGTAATTCAGCCTCTAAAGGCATGCATGTGGGTGCTTCTTTATTTATAAGTATTTACCAATGCCCTTCTAATGATGAGCTCCTTGATTTTACAGCCTTCCATGATTCTCATGAGATGTTTCCTTTTCTGTGGCTGCCTGTTTCTCTCCCGCTGTCTGTGCCTGCTCTCAGATAAAGGCTGCCTCATTCTCCTTCCCCTTCTTCCACATCAGTCAATATTGATCTGACCAGTCCAGGTGCAGCTTGTGCTAACAGTTTTCTTTATGCCTCTCTGATAAATCCGTGCCCTGCAAACCGTCCTCCTTCTGTTTGTCATCCCTGGCTGGGGTCTCAGGGATTCACTGCATCACTTCACAGTTTACTTCTCAGTGTTCTGCAGGAAGAGTCGTCCACGCTTTATCTCACCAATTGCTCCCATTTCTCAGCTGCTGTGCAGAGATGACTGAACAACACCCTATGAGCTCTCCCCCTTCAAAAATTACCTCCAAATTAATCTACGAATGCAATACTCCCAGCAATATATTTCCTTTTAATGGAAATCATGCCTCAACAGCAGCTTGCTGATAGCCTTCCGTGTTAGACTTCATCAACACACGGCTCTGGAAGATGGCAGGAGGGGCTCACATCAGGCCTTGACTCCTATTCCTGATGAGCCTCCTAGCCATGCAAAATGGAAGGAAACATCTCTGTGGGACCACAGTACCTCCTAGATCCTCCCTGCTATGCAGAGGACAGTTCTAAGTATGGAGCTGCTGTATTGCCAGACTCCACAGGTCAAGCAAGAGGGATCATTTGCCTTTGTTGTGACTGACTTCTCATTGCACTGTGGAGGAACAGCTGTACTTCAGCTGGCCTTGATGAGTCCTGGAACGGTCCCACTGGTGAGGTTCTTCAAGGGGAACCACCACACCGAGGTCTCAGAGGTGAACGGTTCAGAATGAAAATAGTTATAAATCATAAAAAGGAGCCAAATGAATTCCTTCGCAGGGAAAGACAGCACAGGTCTTCTGCGGCAAGAAACAACAAAAGGATTTCCATGGCATTCCTCAACAAAGTATCTATCAGTTCATTAGCATGAAACAACCTTCATAAAACATTCTGTAGTTCTACCAGTAAATTCTCATAAAACTAAACCCCCATACTGCTTAATTGCTCTTATTAGCAAGCCAACTGTCTGTCAGACTTATTTTGTTATGCAAGGCACGCTAGTAAGAGAGGGCATGCAATTTTTAATCAGAGCTGGGATACTCACTAGGATACAGACTTCTGAAGGGCACAGCTTCACCCAAACAAGCACATCCATCACAGCCGGACACAGAGAAAAGGTGCCATACCTTGCTATATCCAAACATAAGGCTGCACAGAGATTTACCTCCTCCTCCTCCTCCAATACACCTGGCAGACACGCTGTTCAGGCCCTGGCGCTGACCTGCCCTAACTTCTGCAGTCCCTGCCCAGGGAGGAGAGGCCCAGCTGACTGCTAAGCAGAGCACAGCAATGCAGATTCACATCCATCCTACATCCGGGCAGGATTTTTAGCAGAACACTGGGAATACAAGACCTAAGGAGCGATTCTGGGGTCTCCAATACAAGCAGCTCAGTCTGAAGGCATCCGTCCCCTCCCTGCTCTGCAGGCCTCCGTGAGCGCCTCATCTCCCATGGAGACACCGTGCTGCCGTTACCATGGCTGTGTGAGACCTTTAGCAAACACACAGTGCTCTCCAATAAAAGCTGTACCTCTCGCTGCTCAGCACAGCCATACGTGACTGGGAGCACTGCTGCACGGCCGCCTGCAGCTGCACAGCCCAGCGAGGGACTCGGCACGCTCTCCTCGTGCGTACGGCTTGAGCAAAACCAAGGCTCAGGAGCTCCAGTGAATGCTTTCTCAAAAACTGTACGCAGTTTGGCTCTTACAGAGCTTCAACTCTACATAATTCTCTGTTGCAATTCTGCTGGCCTGCCTCCATAGTTAAACCTAAGATTAACCGAACCCATTTTTCACTTCAGCGGGGTTACTCCGAGGCAGAATCCAGGGGAATACAAGCCCTCAGCTTTCAGCAAACACTGTTTCTTGTTTTCTCTCCTTCCTAACAGGCATTTGAATGGACCACAGGGCCAACAGAACCCAGCTTCTGGCGGATGGGGCAGACTGCTACCTGAGTGTGCTCAGCTCCCAAAAAGGCACATGGACTGAATGCACGCGTCACAACGTGGAGCACCGCACACCACTGTCTCGTCCTTCCTTGCCTTCCCGTGTCAGGGGAATGTGCTCATGCCTAGAAAGTGTAGCACTGCTTCTTTCACTCTTGGGACAGTCACATCTCTCCTCTTTCAGCTCACTATTTTATCACAGGTCTGCTTTGCACAGCTTGCCAGGGCTCAGCCCAGGGGAGAGAGGTGTGGGCAGTGAGCACAGCCATGCAGGCAAAGAGCACAGAGGCGTTGCTGCTGCAGCAGAAGCACATTCAGGCAGACTCTGACCTACAAGCTCGCTGTCACGCTATGGGTGTCGATCCCCAGATGGTGTCATTCAGGCCTCTGAGGTCATAGAGAGCACTCAGAAATTCCCTTCATCTCAGGAACCAGCAGACATCTTTGGTGGGCTGCTCCACACTTAGGATTTCCAACACTTTCCACAATTAAAAAAAAAAAAAAAAAAAAAGAAATCCTGCTTTCATAAAAAAATTGAAAAGGTTCACTGTTTCTTTCAACCAAGGAATGGAGCAGAAGAGGTTTTTTATCCATGATCCTCAACAGATTTTGTGTGAAAAGCTCTAATGCTGTCATGCCTTGGGACTGCAGCCCAAAACCTGGCAGCAGAGGGAAGGGTGAGCTTTGCCATCTTCATGGCCAGTCAGCCACCATGCAGACAACCACCAGGGCTCTGCAAAGCTGCAGTATCCCAGTGGGAGTTTAGTGCATGCTCCCAGCTAATTTCCCCAAAGATTCCACCTCTCTGAGGCTCGGAGCAATCTCTGCACCTGCAGGCATGAGTGGCTGTGGTCTGGGCTCAGACCAGGCGTGTGGACTGAAGGCAGACGTTTATTTCCTTGTGATCTCAGCAACCTTTGGAGGTGGAGGCTGCCCAGCTGGAGTGCAGAGGGCAAAAGCTGAGCTCACGCTTGAGAAACAGATGCTCATTTTTTCACATTTTGCAGAAATTGAGATAGGGAGTGGTAGGTCTGGAGGCTGGGGGCAGTTGGGCAAGGATGTCAGCACCAGCAGCTGTGAGTGAGGAAGGAGCAGCAGTCCGAAAGGCAGTCCTGATGTCCCCAGGCCTTATGGTCTGCAGAACAAGGTTCTTGTTCTGAGCTCAGGCTGTGGACCATCCTTCCAGTGCTCTTCTAGCACTGAGTCACAGAGTCGTTCAGGTTGGAAAAAGACTTCTGAGATCCCACCGTGCCCACTGCCCACGTCCCTCAGTGCCACATCTCCAGGTTCCTGGGACGTCCCCGGGGATGGTGACCCCACCACTCCCTGGGCAGCCCGTGCCTGACCGCTCTCTGGAGAACAAACGTTTGCTAATTTCCAACCTGACTTCCCCT
>JAOWBP010004220.1:17826801-17843164 GCA_028571105.1 Tragopan temminckii | reverse complement strand
CCCGGCAGCGGCGCGGGGCTCCGGGCGGAGGGAAAGCTGACGGCGATAAAGCGGCACGCGGAGCGGCCGGGCGGGGCCGGGGAGACCCGTGCGCGCTCTGTTCGTGAAGTAGCGTTGTGATGCGGGACGCGGTTAGGCTCTGCAGCAAAGCGTCGCAGGCGTTCCGGGTGAGCTCCCGGAGCCGGCTGCCCCCAGCCCCGGCGGGCGGACGGAGCGTCGACGTGCGGGGCGGGCAGGTGCCGCTGTGCGCGGCCCTTCCCGGCCCCAGCAGCCGCGCTAACTGCACTCAGTGCAGGATAAAACTCAATAAAACATCTTCAGAATGACGTTATCTGAAGTACGGAATCCTCGAAAATGCGCAGAGGGGGAAATCTTGCAGCCCTGCCAACCCCGGCCCTGCGGGCACGGAGCTGGGAGCTGGGAGCTGAGAGCTGAGAGCCCACCCTGTGCCCAGCACGTCCCAGGGGTGCAGCCTGACAGCACAGCGTGGCAGACGTCGGCCTTCCCAAAAGCCCTAAGCATGCACTTGCATAGTATCCAAACATTGGGTCTGCAGTTACACTGAGTTTTACTTTTCACCAGAAGAGCCGTTAGAACTGCGCTTTTCAGAAGCTCGCATTCACGCTCTTTAATGTTTTGTAGTTGATACCCTGGGATATCCTACCCGGGCTGGGATGGCAGATGTGGTGCATCCCATCACAGCCTGGGTGTGCATGGGGAGCGCCCCAGCTCAGTTCATGGAGGCGTTTGCTCTCTGAGCTGCTCCATGCTGTGTGGCACATGGGTGTGGGCTCAGCTCACTGGGGCTCCTTGGAAGGGAGCAGAAGCAGAGGGGGATGCTGCTCGTGGTCGCTTTGCCCAGCACTGCCAGCATTTAGGACTTTTGTTGGGAATGCTGCATCTGGAGAGAGGCGTTACTCAAGTAAATGTCTAACCTGAAAGAGGACATTTTAAAGCTTTCTTTTAAAATGTTTTAACAAATGGGCACAGTGAGGACCGCTGGCTCTCCCTAATGCATTGAAGTGTGGTGCCAGTTGTACTCAGTGGCCACGTGGAACTCCTCCAGAGCTGCTGGCATCCACCACGGGCACTGAACCCTTCTCTCCAAAAGCCCCTTTCCTAAATGAAGTTGTAAATGCTGGCAGTGCCGGGGGAAAAAGTGGATCAGTTGTGCAGCTTTGTGTTCAGCAAACTCCTGCATTCATGCAACAGACAGCCCCAGAGCAGTGCTGGTGCACAGGGGATGGTTCTGTGCAGAAACGTGGCAAAATCCATCACACCCGGAGCAAGGAACCTCCCTTCCTGTCAGAACACGTGCAAGAGAGGAATTGAGAGAGTGGGGATGTGGGAGATGGTCAAAGATCTGCCAAATATGTGACCATTTGCTATGTAAGCAGCTCTGTGTGGGCAGTCTGTGCATGGTGTTCATTTTAAGGTTATTTTGGATTCATTTCTATGCGTATTTGGGTGGTTATTTTTCAGCTGTAAAATCACACCTGTGTTGTGCAGCTCTCAGCAGGGCTGCCCAGCTCCCAGCTGCTCCCAGCTGCTGATGCAGAGAGCAGCACTGTGGGTACGTTTGGCACCAGGGCCGGCAGGGCTGCTCCCAGCCCTCTGTGAGGAGAACACGTGGCTCATTCATTTGGGAAGAGATGCTGTTTCTCTCTGCCAGAAATGCAACCTTTTGCTGTGATCTCTTCCCAAAAAGGGAAGCTGTGGCGAGCTGCCAGGGGGCACGAGATGTGCGGGGTTACATCTGGAGAAAACACTGCTGTTTGGAAACCGTCTTCAGTTTCTTCTTGAAAGTCTTCTTGCTTCTCACCTGCTGCCTCCTTCCCACCATGCCTGTTGCTCCCCAGCCGTAGGCACAGGGTCCCAGTGAGCTCAGAGCACCCAGAGGTGCTGTGTCCTGGGCAGGTTCTGTGGCTGCATCTTAACGTCCGCTGGAAGAAAATAACTGAGCATTCACATTGCTTCCTGCAGTCAGAGCTGGATGTGGAGTTCGCACGCTGCCGCTCAGGGGACTTTTGGTTGTTCCCTATCTGTTTTTCAGTAACACGTCTGGTGGTTCTAAAATGAGTGTATTTATCTGACCCAGCAGCAGAGACATTACCTCACTGTCACGGGGCTGGTGGCAGGCAGTGCAGCACAGCCAGGCAGAGCTGCTGGACACGGGGCTGTGCTGGGCTCACCCTGTGCAGGACAGCGTTACCTGGGCAGCCCAGCAGGACAGGACAATGTTACCCTATGGGACTGCCCAGCAGGACAGCCACAGCACCAGACTGGGGCAGGATGGGCCCTCTTGTCCCACAGTGCACCTGAACGCTTGTGCACACTCATTGGCACATGTGTTGTAAGGCTGTGATGTATTTATTTAGGCAGGATTAATGGCTTGATGATTTCAATTCTTGCTGTCTTGATTTTGAATTAAAAGTGAAGCTTGTTTCAAGTAAGGGGTAGCACAGTCTGAGTACAGTCTGTTGTGCACACTGGTCATCCTGTGCTTACCATAGACATGAAGATGAAGGCCAGCAGCTGAGCACAGCCTGCTAACAGCACTGAGCATGGCCACCTTATATTTCCCCTCTGCTGATGTAGGATTGTGCAATACACACACGACTTGAATCACAGGTCTACCCCAGGCAAGCCTGGATGGGATCCCTCCAAATTTGCCAGCAGTTCGTTTTCAGATGGCACGCTCAGCATTCACCCATGAGACAGAGGAGCCGCCCCTCGGCCATCGGCTTCCCTGTTACTCACTGCTGCTGGGAGGGATGTCTGCAGGATGCTGGGGAGCGTCTCCCCAGGGCACACTGCCAGCACGGCTTTCCTCCTCCGCGCTGTCACTGGGCCCTCTGATTCATCCCGTCTGCCCGCCTTGTTCCTGTGGGATCGAATGCACCACCTCTGCTTTTTTTTGGTTCGGGGAAGTCTCATGTTCTGCCCGTTTAGTTTTCCAGTTTAAAAAATCTGGTGTAAGCGTGGGCTGAGATGGCCCTGAGCTCCCAAAGCGAGGAGCTGGCTGAGGGTCGGGGTAGCTCTGTGGGTGCTTTACAGGCAGGTGGTCTTTTCTCTTTTGTTTTATAATTCATGTTGCTCAGTTAGGAGGAGGATATGGGCGAGGACAAGACTTGTCTGTGCTGTCCTGGCACTACACCTGCAGAGTCTGGGGTGGGGATGAGACTCAGGAAAGGGCTGGAAAACAAGAATTGGGAACTTCAGTTTGTGTAGACACCAACTCAAGCTCAGGACAGGAGCTCCTTCATTCCTCTGGCACGTGCACTATGAACTGTCTAATAGAACTGAAGGATCATTAAGGTTGGAAAAGACCTTTTCAGAAGCAGTGCTGAGGCTGCCCAGCTGTGTGAGGTGAGCCAGACCCCCATCACCAGGGCCCCAGATGGGTGTTCTCCATCCTGCTGCCACCAGCTTTGTGAAGGAAATCACCACCAGGCCATGAGAAGCCTGGGAGAGGCCACTGACCTCAAAGGCACTGCAAGGAGCCCACATTTCCATCTCTTCTCAGCGTTTACATGGAACAACCTTTGGTTTCCTTCTCTTCCTCCCACTTCCTAATTCCAGGGCAATGAGCAGCCCATGGTGCCAGCCACAGCACACACTGACGGCCTCCCTTGGCCCTGCTCTGCCAGGTGCAGAGCAGCTGTGGGCATCTCAGGGTGAGCCCAGAGATGTGGGGCTCTGCAGGTTGGGCTCAGACAACCTACACCTCTCATCAGCTCCAGATCTAAGTGAGTGCAACCCGCATCACTCTGTGCATCCTCCTGAGCCCTAGAGATGGGCTGTCCTACTTGAATGAGCCTCAGTGGCTGCAGACATTCAGACCAGAGGCAAAGAGGGCCTGGCCAACCCAGGCAGACACATCGCCAAGGCCCATGCTAAATTCATGGTCATGGGGAGATGTTCTCAAAACCACAGGGCAGTTTGACCACCAGGCACAGAGGAACCACTGGGAGACGTTCTGCAGTGTGCATCACGCAGGCGGCTTTGCCAGCGGATGGCAGTGGTACTGGTGGTGTATGAATAATGAATCATCGTGGGATTTAATTGCTGTGAAAAGTCCCGTGGTGTGTAAATAGACACAAACTGCCGTTTTTAACTGCTCTCAGGTACACCAGCACTGAGGGGATGCGGCTTTCTTCCCGTAAGTTCGATGTACGTTACGTTGTTCCCCTCATTCATAAGTAAAAGTTTCTTGCAGACGTAACAGATTGTGTTTCCATCTCTGTTGTGTAAAAACAGCAGTACGGACACAAGTGAAATGAAAATCACAACATGCCATCTTCAGAGTTGTATTGAAACACATGGAACAGACACGAAATTCCGCTCTGCTGCCTTCAGATTCAGCGCTCTGTGTGTTTACTTAGTGCCAGGGATGGAAAGTAAAAACAAAATTATCATCTGAAAAAGCAGCAGTAAACAGGCGTCGGTTCCATCCTCTCCCTTAGGACTGAGCACCGCTTCCAGGCAGAGGAAACACTCTGCGAGAGCTGCAAAGTCATTCCCAAAATGACACAACAGAGAAAAAGAGGAAAAAAAAAAAAGGATGGAGCTCCAGGGTGAGAACAGACAGCAGACGAGGAATAATGGGTGAGAGAGAGCCAAGAGATGGCCCTGAAGTGATGCTCTCCTGGATGAACGGCCGCCTGCAGCCTGGCTGCTGCTGTGGGTGCAGGCAGGGAAGCACCTGGCCGGCGGTGCTTTGTGCGGCTGTCAGCCCGCGTGTGCCTGACAATGTGTGCATCCTGGGATTGTGACCTCACTGGGTGCAAGATGGTTTTCCCATCTTGTGGTTATTTTTGACATTTCAGAAGGTTTTGCTGTGTTGTGCTGGGACAAACAGCTTCCATTTTTCCCACGAGGGAGCACAGAAGGGGTCCCAGCTGCGAGCATCAGGAGCTGCAGCAGCGCACCGAGCTACTTGGGTTTGGTACAGAGTCGCTCTCATCTTTTTCTTTTCTCTTCCAGCCTTACGCAGCTTCATTTCTGAGGGTTCCCCTCACACACAGAACTGTGTGCGTCCCACAGACCCACGGCTGTGCCAGAAGTGGCTGTCGGACTGCACCGCCAGTGTGCGCAGGGCTGAATTGCTGTCTGACCGTGCACGGTGGCTGTGGCGTGTGATGGCACCTTCACAGCGTTGTTCCATATTTGCCTTTCCTTCCTCAGCTAGCTCTAAACTCTGACCAAAAAAACAAGCGGGTTCCTGAGCTACGTGCTGACAAGACTCTAGCACTCTGGCTGGCAGCGCGGTTATGAAGCTCACAGTGCAGCTGAGTACTGGAAAGATATTTGTCACTGCAGATTTTGCTTGTCATCTGCAGAGATGACATGCAGATCTCCCCTTTGACAGATTGATAGTCATTCCGAGATGCACCCACCCACAAAAACCACAGACATGCTGCTTTACTCAAATCTTTACTTTAACCACTACTTTGTGATGCAAAACTGGTGGAGTTTTTGGTACTTTTTGTTAAAAATGAACTCTTTATAGGGGTTTTCCAGCATCCCTTCTAGTTACTAAAAACAAATTGACATTAGCGTACTGGATGGGACAGCTCAGTTTACTTGTGGGTGGTTTTGACATTCATCAAATTAACGTGTTTAGTCTGGAAGAAGGTTGCAAAGGTAGTAAATAAAAAATTGGACACAAAAGTACTGCATCTCCTTTGAAGTTATCATATACCTCCCCATTAAAATGCCAGCTTCACCTTGCTGGAGGGTTTATACGGTTGGACTGGATGATCTTGGTGGTCTTTTCTGACTTTTATGACTCTATGCTGTTATTGCCTCAGATACCAACCCCTCCTACCAACCGAGTTCACATGTGAACGAGGGTCACTGCTGGCCACGATGAACCTGAAGGCACTTCGGGACATTGCGCTGCAGCACCTGAGCATCACGGTGACACTGCATGTCGGGCAGCCGTGGAGCTGCGGGAGAACACCCAGGGAACACAGCGCAATGTCTGCAGGTGCTTATGTTGGAAACGTAAAAGGGAAAGTACTCCAAATAAGTTTCTCTTGTTCAGAAATACAATGGGCAATTTAAAAAACCCTATTAAGCCTGTGTGTAGGAGCATTTCCCATTCTGGGAGACAAGTTGAATTGTTACACGGAGCTATATTATGACTCTCCCGACAAAGTATCAATCAAGACTCCATTATGTAAGGAGGGATCCATCACACGCGCCCCATCGCGAGTCCCCGCCGCGAGCACCACGGCTGCAATCCAGGCTCCTTTGTCCTGCCCTGTGCCAATTTGCTGCGAAATCGAGGACAGGGCTGGGAGCTGCCATTTAGTTGTCTCAGGGCCACGGCGCTGCGGCTGTGCTTTCTGAGCAGTTATTTGCATGGCCTTGATTAGCACATCGCCTGCTTCATTAGCGACGAAAATTCTCATCCACACATTCAGCCATTCATGCAAATTGAAAAATACATGGAGATCCTTCCCCTCGAGGACTTTCCATTATTAGAAAAATTGGTAGATTCTTTTTGTTCCTTCCTCTTCTGAAGGTCACTTTCATTTTCACCTCCGAATGAAAGTTCTCGTTTAAAAGACGACAATCGTATTCCCAAAGTTTCAGGTACAGCAGTCCTGCTTCAAACCCAGGCTCCAGACGGAGCCATTGCAGCCGCCCGCCAGATGGGTGGAGACGCCCAACTTTAATCTCATTCTTGAGCTGCCACCGGGATGCGTCACCGCACCGCTCGGTGTAGTGGAGGTCAGGAAGGGGTTTTCAGTCACAGAGTTTCCAGTGTGGGCCCTCAGCCTCTGGGCTCCCAACCAGCAGCTGCTCCTCTTTACATCCGCTGCACAGGTCATTGCATCCTCTCCAGCAGCACCCGGAAGCCTTGCTTCCTTTCCCAGTCCCTGCTTCCGACACCGTGCAGTTCCAGCTCCTCACAAGTCACCTCTTCCCGCATCTCAAATCCTTCCTGCTGCCCTCTTGGCCCCTCCACCACATCCCCACCACTCTGCTGAAGGTGTGATCCAACAGCAGGGGTCCCACGGTTACCCACGTGCACTGGAGCGGATCCACGTGAGCAGCACCCAGATCCCTTCCTCTCCTATGCACAGACCACGGACGTGCGTGACTGTGGGCTGAGGGAAGGGGCCGTGAGGCCCCAGCAGCGCTGTCCAGAGCTGTGGATGCTCCATCCCTGGAGGTGCCCAAAGCCATGGGTGGGCCCTGCACAGCCTGAGCTGTGCCCCACAGTTGGGGATTGGAGAGGATGGGCTTGAAGGTCCCTTCTGTGATTCTGTGAAAGCACCAGGGCAGAGAGGTGCTGGTTCCTCCTGGCCGCGGCTGAATTTGGGTTTTGCATCACAAGGAAAGCGTGCGCTTCTGGCTGTGGTCTGCAGGGCGAGTTTTGTTCCTTGAAGTAACCTGAAATTTAGAGCTATTCCACCCAACCAGCAGCACGCACCAACCTCACCATTTGTGCAGGGTTTCCCGTGACAGCTCATTTCTGATATCTCTGAGAAAAACCGCTGCGGAGATCTCTGCCAGCGCGGACAGCAAGAACCTCGTATCCATCGCATGGTGTCCGAGAGCTGACATTCTGAGCTCCTGAGCAAAGGCCAACGCAAAGAAACCATGGGAGTCATTACAGATTCTCATCTTTGGTTTGGAAATATTTTCACTTTCAAGTCCCCAAATTGTGAATAAAACTTTTTGTAATTTCAACAGATAATCATATTAGTGGAAAAGACTCCCTCTGCTGTGGGACAGTCGGTCCCGAGGTGGCTTTCCCAGGGGAGCAGCTGTCCCCAGTGTCTGTCCCAGCCCACCCCGCAGCCATGGGTGTGGAGCTCAGCCCAGCCCAGCCCAGGTGGAAGGCAAAGGCAGGAGAGACTTAGCAGCCAAATAGCATAAGAATAGAAATTAAGATGTGTGATGGCTACACACAAAATTCCATTGTCAAAATGGATTTCTAGAGGTGAGTGCTGCTTGCTGCTGGAGGGGAGGAAAGGAAAGGAAGGTGGCGGCTTCTGTGCTGCCGCAGGGCAGCTGCGCTTCGCTTCCAGCACTCGGCTGCAGCTGCAGCAACGGGGAATAAAATACCACTCTTTGCAGCTCACCACATCTCCTGGGAAATGAGAACCGCACATGAAAACACCAGGTTTTGTGCAGCTGGCTTTCACACAGATCACTGCACAGATTGGGGCTCGTACTTCTCGCTGAAGTGCCTGCTTGGTTTTTGCCTTTTTAAGGCAAAGATGAAGCAAGGCAGCACAGCTGTCCCTGCACAGGGCACACGGGAAGCTGCTGCCTTCCCACAGCGCGCGCAGTCTCCTCCCTCTCACCTGACTTGTGGGAGACACCAGGAAGCCTGGCGGATCTGCGTGTGTTTGTTTGTCCCTGCATGGCACGGAGGGAAGGAGTGAGTCAGATGCATGTCTCTACTGTTCGGAGAAAATGAGATCCTCCTCCCTTTATTGCACAACCCCCGATAGCAGCTGCACATCACGTTCCCTGTGCGTGCACCTTGCTAGGAGCCGGTGGCTGCAGAGGAGACGCCAACAGATCGACTGGGATGTGTATGGAAATGAGGTGTGATGAAGAACTCTCAAACCACCAGCAGCTCTCTGGCTTGGAGCCGCTGCTCAGGGCTCCCTCCAGCACAGGATGTGCCCGGCCCGGCACTCGGTGACACTCCACAGCAGTGAGATGTGCCCCTTTCAGATGGCTGTATGCAGATTAAAGGTGATTAATTGTACCAGGTAGTTCCAGCTGCAGCTGAATCAAATACACGGTCAGCAACGCTCTGTGCACACTGTGCTTGGAGCTGGAGAAATCTTTAAAAAAAACCAACAAGACAACAAGAACTCCAACACTTCAGCCTGAGGATGACAAGCCCAAAATATCAGCACTCCACATCTCAACTGCAGGACCTGGAGCACGTCTGCATGCGGCTGCAGAGGGCCCAACTGGTGCTGTTGTTTCTAGACCTATCTGTGCCCCTGGTGGCTGCAGAGCTGGATGAGCTCAGTCCTGCCCTGCAGGGCTCCCCCAATGCCCGTGTGACAGCACCACACGCAGCCCTCAGGGCGGGGGACAAACCACAGCAGCCTGTGAACATGTGGGATTTTGCATCATTTATTTAAATACCTATATTTATGCATTTACAAATTTTCATAGTTCTGTTTGTAGCTTTTTTTTTTTTTTGCCTTTTTTTTTGTAGACAGTATTGCAGAGAAGTCAGCTTTTGTAAAAGGAAGTCCATGTATAAAACGAAGCAATGGATTGGAGAAAACAAAAGGCTCCTCGTACTTTCTAGAATCAGAAACCAAAGAAAGTGACCAAATGGAGGGAGAGAACGGGGTGGGACAAAACAACCTCAGAACAGTGGCTCTCTCATAAGCATTACATATGTCAGTGCTCAGCTATGGTCCTAACGGGATCAATTGGTGCAATGCCTGTCTGCAAAAAGCTCCGGCAGGCACAGAGGTCTCATGGAAAAACAAAAGGAAAAGGTCCTACAATGAGGAACACAAAGCCCGGACAGCCTCACGACGGGGTTATGTGTTGTGGCACGGAGTGCCTGCAGGAGACTGCGCCGACTCACCAGTAGTGCATACTCATCCCAAACTTCATTTTGCATAAAAAGTTCCCTTTAAGAAATCTCACCATTTAAAAAACCCGGTATCTGAGCTCTCTTAGCCTCAGTACTCTGAAGAAATCACTTGAAAAAATACCTCCTCTTTTCCCCCTTTGGAAGCTTCAAAGTAAGGTTTTGTTTTAATTGATACCCATTTAACAGCTCATGGATTCCCAGCATCATCCCTGGGAGGAAGAGGCAACAGATATGGCATTGCAAGATATTTACACACATGGTACAAAAATGTCCGAGGGTATGAAAAATCACCAGTAACACAATTTTGCAGCAGCCTCATTTACACCTGTAATTTTATACCATTTATTACATTGTACTAACACACCAGATTCAAAGATGTGCACTCCCTTTAGGACATTCAGGAGTTCCAAATATATTGTGATTGCATAATTCATATTGCACAATTGTATAAAAACATAAATACTAGCTATTCTATTCTTTAAATACAAAATACATGTCACGTAGTCAAATATTCTTTTCAAGTGCAATTCAGGTGCTCTCTTTAGTCCTTCCAATAAAAAGGCAATTTTGATAGTTTTGGCACAAGTTTAACCTCTGGCATGTGCCAACAGTTCTAATTACAATACGTATGCCCCAAACTTTATATAGTAGCAGTCATATACATACAGTATAAAAACAGGGTATTTACAAGATGAACTAAACGTACATGGGATGCAGCCTGTGGTTGGATCTGGACTCGGTTAGCATTATTCACGTTGCTGCGAGAGGGAGAAGCGACCCTTCTGACTTATGCTGGTTGCTGTGGGTTCACATTCATGGGAGGAGGGTGTCCTAGGAGACCGATGCGCTGTTTCTGCTTCCTCTGTTCGGTCATCTGGAAAATTAAAAAGTTTGCTCATTAGGCCCGGCCGCTTCCTGTGTGTCAGCATGGAACGAGCCATCGTGGTCAGGGCTTCTTCGGAAACCCACTTCTACAAATAATGCTCTCCTGCCCCCTATGCCAAGTGCTAACAGATGGAAAAGGCAGCTCCAGGCCTCCGGAACTCCTCGGGGAGAGCCACGGCTTTGCTTGTGTGACCGAGCTCTGCTTGCAAGGAAATGGCCCTTGAGAGCCTGGTGGCACGCATGAGTTTGTGCAGGAATTGGTGCAGGAATGAGCGCAGGTGGCTGCCAGCAGCTTCCCAATAGGAACACTTGGTAACCTGGACGAGGCTAAGGCAGGAGGGAGGCAGGGGGTGGAAAGAAAGGCTAAGTCTTCACATGAGGCTGGGGGTGCTGGACAGCTGCAGCTCACATCAGGAGAGGGCAAACATCCCTCCTGACCCCCTAAAGGCACACCTTGCCATCACAGAGTGATGTTAGAGCCACAACCACCTGAAAATGGAGCTCCCTGCACCAGCCGCCTCAAAGCAGCATGCCGGCACACAGCTGTGCCCTGCCTCATGGCACAAACGTGTGGCTGCAACCGTGCCCCTGCTACAAAACCACTACAGCCCCGTAAAGTCATCTCGTATTCAAGCACGAGAAACTACACAGAGCATTCTGCTTTATGAGAGCTAACCTTGTCCCTTAATCCAGCATTAGATTAGCTCCGTGATAATGAGCCAGATAATGCTGTTTTTGCAACATCTACCTCCACAATCATGTAATTTTTTCAATTTTCAGTTATTTAATTGCAGACGTTGATCAACAGAATTGATTGCGGCAGTAATCGATTGCAGCATAAAGCAGACAATGTTCACACACTGCTCATCAGCAACAAACACCTGAATGCATTTGCCTAAAAACACGCATTTAGAGGCAGTGGATCCTCCTTCCCTTGCACTGGGGCACTGTGTGTGCCAGGAGCTGGAGCACAGCTAAGGTGGGGTCTGGAGCCCACCACGGGAACATGCATTGGCCAAACCCAGCCATGCTGGGCAGCTCCAGAAAGGCACTGGATGCACACAGTGCTGTGGCCAGGCACCCAGGCAGGCTGGGTGTGCAGTTACACCCAATTCTACACCAGGGAAAGGACTGAAACACAATAACACTCCTGAAACCATAATTAAACATTATTACAGCTGGTGCCTTGCTCAGTGTCTGACCAAGGGGGAGGCAGAACTGTCATTTTTCTGTTACTTTTTAAGAAAAATTGCCACACTCTCACAAGGAGAGGTCACACCTCGCATTCTCTGTGACACACTTTTGGAAATGTACTTTCACAACAAGCTCACGGGGCTTCACAGGCAGACAGGCGTGGGTGCAGGGAAGGCCTGTACACAACTCCAAACACAGACACACACACACACACCCCTTCCCTGCTGGACCACCTGATGTTGTCTACCTGGACTTGTGTGAGGCCTTTGACATGGCCCTGCACCACATTCTTATCTCTGCCCAGAGAGGTTGTAGATATCCCATCCCCGGAGGCATTCAAGGCCAGGCTGGATGGGATCCTGGGCAGACTGATATAGAGGTTGGCAACCCTGCCCACAACGTGAGGTTTGGAACTAGATGATCTTTAAGTTCCCTTCCAATCTAAGCCATTCTATGACTCTATGGAATAGAAACAGAAAGAAGAAAAATGAGAAAAGCGCAACAAAACAAGACTAATTGATATTTTTCACATTCAGAGGCACATGGCTGCAAGGCAGAGCAGTTTGAGCCTCTATCACATTTACCTGGGGAGAGAATATCTTGTGGAAGTTTGATGGCTGCAGTGACCTCATGCCCGGCCCAGCAGACAACAAACCACACGCATTTTGTAGGGGAGCTGTCAGCCCCAATGGCATGTGATTAAACACCAAAATCCAACCAAGCTCCCAAAGTTCATCAGAGTCAAGTTGAGCTCTCAGATAATTGTGTGTAATTACGTAGATGCACTCTGCCTAGTTCCAAAGGTTGCTTGTGAGTTGGAGTTAAGTCCAGAAATGAGAGCAGTGCGTGCGCCAGATGCACAACCAGGGCACTGGTTCTGTGGGCACGCTCAGAATGCACTGCTCGCAGCGTGCCAGCCCTCACCTGCTCGGCTGTGACTGCTGGCGACGAGTCAGGTTTGGGGGACAGAGGTTAAGGGTCTTGGTGATGTCTCGGCGCTGTCTTGAAAGAAGCCAACATCTACTGCGGCTGCCTCATACTTACTGATATAGGAAGGCAGCATTGGAAAGGACTTCTGGATGATTACATCTAATCCCCTGCTGTTGCAGACAATTCTGTCGTAATCTTTTTGCACAGAATTAAAATGATCAAGATTTTAATGGCTCTGCGTGCATTTCTCTCCTTTGTGAAAGCAGGCGTGCTGGATTTCAGATTTTAACTATTGTCTCCAGAAACCTAACAAGCTTGAAAAGCAAATGAATGAGAGGTTTGCCCTCTATTTAATTGCAATAAAATAAATACAAATAAAAGTTCCCTGAGCTGGTTCCTTTTCCTGGAGACAGTTCCTAATCAAGAGGAGGGACGTACTGGCTTTGTCACATAATTGGAACATCCTGCAACTTAAGCAGGGTGCTCTCAATAACGGTACTTAGGGGAATTCCTAAAAGCTATCACAACATTAATGAAGCTGGTTTCCTCTTTTGCTTTTACAGTCAAATAGCTCTTTAAAAGCTAAATCCTTCATTCTTATTTTCACAAAGAGTAAGAAGGGTTTTTCAGTGCTTGGGCAGCCAAGAGCTGCAAGCTTTAGAAATAAATGCGTTCCAATCCAAAGCTGGCTTCAGCCGATGGAAAGACTCCTGTTGTCTGCAGACCACTTTGAGTCAGACCCTTCAACAGGAAGACGTAAGACACATGTTTCAAGATAATTGTTTCCAGGCAAAAGAGCAAAAACGCTACCCAGCAAGTATTAAAGCTCAGACAAAAGAGCAACTGCCTCCATCCTCTGTCCTCAAAACCAACTGGAGCGAGGGGATCCATGGCACAGCGTCTGAAAACTAATTACAGCCAAGAGCAGAAAGACTTTCTGCTCTCAACCTGACACTAATCCCTCCCTGTGCTCTGCAGGGTGCTGGGGAGAAGGGCCCAGCTCCATCAGAAAGCAGAGCATGATCGGAAGTCAGCGCCAGGATCGCAGTCAGCGCCGCCTCCCAGAGACCATCTTCATAAAGATAACTTGCTTACACAGAGATCGGGTTGAGGCAGAGCAGAGATAGGAAGCAGGCATCAGATTAGTGCTGAAGAGAGTTCTGCCAACTATTCTGCAGTAGGCAGATCAAATCTGAAAAGGCAACGATCCAAATCTGTTGACCATTTCTGCCCTGCACAATTCCACCACTGCCCTGGGATACAACTGTGGGCAAGCCTGCAATTCATTTCATCCACTGCAGCTATCTGTGTACCCTTAGTGAGCGGAACCATCTGGCTCAGGTTATTAATCCAGAACGATAAGCAGTCACTTCGCTGCCACAGACGGCTTCCACCAGGGCAGGCAGGAACAGTTTTGCCTTTTACTTCCACTTGGGTTGTAACCCATGCAGACATCACGAAGGAAAGCATCGCTGTCAATGAAGCATCGTGTACAAAGAGTAATAACTGACAGTGCAGTTCAGTTCATTCACAACTGGTAAGCCTCTGATTAGCTGTTCACCTTCACATTATCTTAAATAATCCTCTGTGAACCTCTCCCAGAAAGAATAATGTTTACCCAAATACACCTTCCAACATTGAAAACCATTGATCTTAATTACACATGGGAAGGAGTTGGCCAACACTAAAAGTTAAAGCAAAGTCTCCAAGCTCTCGCTGCACTGATGACTGCTGCAATGAAATACTTCTCTAAGGTCTGTGCAACGTTTGTGTGTCGAGCAGAATCAGTGCATGCTGCAATGCAAAATAGCACTGCGGGCAGTCTGTGCTGCAGATTAAAGCATGACAGTAGCAAACTTTTATCTGCACAAGCAGCACAGCCCTAACATGAAGGAGACCACTGCACGCTAACTGCTCAGGCTCTTCTCCAGTTTCTCAGTGGGTTTTGAGGTCCGTGCAGCAGCACTGCACTTCTCTCACTATCACACCCTCTGATTCACAGGATTGCACTGAGGTCTTGGGGGTGAAAGCTGTATTAACAACAGGACTGTAAACAGAGATACAGACACAGGCTCTGTGCACCAGCAAAGGCTGACTGACATCAACGTCAGCTTTGATTTTTCAGTGCAAGTTTTTCCTTTTGGGAGGTGTCACCCATTTAGTTTGCGCAGCACTGACAGGCAGGTCAGCTACCGTTCTGGGCTTTGGGAGGGTGGTTTTTTTGCTCAGTGCTTTCCTAAGCACAAATTACTTTAGAAAAACTCTGCACAGGGTTCACAGAGTCCACGGAGCTGTAAAAACCCACTTGGTGGAACAGGCTTGCAGGAGCTGAGCTGCCCGTGGGCGTGTGACCGCAGGCTGGCTGCCAGCTCTGCTCACCCTTACCTGGTCCTTCAGCTCTGACAGCTGCCCAGAGAGGTTGGTCACCAGCTTCATGGTGGACTCCAGCTTCTCCTGCAGGTTCCTCAGCTCGTTCTGCTCTCCCTCCGAGTCGCTGCTGACGAGGGACATAGCTCGCATCCGGGGGAACCAGTCCAGGTTTCGCTCCTGAGAACCAGGCACAAGTTCATAATTAGCTCTTACCACATGAAAACCTGCACCCCAGCGGCTCAGTGCAGACATATCTTTAATGCCACACACATTCCTCAGATACATAAGCTCTGCAGCATTTTCATTTGCGTCTTACTGGAAAGTCTGTAAAATCACCCACTGGAGGCAACGAGGCACTTCAGATGCAACTACTGAAAATTAAGGCTGCTTCTTGTTGGCTTTTCCTTCCCAGCAACTCATCCTCCCCAGCCATTTCTTTCTCAGCACAACACGCAAACACCAGACCATGAAGCAGACCCCATTTAACGTCTGCACACGCATCCTTCCATGTGAGAAATCCACAGCCTTTGTGCACTTTTTCAACCAGCCTTTGTGGAAGATTTTCTGCTGATAAATTTGGAGTTTGGTTTTTGATGAAGCGAAGTTTGGCTGCGCTTTGTACTGAAAGAAAACATCCTCTATCTGAAGTTGAAAATTTACAGTAGAAATACTTTCTTTTAACAGAAAACTAAAAAAATATCCCTATTATGACCAGCTATTTCAGTCTAAAACATGGGACAGATTAAATTCCAATGCACGGCTGACCATCAAGCCTTCCTTCAGGCCTGCAGCTCTCTGGTCCTCCAGGTTTAAGTTACAGCCAGGAACTCAGCGGAGGCATGAGGTTTTACTAACGTGTACGCAGAGGCTCACAAGTACGCTCACATACACACCCGTGACGTTAAAAATAAAAGCGTGAACGGAATAGAAAGCCACAAGAGAGGAGGAGGGGTGCATCTTGACACCCTGAGTTTTAACACTGGTTTGCTATCTAGTCCGGCTCTCCTCCCACGCTGGAGATGCTCTCTGGAATGGACGTTCAGGTAGCACAGGGTGAGGGGATTTGTGCGCTCTCACTGCTGACCCTGCGGCAGCTGGCAGCGTTTTACATGGACCAGATGGACTGGTAGCAGCCCCTGGGATCAGCAGCATCCCAAACCCGGGCTCCATCAGCCACGCTGGTTAACTGCAGCCAAAGTTCACCACTTCCACAGGCCAGGCATTATGAACTTTCTCAAAACTGTGGCTTATTCTTATAGCACTGCAAACTTGCTTTGGATTTCTGCCATTATCCCCTGCCCAAACCTCTGACTCACCCTGGGGGGGGGGGGGGGGGGGGGGGGGGGGGGGGGGGGGGGGGGGGGGGGGGGGGGGGGGGGGGGGGGG
>JAOWBP010004220.1:17748215-17826701 GCA_028571105.1 Tragopan temminckii | reverse complement strand
GCTTAAATCAGGGCTGTGCACCTCTACAGAGAGGCACAGTCACGGCCTTTCTGCAATTCAGATCTCTTGCCAAGAATCATCATCTTAAATTAGTTGCTTCTGATCTGCTCGGAGTTTACTACTGCAGAGATTAAAAGGCATAAATGAGGCCCTTTCCCATGCAGTGCAACGCAGGATTCCCACGTGATGCAGAACTGCCAGAACGGCTTTTCTCCTGATCCCTGTTTACAGGGCAGATGGTTTCTGCTAATAAAAGAAAAATATATATATACAGAAAATATGCCTTTATCATGACAAGTGCCAAAATATTTTGGACTTCAGGGAAAGACAGTTCCACAACTAAGATTTAAGAGCAGCAATGGGCAAACAGTTCTCTGCATTCTTCCAGCAGCATAAAGCACTCAGGAGGGGCAAGCGGGCACGCACATTGCTTGTGCTCCAGCCCAGCTCCTCTGCCACAAAGTAATTCCCCTTCCTGCCCTGGGAACATCAACTAAAAAACAACCGTAGTTCCCCTCTCTGTTTTCCTCGATGCTGAGCGTTTTCAAGGATGGAGCAAACGAGACTGCAGTGCAATTTACATTCACTGGTCCGTCCGGATGCCCAGCTTCACATCCCAAAGCTCCCAGGCTCACACAAGAGCAGAGCCCCGCAGCTCTTGCCCACTCCTCGCTCGCTGGGGGAATATTTGGCATTGACTCACTCCCCATCAGCTGAGCTTTCCATGCCCAGAGCACTCCCAGGAGATCACCCATCTGTTCTGCTCGTGGAACACGATGGGAGCAGGACCTGGGGACAGCAGGTTTTCCCTACCTGCAGTGTTTTATTAGCAAGTCTCCCACAACCTTTTCCAACATCAGTCTGCAACACAAGCAAACGCTAGAGCTGCTGCAGGGCTGCACCTCGATCACTGCAGGAAGGGCAGGGCAGGTGGCTGGTGGTCTCAGAGAGCAGTTAAATCAACCTAGCAAGCCCTACAGCACAGCCAGCTCCTGCAGGGCTCTCAGGGTTTCGCATTTACTGGCTTTCTGAAAGCCCCTGCTCTGCACATCACCAAGGACGGGAAATCTTGGCTTTCACTTGAAACAGCAACAAAGTGCCTCTCTAATTCTCATCATTCACCATAGCCATGAAAAACAAAAATGATCCTGTGAACTCCTCAAGCTGAGAAAGGGGAAGGCTGAAGGAAAGGAGACAAGGATGATGGCTTCCCTTTGCCCTCTAAGTGGCAAGGGTAGACTTGACACCTGAGCGCAGACTCGGCACTGCTGCTACATCTGCTCTGTGCAAAGGGCCTGGTGTGAGCATCTGGGGTTTCCTGTGCACAGACAGGGAAAGGGTTGAGGTAAATGCCTATGCATCACTCCAGCAGTGTTGCTGGGCTGGACACAGCTCTCACTCCTGTTCCTGTTTTGTGCCACTTGTAGGTGCTGCACAAACCCCAAGTGCACCTAGAAAACATACAGCTGCTGCCTGGCAAGAAGCACAGGGATGTCCACCCAGAGAGCTGGGCAGGTGTGCTGTAGGGAGGCACCGCTTCTGCTCTTCCTCCTCCCCATGCACACAGCCCTACGTCTCTTCACGCTGCCTTCACGGGAAACCTTCAGCCCGTTCCTACAGCCCGCCCCAGCTCTGCAGAAAGGAGCTCGGAGCCTGGATGTAAGCAGCTTGCTTACACGCAGCGTTCCGTCCGAACAAATGCTCGCACTCTGGCCGTTGAGGGGGTCCTGTCGAGTAAATAAATAACGATGCCTTGGGCAGAGCTGGTGGAAATGGAAAGAAGCAGGAATGTGGAAAGGTCACTGCCGGGAGCCCGCAGGGCGCTGTGCAGCAGCCAGCCCGGCTCCCGGCCCCACGCCTCCGGCAGTGCTCGGCGCGATTCAGGGCTGAATAAAAGATTTATATCTCGATGATCTAGTTTCTGCTGAACTTTAACTGAACAGCAGGGTGCCTTTAAAGATGCAGCCTGACATCTTTTATTTGAGGTTTGGTAGCTTTTTTTGTTTTGCTAAAGCACCGAGCGAGCCACGAAGCACGAGCCCTCCTCCTTGATCCCTTTTTCCTGCCTGTCGGTCGCACGCCGCCCGGCTGCTGGCATCCCGCATACCGATGCAGTTATGCACTGTCTGCTGTGGTCCTCATACAAGCCGAGGCACCGCGATCCTGGTGTGCACTCAGCTCCCTCTTCCCGTCACAGTCGCAGCTTCCTCTGTTTGAACAGACGAGCTGACTGCAGCCACTGACGGAAGCTGGCTAACCACAAGGGCTGGGTTTCGGGTTAGCTCTTTTCTAGGTAAAGTTGGAAAAGTCCCTCTTCTAAAGCAAATATCATTAAATCTCAGACATGGGGGCGACGCTGACCGGCCTCTTAAAACGTCCACGATTGGAAATTTAAATAAAAGAGGAAGCTGCGTTGCATGATGCAGATGCAATTCATTCTGAGAAATGCCTGCTCTTCCCTGCTTCTGCCGAAGAGTTTATTCTAAGAAGGGTTTCTGAGGCAACCTCCACGCGGAACGTGCCAGGAGATGCATTAGCTTTGCTCCTGTGCTGGAGGTGGCGGTGCTCGGCTCGGCCTCGCCGCGGCCCCAAGGAAGTCGCCGCTATTCTGGGCCTGCGCTCCAGCAGCAGCGCTGCGCCTCTTATTTATAGGGTGCTGAAAGGCTGATTCAATGCTCGTCAAAATATAAGTTCCGATAGCCTGCCCTCTGAAGAGCACCTGGCAGGGCACTGCTTAGTCAGGGAAAGCGACAGCAGCAAATTTCTGTTTGTCACATGTCATTAGAAGTCATGCAATTAATAAACAGCTTTCTGGAGTGCTTCGAAACTGAGAAGCTTTGTGCTTTTTTTCCTGTTGTTGTTGTTGTTTGTGGCAAGATGAAACCCCTCTTGGTTCTTTCTTGTGCTTCCTGGAAAAAGCCCCACACCGGGTTCTCTCTTCTGCAAAGGGCCGACCATCACTTCTTCCACACCAAAGCGTGCTTCTCACCTCTCTGTGTTGCCTTCCCCCCCCGCGCTAAAAATATTTTCAAGTTCCACCCATGTCTTTAAATTTGCGGCTAATGATATAAAAAATATTTCTCCTTTTTTAACATTTAATTTAAACACAGAAGGGGCTTCTGCAGAGTTGCAGAGCAAGGCAGTAGCAGGAGGTCTGGAAGGCGGACACCATTTCCAAAGGTGGAAGAAAGTCGCATCTGTGTGGGAAATGATCCCACCGTGTATCCCAGGAACAGCTCTGCCCAATGACTCACTGCAACGGAACGCTTTGTTTATCAGAAGTGAGGTGAGCTCTCCCAGTGCCACCAAACAGAACATGACTGCGATGTGCAGCCCCGGCGGAAGCTCTGCAGGACATCTCCCAGGCTGGGCAGTGCCACCTCTTTGCCACCTCTTCCCAGCAGCTCACCGCTGGTTGTTTGGATCTAGATGTTAAGTGAAGTAGGACGTATTACATCACGATCAGCCAGGCAGGACAGAACAATTAAACACGCAAAGACTGAGCAAACAGCTGCTGGCGGCAGTGACAGCCCACCTACTCTTGCTCAACACACCAAGAGCCTGCGCAGCCTCCGCAGCGCCTGCAGCACGGGGTCAAGGCCTCAGAGACACTTCTGGGCTGGAGCAGTGGCAGCGGTGGCTCAGGAGGCGGCCATCTGCTCAGCGACAGCTCAGGGGAACGGTCACTGTCCCGTGACAGCCTGGAGGCATGGCCATCTCAGCACACGCAGCTCCTCGAGGCTGTCGGTGCTTCTCCCCCTCCCTCTGTCCCGGCTGGGCTCCAGCAGCAAGGACACGGCAGCACTGTGTGCTGTGTACCTGCAAGCGCTGGGATCCAGCCCTGTTTGAACACATTATGCAAACAAACCATTACACGGAACTGCTCTGAGGTATGTGCTGCTGTTTTTGCCCACCCAGGCTCTTTTTCTGGCACACGGAGTCTCACAGGACCCAGCAAAGCCTGGCAGGCCTGCAGGGACACGGGGCTGGCACTCCCACTGTGTGCTGGGGGCACGAGGCTGTGACATGAAGAGGATGCTGAGGGCGAGGGGAAGGAAGGGGAAAAAAACCACAACAGGAACAAAGTTTTGCTGGGCACCGTTAGAGAGCAGCAAGGCTGACAGCCCTCCCCACGCTGTGCCGAATGGGTAACAAGAGGAGGAGGCCGATCGTTTCCCCATGGCTTCAGACACGTCACACATTTAATTGCAAAGACCACGCTTTTTCCACTTACCGCTCTCTGCACCTTTATGCTCTTTGCAGGTGCAGATCTGCTGCAGGGCACGGCCCTGCCCCGGTCACTTATCAGGGAGAACCAAGGCCATGGCCACGTCAGGTGGAGGCCAGCAGCAGAAGCCATTGCTGCTGTACACACAGGTCACACCACCTCACCAGGGACCAGCACGCTTCTGGCCTGCACCTTGCCTCATGCCGAGGGTGGGACGAGGAGCTCAGCTATCAAAACCAAAGCTGCAGACCGTGCCTATGACGCAGTGTTTCCAGCAGCCAAGGGCCTTCTGCCAAGTGCACCTCCTGGCTCTCCTCTGCCTCTGCTATTATTTGCTATTTAACTCTGTAATTATATTAGCTAACCCTGGTACAATATCTCAAGACACAGCTTGTTTGGAAGGGAAGGTACCACCAAATTAAGCCCTGACCTCCTTTGGTCTGGCTCTCTGGCTTGCAGTCAGTGCCGGTTTCTGGTGGGAGCTCGGAAGCCCTGGGCTCCCCAACCAAGCAACTGCACACAGGTGATTTGTATGGGCTGCTCTCTCCCGTGCCACAGCCCAGCACAGAGAAGGCATTCTTTTCTATTTGGTTTTGTCCCAGAGTAAAGGATTTCCAGGCATAAATTACACATGAATGTAATTAAGTTCTAACACTTTCTCAGACTAATTCCAGCTACACACTCACCAATCACCAGCACCAAAACCAGAGAGCTCCTTTCCAAATGCCTTGGCTACCTGCTACAGGGGCTTCGATTCAAACCCAGCCTTGGCCACCTCCAGCTGAACTTCTTCAGTGCAGAGCCTGGGGACAGCAACCCCTCAAAGCCATTGTCACATGAGCCCCGTGCACATCATGAGTCTGTGTTTCAGAGCACGACAACCACGGCTGGGTGCTTCGATCCTTCAAATCAGCTTGAACTTGCACTTCTGCGAGAACGTAATTCTGAATCTTGAGGCTGCTGAAACCTTGCCTTCGTTTATTAGGAGCTAATTCTTGCCAGAAATTGCAGGCTACCCTGGATACTCAATCATAAGAAACACTTTCCAACTACGGCGCGGCACAAAGCTCAAGGCAAAAAGAAAAACGTCCAGTGCTATCTGCGAATGCCCAGTTTTGTACACAGAGGTTAACTTGGTCACAAAAGGAAATCCTTAGTCTTCATCTCCATTCCAAATTCATTTAAGGCTATCTGCACCATCATTTCTATTTATAAATGGTTCATTTTCAAATGACAACACAATCCAATTTATAGTTCAGGGCTTGGCGCTCTGGATCAGGACATGTGAGCTTGGGCAATCCCTTACACCTCTCTGCCACGGTGTTGCAATAGAGGTTAATGACACGTATCCTTGGCACCACACTAGATTAAGGTTTCTGGAAATTGCAAGGGCTGGTTAGGAAGTTTTGTGTTACAAACTTTTCCAAGTCTTTTTTTTTTTTTTTTTTTTAAACTGTTAATATGCATATCTGCCTGCATAAAACCACTCAGCTCTTATCCACACTGATGTGAAGGCATATATGCAAACCCACGTTTTAGCCCATGCAAGAGTTCTGTATGCAAATATTTGCCCATGCAAGAGACAGCATACTGCAGCTGCACACACGACAGCCTGTGAATGCACAGAAACATGATGTGGAGATGTGCTTCTCTGTGTATCGAGCTTCAGAGTAAGAATTTTTTTTTTTTTAATGTTTATAAATGCCTACAAACAGCTGTTTGTACAGAGCTTTGCCAAGGCTCAGAGGACAGCTGTGCTGAAGGGGCTGATACTAGCAGGGCACTACAGCAACTGAGGGCAAATGCACAAAACTGAAGAAATTCTCAAGCCTGAGAGGATGGGCAGATAAGACACTTAAATGAATTAACCTACAGGGAGTTGCACCAAGTTCACATTAGTCATTTGGGTGTGGATGTCAATGTCTGGCCAGCACGATAAGTGGATCCCCCCACCTCCTACACACATACTATTATTCAGACATCACCTGATCTTCCCTGGTGACTACAAAGCAACACAGCAGCTGAACCATATGCCTTTGTTCCTGGGAAACACAAGATGCACTGGACTACCAGCTTTGCAGCACCATAAGCATACCTTACAGACAACCACTTTTCAAAAGACTCTGATCCATCCTGAAGCCTCGCTATCTTAAGTGCACATCTGCAGTGATTTAGCCAGATGAACAGAAGCTAGGTCATCAGAAGGGTTTCATAAACACTAAAAATTGAAGGTCATCTCTATTACCACCAGAGGTTTCTCTCATATCCTAGGCTACTTTCTGTGCTATTACATACATATTAGGAGACTGTTCAAGAATGCTTCATTGAATGAATCTGCTTCATGCCAAGCTTCTGCTTGCCACCTCCTGAAAACCATAAACTTATCAACCTTGAAAGTGCTGGTAAGAACTTCAGGACAGCAGATGATTCACTGCAGCAGCTAGGGTGTGGAGTCAAGCTTAGCTTCACATCAAACAGAAGCAGCCACCACATCTTCCCTCTTGCATTTCTCCAGCAATTCCCAGCTAAGATTCCTAATATCTCTTGCATCTTCTAAATCTATCGCTTTACACCACGTACCATAGCAGGCACGTGCTTACCTTATTGGTGAAAGTAAATATTATCCCTGTTTGTGGGGGTGAAAGCTGGTGATGAATTCCAGGGCTCCTATCAAAAACCCTGACTTGTAGCTACATGACAGCACAGCACGGCTTCCCACGGCACAGCACACAAACAAACAGCTCCACCACCAAACAGAAACCTGAACAAAAGCAACCTGAGAATTACAAGCACAAACTCAGAGCCACACTTGTCTCATGGGACAGAAAAACGTTATGGATGGTACAGTTACAAATCAGAGTACCGAAACACAGTAGGTTCCACTTTGTCAGATGACTTTATTTTTTAACATGTTTTGAACATGCTTATGGTGTTCAAAATGCATCTTAAGTTCTGCTTCCAAGTTTGACTACTGACTTGTTTCTGCACATCGCGTTTTAATTTAATCAGCCCCTATCCATGAAAAAAAATCAAATATCACTAGAGACCTGCAGTTAATCATTGATTTTCATGACTACAAGTCACTTTTCTGCTTGGTAAGTTTCCTGCAAGCTGCAGGATAAACTCTGGGCAAGATTCAGCTCCGTCATATCCAGGACAGGGGATAGCCTCAAACTTCTTACAACAAACATTTTTTTTGTTGTAGAGAAGAGAACATCAACGTTCAATATCAACCTTAAGGCTTCTGAATACTCACTAACTGGCCTAAGTGAAACTGCCCGGGATTCTTTTGATAGCAGTGTTTCAGATATCCTTAAAGCACTGTACAGCAGCACTCCTTGCACTTACAGTCTGATGGCAAATCATCTTAGTGTCCTAAATTCTGTAGGGCTTTTTGTTTGTTTGTTTTCTAATGTCCTCTGGTGCTGAAAAAACACAAATATCGAATGGCAATGGCAAATTATTTTTTCCTTTTATTTTTTTAACACTTGCCAAAAGGCAGAAACCCAGGAGGTTTCTATAGATATTGTGTTAGGAGTCAGAGCAAAGGTGAAACATATCAAGGCGTATTCTGTAATCACAGGATGACTTGGAGCAGTTTATGCTTCCTACTCTCAGCTACTAAAATGGGTATAGATTTCAGTGAACAATGGTACAACTAACAGCCCATGGAAAGAGACTGCCCCATCTGCGTCAGCATCAAAGATGTTAGAGTGCCACCTTCAGTCTGAAAACGTGGGGAAAAACTCCCTTTTAACTAAGCATGAAAAACTCTAAGGAAGGCTTTCAGGGCGAATCTGGGAGCTGCTGGCGTCAAGCAGCCACAGGTTCCCATTCACACTCTGTACAACACAAAACGAACCACCTCCAGCAGAGGTGAATCCGAATCTTAGGAACCACTGACACCCTGAGGGCTCCTTCTGCACGCCCTGCCCGGCGGTCTGAGTGAGACAGCCATGCCCCAGGCTACCACCTTTGGCAGAAAGCAGGCCTTCTGACTTCCACAGAAGCGCTGAAAAGGTCTGATAAAGAAAAGCAGTCCGCATGTTTTACTTTCAGATTTTCTGGAGTGAAAAAAGAACAAGTGAATGATTTCAATATTCAAGAGAGATGGAAAGAATTTGTTTCCGAGGTTCAGAGTCAGCAGCCCAGGGGAACGCTGCCGAGCAGGGCAGTGCGGGCTGCAGCAGCCCAGGCTCCTCCAGTGCACATGTGCTGCCATGGCAGAAACTGTTCTGCAAAGCAAACTCACTGCCTGCTCCTCAGCCTGTACCGTTCTGTGATGCTTACAGACAGCACTGCACTGAGACTCTGAGTTCTAGGTTTAAAACTTCTTCACAAAACACCAAAAGGAACCACTGTGAGACATACTCAGAGCCTGTACCTGGGACACACCACTGTGCAGTCCCATCTGCATGGGACACGTGGTCTGTGCAGAACTGATCCACATTCCCAGGGAACATCTGGGAACCACCCACTGCCGACACTTCTACAAATGGGAATTCTAGCAAGTTTTCCATCTTTTAATGCTTACTGCAATCATATTCAAGGATTGTTTTTTAGTTCCTAATTTATACTTTGAATCTGAAATAATAATCTCTTAATCAAATGCTAGACAGTTCAAATGCTTTTTTTTTTTAGTAAAGTATCTTGAATATAACACATAAAATACTTTTACAAGCAGAAACAATTTAAAGAGTGCAATGCTTCCTCCCAAAGCAATGCTTGCAGGCGATAAACAGGCAGCTGGGCAGATCAGAAAGCAGCAGTGATGTGCTTCGTTATCTCACTGTGCTAATCCTCCATCAGGTGACTGCTCACAAGATTTCTTTAAGCCCTCATTACAGAGGCAGAAATCCAGAACTAGGACATACACGTTAGTGACCCCAAAGTAACACGTCTAACCTCCAGGAGATCTGGGGGGGGATTTGCATTCTGACCAGGCTGAGGCAAATTGCCATGTAACAGGAGGTCCCAACTTCACAGCAAAAAATGGGGAGGTAGCAGACAAGTATTCTGCTTTTATTTGGCTGAAGGCAAATAAATAACCAGCTAAATGTTCTACATCAGAAACAGCTCATGCTAACTGGCCAGAAGACAAACAAATCACTAACTGGGGGTTAGGAGCTAATTCCAGGAGTTCTGAACCTGCTGCTTGGCAGAGACACAGCTTTTAATTCACTCATTAAAAAGCATTACAATTGAGCAGGTATTAATTCTAGTTTCTTGCAGTAATAAGCTAAAATCATATGATGGCAAATCCTCAGAGGCAGCTGAAATTATTTATACTGGGATGGCTCATAAACTGTTCTCTATACTTCAGACACTCCCACCAACTTGACAGCACTCTTCCAAACAGCAGTACATTAGTTTTGAAAACAATGGCTTCTCTTTATCAGATCTAAAACCACAGCGAGTGCCCTGCTGTCACTGCTTGCTGCCACCTGCTTGGGCACACACACGGGGAGCTGCAGGCACAGCGATGCACAGCGCTATGCTGCACACACAGCCTCCCACATGCAGCCCTGCCCTACAGCGTGCTGCCACACACACATCGTCTTTGGTCATATTAACTTGCCAAGTGCATCAGAAGTGCATTATCTTTAGAAAGCACTTCCAAAAAGAAAGGCATTGGATTAAGCCTACTAGCGCAGAAGAAGTCTTCCTCCAAGTTTGTGCTACAAAATAAAGAAAAAATACGGAGTGCTGCATTTACCAGATGTACCAGTAGACTGGTCCGTGCTAGGAAAAAACTCCAAACTCACCTTGATCATTTCTGCCACATAACTTTCTGGTCCTGTATATTCTGTTGAATCTTTTACTTTCACTAATACGATAAAGCACAAATAATGCCACATGTTGTGCTCTTCTTTAATGTGCTCTTCAAAGGTGACTGTCTTGTTATCAAACTTATCTCTTTCCAAACCTACAAGAGTGACACATACATAACTCTTAGTATTTACAAACTGGGACCAAGGAAATGAGCTCTAAGAACAAAACTTCTACAGCCTGCTGCAGTTGTTAAGTCACAACCATTCTTAAATGGCCTAAACTCTTTGACAAACAGCCACAGTGCAGTGGGAAGAGGGACAGGGGAGAGCAGGCACTACAAGTGCTGCTCACAGCCGGTACACATCACAGAGAACTTTGGGCTAAAAAATGGTAGCCACCTTGTATGCAGTTCATTGGATTTCAGAAAGCATCTACTGTTTTCAGGCAAAATGATACCAAATGCACCATGTGCTTTGCAGCAAAATTCCAAAGGTTAATTCTGTTGGTTGGCTTGTCATGCAGCTCAGGCACTGCCCTGCCAGTTACCTGCACTGGCCTCAGCAGCTTAACTCCAAATCTAATGATGTGAGAAACTTTCAGACACTTCTCACCGCACTGCACCCCCCAAAAAATGCCTGAAGCAAAGGAGAGACAGGAACTGAAGATTTGAGGGGGAAAAAAAAAAAAGAGCAGTTTAGGGCTGTTTTTAGACTACATTTTCTATTCCTTCCTCCTGTCAAGTTGCTATGCACATGGAACCCAAGAGCACCAACTGATCGGGGAATGAAAGGTGGGAACAAAATCAGCTGCAAACAAGTCTGGAATTACTATCTCTGACTTTGACAGAGTAACTCTGTATTAGGTGTGTTTCTACACTTACCACAAATAAAGCAAGTTGTTTTTAAAATCTCTTCTTTCTTCTGTTTTTCACTCCTTAAATCAGCAAAAGTATCAATGATCACACCAAAAATCAGGTTAAGGACAATAATGATGACCATGAAGAAGAATAACAGATCATATATCACTCTAGCAGCAAAGAGAGGTTCCTGCAAGATACGTATTTTAATTATTAACAACCCAAATACGTGTACAGCTAACCCTTACAATACATTTCTTGCAGCTGAGCAGCAAGAGTACGCTGCCCCACAACCCCTCCCCTTCAGAGTCTCCATTTCTGATGCTCTCCAATGATATCTTAGAACTCAAAGCACTAAGTGAAACTAAAGTGCAAGATTACAGAGAAAAGCCAAATTAGTCAGCTGAGTATGCAATCACTACCAAGCTGCTCTTTCTGCTCACTTTGTCCAAGCCTGTGCTATTCTCTCACACGCTGAAGTTTGCCCTCCTCACCCCGCAAGCTGATTCTAATTGTATCTGCATTTAATCTGGTTATACACCAATAGTGTACCAGTGTTAATTATAAACTTTCACTGAAATTGAATAGTATTCATTTATCTTACTAGTTACGTAGCTTTGAATGAAACTAAAGTTGGACTTACCACCATTCACATCCCATTCATTAACTAACCCCCATTTTCAGAGCCATCCTAGCCAGATTAGCACCAAACTTTGGTTATGAATTATTGAGCTTTCAAATCATTTTAAGCCAAAAATAAGGCTAAATACTAAAGAACACTTTGAAATTGCAGACCATGTACTTCTGTTATCTCATGTGAACAAAGCAGACAGAGGGTAAAAATGTGGCTGGAGGTCCCATTTTTCCCTGGCTGCAAGGTGCAAAGCATTCACTCCAACCAAGATTGGCCTTCTGGTCTCCAACATGATCTTGGGGAATGACCAAAGGGAAGAGAGCCTGAGACTCCAGTAGATACCATCTGCCACTAGCCATGTGGGCTGCTCTGGGTATGAAGGTCTTTGTTCTGCAAGGATGGCTCCGAAGAAGATCCTTCCTTTCCCAAAGCCTCATCTTGGTTCCCTCCTCTCATCCCATTCCTTGTTTTACATATCGTACCTTTCCAGCAATGCTCCCCACAGAAACTCATGCCAATAGTAAGGCAGCAACTAGCACTGCAGCTTTATTCTGCTACCTCATGTTACTCTTTCTCTAGCTCATACCTCTCTTCTTCAATTCCTGAACTCCCGAAGCACAGACTGTTGCCTACACCTGTTCATTTGGGCTTCATTCTAGATAGCCCTCATGCTGAAAAAGGTCTCATTTACTAAGACAAAAAACAGTTAAAAGCTTATTTGAACTGGCTGCTGCTTAATTTAATACAACTGAGATTTAACTGTATTACACAGAGAGAAAGCGTGGTTCCTTCTAGTTCGCAATGTCTCCTACATCTGTTTTAAGAGTGTAAATGCATTTTCCCCAGCAGAACCAGATCCCCAGCCCTACATGGTTATCACTCTTCCACCCCCATTCAGTGATAATTTACCTCTTTGGATGGTTTCCTGAGCACATCACCTACTCCACCCCCACTCCTGAGCCCGTGACTCAGTACAGTAACAATGCACATCAGTAATGTCTCACACGTATGCTCTTTATTCTCTTCCTCCATTTCTTCAGCAATCAGCTCTGTTAACACAGCAAGCAAAGACACGCATAGAAGGCAAGAAGATCAGTTTTAAGTGATTCTCTCCATTCTTTGCTGGCTATGCTCTCATTCCCCTTTGCAAAAAGTGCCAGATTTCCACCCAGCATAGAGAACCTCCTCAGCATTTGCAGGGAGCAGACCATCAGCAGGTCTCCCACTCTGGCTCCAGCCTGCCCTCCTTTCCCCCACCAGCAGAGTTTTCCTTTGTGCTTTAAATGCTGTCTTTGACTTGGTTACATCTCTGCTCCTTGCCTATGCATAGCTCTGGATCACCAGATGCCTGTTTATACAGAATCTAGCTTTTTGACAGCTCAGAGGACAAAGTGTTGCCTCTTAAACTCTCCCCTGGTGCCTAACAGATTGCACAGCCTTTGGGCTGCGCTCAAAATGGCAACTTCAGCTCTTCTTTTCCAAATGGCTAAAATACCACTACTTATGGAAACAGCATTTTACAAAAACGTAACGCTATTTTTTATGACCCTCTCTCCATTTGGCTGAAGCTTCCAACTTCACTGTTTCAGTTCCAGGGATGCTAGAATTAATTACCTAATTTCATACACTCTCCCTGTACCCACTGGAAGTCTCATGACTTACATTTCATCCAAAAATGCTCATGAGTGGATCCCACCTGCCCTCAGCAAGCCTTAGATGGTCCAGAGCAACCCAGAAATATCCCAAACCCAAGAGGGTGCAGAAACAGCCAAAGATTTGGGTATCATTCATATCTCTGACCGCATAAGACCCTGACACCAAGTTGATTATTTTTCATACAAGCACATCTCTGGAGTTTTCCTTTCTGCAGCCAAAGTACATAAAGACAAAGTGCTCTCCTCCTAAAGCTGAATAAAGAAGCTGTTCTTGTATCTATGTTGAATCTTAGTTTATTAAAGAGGACACTTGAGCAAAACAGAGCCATCTACCCTTGAGAGCATGGGCTTATGGCCATTACTGACCTTTGAAGCACTTGGCCATCTAAGAGCTCCACTTCTAAGAAAAATAACGTTATTCTGTCTGGCTTTCTCAGCCAGTGTCATAAATCTTTAAGTAGTAAATTACATTTTCTAGAAAATAAAACTGAGAATTTTCAGCATCCAATCTGAGGCTGGTGATTATGCTACAAGTAATATCTCACATGCACTTTCCTGAGCCCCAAACCTCCCAAAACTACCTTGTGTGCTTAATCCATTGAGTACTTCCTGACATGATATTAAAAACAGTTTCCTTAGTTAACTAGATAGAATAATGCTGACAATAAACAATGTTCTGTTCCATATTTCAGAGTATTATCCTCTCAGATCACATTTAATAGCCTAATATAATAAACTTTGCAAGGACCTAAACTGCATCACTTCCTTTTCAAATTGATAAGGTAGAAAATTAAAGAATATATCAATGTTTTATCAAAGCATGGTTCAGTTTCAAGTTTCTCCAGTTTAAACACTTCATGCAACAGATGTCATTTATGCTGTTGCCATTAAGTTGGTTTTATTTCACATTAGTCTCACAGTAGCTTTCCTACCCATTAGTTGGGGTTTGTTTGTTTTAATTTTGAAGAATATATATCTACATTTAAGGTGTTTTAACTGGAAAAAGAGTAAAAAGTCAGGATGGGAATTAAAGATTCAAAAAGCAGATACTCACGATCTGAAGGAATGATTGAAGAACAGTTCTCACTGCTACCTGCTTTGCACACATCTGAATAGAGAAATTCCCCAGTCATAGTTTCACCTGGTTCTGTGCGATCTAAAATCAGACAGTGATAAACAGAATGGCTCAATATTTTCTATGCTTTGCAAAGTTACCTCTCATGATATCATACGCAGTGTTCCATTACTAAGCAGATTTAGAACTGCATATTACCTTAGTTAGATGGCCGTAGTACTTTCTAATTCACACATTCAGTGATTTTAAATTCAAATACAAACTTCTTATTTCTGTGAACTAAAGACATCAATTGTGCATTTACTTTGAATTAGTTTCATAGTTGACAAAGTAATTGAAAAGATTCCAAAAATATTATCTTCTAGTGCATGGTGAATTTTCAAGGTGATTGAAAACTTGCACTTCAACATCTTGCAAGTACCAAAGCCATCCCAGTGCCACACAGTAATATATCTTGGGCATTGCTCCTGCTTGGTGCAAATATGAATTAATAAGGTCAGTGAGGTTTGGGTCTCCTACAGGGTTAGCAGTAAAATCAGAAAAAACTGGCTATGTCAAATAATGCTTGTCTGAATAACACAAATGTCAGAGAAAACAAAAGCAAGAAAATCAGAACAAGCCCAAACCCAAACTCCTCCTCTAACAATTTCATTTCTATGCTTCCTATCCACTGAGTTGTGCACTAGATGCTGTAGGGTAGAATAAAAACCAACAACTTCTAACTTAGAATAAGTAACAAAGTTAGCACTGGGAAGCCCACTACAGGATTTAGACTACAACAAAAAATTGAGAGATTCATACAGCACATAGAAATGATAGTAAATCAGAGTTTGACAGAGAAGCCTTTACTTCACAGGATTCACCTCTTTGAAGGTCACTTCCCTTCATTTATATTCATGGGGTTATTTCAGATAGAATATTTCTGTGATTCTGTAATTATTTTTTCTTATGTTGAAACTAAGACCCATCATTAATAGCCAGTATAAGCATTCAAGATCTGGCAAACCAAAGTAGAGTAGAATTCCTTTAGTGCAGAGCCTTCCCATCATAGCTTACCCAAAGCCTGATTGTAATTAAACTGGGGGAGGGAGTAGGTGTTATCTGAATTAGATAATCTCAACTGTTTTAGCAAATGCAGAGGAAAAATCTCCAATTTGTTCAGAAAAGCCCTCGTGCTATCTCCAGAGGTTCCTTCTACCCCATCTCTCTTTATATTGCAGCAGATGCAGCATCTTGTAAAAACTTACAAAGTAGATTTGGTGGCAATTTGCTCCAAACAGTTTTATTTCATTTTGTTTCTTTCATTTAAGTAGATTTGGTAAGAAAGAAGCTGTCAAAATTGCAAGAGAACCAGGATATCTCACTGAAGGTGGAAGACAGTGTGTCCTGGGGGACAGAAGCCCATTACTTTCTTCAGCGTTGTCACAATGAGTTGTCAATACCAACCTGGCAATAATGTTTCATTGGGGAGCTTGTCTACTTCCAGGATAAAGTCATCTTTGAAGAACAGGTACCCCACAATGGAGAACAGGTACACAAGGATGAGCGCGAGCACAGCGGTCAGGATGATGGAGCGCCCATTGCGGGTGACGCTCTTGATGACATTCAGCAAGGTCTCCTCTCGGTACACCAAGTCAAAGAGCTGGGACAACAAACAAAGGCAAAGGTGTTTCTCACATGTACTGCTGATACCACTGGTGGCACATCACCAACGAGCAATATTTTCACCCAAATTAGCACTGAGACGAAAATATGCTGTTTAAATTAATTGTGTTTCTCACTCTGCATCTGTGACATTTCCCCACTGTAGCCCAGTCAGGTTGGTGGCTACATTGGCTGACAATGAGAGGACAGGCATTTGTTAAATGGAACCTATGGCTATACAGAAAATAACAAATTCGGTTACCAGAGGATGTAGCAGACATCAAACAAAGGGACAAAAATAGAGCTCTGAATGAGATTTAGGGTTTGCTTTAAAAGTGACACATTTTCTCCACCAACACTAGATATACTCCTTTACTGCCTGTTCTTAGAAGCACTGCACTGCATGCAATAAATTCCACCCCAAAAAGAAAACAGACACATGCCAAGCCTCCCTGTCAGTTGTGTAAAGCCCATAGCTACAGAGATGCTCCACAGTTAGCCAAGCACTCAGAAACATGGACACTGCCTTACTGTTATTGACAGTAATGGAGAAAACTATCTTCTAGACTGTATGACTGTATGCCCATAAACTTATTTTTTATACATTAATATATTTTAAAAAATTAGTAACTTGTAGCATAGTAACACCATAAATGCCCACTGTTCAGCTACCACTTCCAGATTTTTCAGTCATTTTTTTTCCTTGTACATGAATTTATGGGACCTTAAGACTTGAAGCTTCACCAGTTTGTGATCACTTGGAGTCAAAACAAGGGAACTTGTTTTATCATCTTGGAAGTCAGATCAGGGTCACAAGCAGTGCCCTTAACCTACAGAACATACACCTTTGGTGTCTGTGAAGATGACTAACTACTGCAAAGGGAAATGCTAAATACCTCTGTTGGAATTGCAGACATATTTACTGCAATAACCAATTTTAACAGAATTTAACCTCAAACTTGTCTTGTATAACTTGCTTGAGGAGAACAAAAGTAGTCTCAAGTTTTCTGTAAAAAAGCAGGAAAAGGAGCTACAGCAGGGGTCTTGTGGCCTTCCCCAGGAACACAGCCAAAATTACCACCGCACCATTTTCAAGAGTGGCTGCACAACAGCTGCAGTAGTCAAACAGAAAGCAAGCAGCACATGACATCTAGATACACGTGAGATGGGGCTTTACAAGCATACAGGAAGAAAGGCGTTCTGAGGACAAAATGAAAACCTACCAGCAAACTATAGAAGAATTCATGTACAAAGAGCCCCAGAGCACAAATCAGGAGGTACAGCAGATGATAAAGAAATTCTACGTCCATGATCATTGCCTTGTATCCTCTAGTGAAGGTTCCGCAATTACCCACAAAACTCATCAGAAAAATGATTTTATTACAAACCTAAGGAAAGACGAAGCATAAATTAGTTATAACATACAGCTTGCAGGAAAAAAGGCAGTTTTTCAAAGCAGTGGCAAGTCAGCTACACAGTGATATCAACAACTGTGCTGAATTGTCTGTTCCCTGATAGCGCTTCACGTGTCAATCAAAAGCAGGTTTGTGTTGTGTTTTCTGCACAGCAGAGACTGAGCCAAAACTAAATACTGGCACATGGACACCACTCTCCAGCTTATGAAAGGGCATCAAAACTAAGATTTAAAGAAGTAAAAATACTCCCTTATGTGAGAGGTAAACCTTCCTTGAAAACAAAACAAAACAAACAAAACCCTCTAAGCTCTTTGCTTTCTGCAATCAAATTACTTTCTAGCCTCCAGCAGCCCTTACATTTCCAAAACTCTCAAACAGCTCCTACTGCTTGCCAATAAGTGAGTGTCCCCGACTGGCTCAGTGTTTCACCCTCAGATCATGGACACAGCAGCCCTACTGTGTGGCACCAGCCACCAGCACCGAAGGGAATCTGCCTTCAACCTACCCGCTAAATGCTAAATTATCAACAGTGGCAGCAACTCTAACAATGCCGCCCTGATCCTGTAGCACAGGACACTTGGTGGTGTACTTTGAAGATGAGGAGCATGATCAAATGATGCACCTGAAAGCTGGGCACTTCACAAGAAAGGCCAAGGCTCTGAGAAAATGCATTTTTGCACAGCTCCCGCTGACTCAGTCAAAGAAACATTTTTGGCTTACTTGCCTGGAAACCACACATCTTGGTTTGAGCACTAATGAAGTTCTCTGGTGGCTCTGCTTACACGCTCAGTCCACATATTACTGTAGCAAAACTGCTTAGTGTCAGCTCTTGGCTGGCAGGTACAATGCAGGCAGACATTTGGGAAATGTGTTGTTTAGTAAATCTTGCACAACCCGGAAACACTGCAGCTCAGTCACAGAACAGAGCTGAGTCTGAACAAACACCGAGTGCTGCAGGGTCACAGAGACTTCTTTACATTGCTGGTTGGGGTGGGAGCTGCTCCTGCACTGTGACAACATCGAAAGAAACCTCAGAGCTTCTGAGACCTAAGGGAACCAGGGTTACATGAACAGCAAAGTTCTCATGCTAGTAACGACCAAGGAGGAAGTGACCCCATAACCTAGCCCTGCCCCAGTGTTCCTGGCTTTTTCTGCCTGACTTCTGCAGGTAAGAAGCCCTTACATAAGGAGCAACGGGACTTCCAAACACCCAACTCAATACTTACGTTGAATGCACCCAGAAGAAATAAAGTAGGTTGTAAACCAACTGAAAATATTAGTCGTAATATCGTAGAAGCTATTAAGGCTCGGATGCCGTGGGGCTTAGGAAGAGCAATGACTATAGCCAGAGAAATCAGCATAGCTGTCCACAGCAAGCCTGACAAGTGGGGCTCCAAAGTACCTAGGATGAAGAGTGGAAAAACAAACGAATTCAATACTTTGTATACCAAGCAAAACAAAAACAAAACAGCCAAGTAAACACCATTTTATCTTATCTTTGGTAGAGTGCCATTAATTCTCATGTTCAGACACTGCTGATTGCAAAGTGCTAAGTGGGACGTCTGAGCCCAATGCCTTTAGCAGTTTAATTTCAAACTTATTACTAAAGCATTATGTAAATGATAAACACCAGTATTATAGGATTCTTCATTTTAGTGTTCATTACTTATGCACCTTGAATATTGAAATGGAGAGGAATTCTGCTGGTGTGCTCTACAGATGACTGAATGGATGGGTGCGTGAAGACAACAAACACATGCAGGTCCTGATTCACACACTCACCCTGAGTCTCCTATTACGCTTTTGGTCAAAAACCTTGTGCCAGTTTATATCATCTCTTGTTATTTCTGGTTCTATTTCAGCTGTCCCGTGAGACTGCCTCCTTACATAACATCAGCTTGCGTTGCTAAAAATATACTTCTCAAAGAACCATGGAAAATACTCAGCCTAAAACGCCACTTAACCTGGGTTTATGCAGAACATGAAAGATATCTTTTTCTTAAAACTTGCCTTAAAAATGCTTTTATTCATGAATGTGATACCCTGACAAAGAACATCAACAAGCCAGTGCTCACCTGACACCAACTGTCCATACTGACCTAACCTAAAGCACTTGCTGTCACAGCACATGGGTCCATTACCAACCCATAGACAGGAGGGTGGTGTAAGCTGGAGGACTGGGTGGGAAGATCTCCATGCTTCTGGAACTGTCACAACATCATCCCAGGTCTCTAGTTTTGCTCCTGCTCCTCAAGTCAGAAGATTTGCAGTTTGTACTACAGCCACACGCTGAGCAGTGCTCAGTTCAGCACATCTGGGCAACTTGCAAGTCTAACTTTCCCCAAATGGTTTGCTTTGAAAAGTCTGATTTTTTTAAAAGCTTAAATAAATACACAGATATTTTGTACTTGGATGTTTGATTGTAACTCGTAGAGATTTCACCAAAATGTCACCTCGTAAAGTATTTCAAATATGCAAGGTAGGGCGGCTTCAAAACGCCAAGTGATTCCCTCGCCCCTGCAACTAGTAATCCCAACAAACTTGTTTAATGACCAACTTTGCTAGCAGCCATTCATTCAGACTTTTAAATTTTAACTTGTGATCTTTGAGACTGAAGACAGAGAACGCAGCTGCTCCTTGTTCTGACCAAACCCATTTCAGTGAACTGGTGAGCTTCCAAAAGTGTGAAGCAGCTCCCAGGCTGCACACACACAGCTCAGCTGATACCGTTATGGCCAGGCTGCTGCTGCCTCCGAGCTGTGCTTTCAGGGGGTTCTGCAGTCAGCCATGAGCAGGAGGCAGAGGGAGGTGCTGTGGAAGAGATGAGCATCTCTCCGGCCCTGCTGCACCATGAATGTTAAAGAAGGGGAAGTGAAGGCCTGGACACAGGCCTCTCCCCAGGATGGGGTGGTACTTTTGGGATCCTTAAATTACTTGTTGGCACAGATCTCCTATCCAGTCACATCTACCATACCAGCTGTGCAGGTGATAAATGTGACAGAGGCAGTCACAGGAGCACTTCTCCAAATGTTCTGGTTCTTGCTGATGGGAACCCATGGACCGACCTGTGCTAGGGTGCATCTCTTTGCAGAGGCTGAATCTAAGGATGAGCAGCTGAATCGAGTCAGGGCCCTACTGGAAGTATTTACTGAGCTGGCTCTGAGACTGTGGCACAAACCCACTGCTTGGATCAAAAGCCACTTCCTCGAGACCTTCTACAGCAAGGTTGTGCAAACCAGCACACATTAACCCATGCTTGATTACAGAGATGATAGCAAGCCCAGCTGTTGCCTGCTTATGGCAAAAAAATGCCATGTGACCATTAGAGTTTTACAAAAAATGACATTAGCAAAATGCAAGCTCAATGAAAAAAATAACATTTCTCATATTTTTAGTTCAACACTTAATTACAGAATTTTAAAACAAAGTAGAGCAGTCAAGTAACTAAAGGTGGATATCTGCCTTCAACAATTTTTCCCCTAGGAAAAAGCACAGCTCTACATTTTCCTTACAAATACCTCAAGAAAGAGTCAGAAAATCAAAGGCAATTCAAAAAGCCTAATTCTGTTCAACTGTCCTCACTAAAATTAACAGGGATGCGCAGGTGTGTTACAAACAGAATCTGTCTCACTAGACCTTATTTGTTCATATATCTTTATATGCTGAATATTGGTACCTCCTCGAATTCCTTTGAATGGGTAGAAAAATGCTACCAGCAGGTTCATGAGGACAGCCAGGTTAAAGGAAATACTGCTCCAGAAGGACATGTTCCGAGCACACCAGTACAGGAAAGGCTGAGCTGCAAAACAACAACCATCATTCTTTTTAGTGACACAGCATTTAAAAACATGTCTATATGAAAATAAGCTCCCCCAAAACTCAGCTTATTTTCAGTTTGCCAAAAAGCACGGTATCAACAGCACTAGCACCCTTTGCTTATTCTCAAGCTTATTTGATTACTCTCTGTCTTTGGGGTACTTCCTGCTTCTGAGTCGTGATTTAAGGCAAAGGGCTGTGTTAAGAAGGAAAGTATTTTCCAGCACAAATTGATTTAGCAGCATCACAAGTTCAGAAATACCAAAGGTCAAGGACTCCAGGTTTCCCCTAATAACGCACTTTGCACTGACAGGCACACAGAATGATGAGAAGGAAGAAAACCTGACCACGCTCCCATCAGTGCCATGCAGCCCTCCCTGCTGGCAGCTCCCTGCCCACTCCCACGCTTCTCCTCCACTGCAGCCAGCAGAGCACACACTGCAAAGACCCAAGTGCACCATTAAGACAAAACACAGCACAGTGTAATCATACGGCTGAAACATTTAATAGACTAATACAGCCCCAAAATAACAATCTAGTGGAAGCTCAACCTGCCTTTACTCTGTATCGTGGGCAAAGGACACACATGAGGCTGCACAGAGCAGTTATATAGCTGTGTATTTTAAAAATAAACATAAATGCCTTTAAAAAGAGTTCTCATTTCACTAATCTCTGCAGCTAGAGTCAGCAGGCACAACAAGCAGAAAGCTTTGTATCCTGAAGCAGCCATGGACAAGAAAATGAAAAGGACGGCTCAGAAATGGCCTAAGAGTAATTCCCTCTGCACCCCAACACAACCCCCCGGTTCAGCTCCTGCAGGCTTACTGTGCAGCAAATTGGGTACTCCTGAGAGCTAGTGGTGACAAATCTATCAAAATTCTCTCAAAGAAGGAAAAGAACTCATGTTTTCCTCCCTTGGAAGGAAGCAACATGTATAGATATCAGAGAGCGAAGGAAAAGAAGCTCATGGTGAGATTTAGGGAGAAGATGAAAATGCAAACTCTGAGGCTGAAAGGATGACTGGCTGAATGAATGAATGCAGCAGCTCTGAGCTCACAGCAGCCACCACTTCTCTTCAGGAAATCACCTCTTCCAAAGCAAAAAGTGGGTTAGAAGAGTTACACAATGCTTCATTATATCGAGTTGAAATGCACATTAAAAGTGGATGTATTGAACAGCTGAATGCAAAAGAAAAGACTACAAGGCACCCAGTCACTGCAAGAATACAAGCTTCGTTGCATCTAATTAGCCAGGTACATGTGAAGCCTCAATGAGATGAGAGGTAGCAGTGTTTCAAATACATAATGCACTGATTTCTACATTACTTCTCACAAAGACCCAGGTTTTACTTGAAGCTGCTATTTGAGGGTGGGCACAGACAATCTGCACTAGGAAGCATTTTCGCCTGGTTTTGGCAGGCTCATTTGAATTCCTAATTAAGACCTTAGCAGACACTTCTGGTGCTCAGGTGATGAGTCAGCTCTACGAGCTGAAGGAGGAAAATAATAATCTTTGAAGACTTCTCAGAAAAGCTCTGTTGATGAGTTTAATATCTCAGGCTGATATCTTACAGAGGTTTGAATAAATGTTAAGTGGCAGCACGTGAGCACAACAGAGCAGTGCCAGCCTGTCATGGCACAAATACACAGACCTGCAGTGAGGATGTGAGAAATGACCGTAGAAATGTGGACTATCATTGAAGCCTAACCCCAAACATTAGGAGGCAGACAGTGACTTCCCGCATGGTATAACAGGATTATCATCTGAATAGAAGACTCCAGTTCTTCAAAGAGAAAAGAAACACTCTCCACTTCTGCTGATGGATCTTGATCGATTTGCAGTCTGTTAATTTTGAGTATCTCCATTGCTTGCTCGCTCAGAGATTGCCTCAAAGACAATTACTGTAACTCAAATCTGGACTTAAGCAACAAAAGCCAACATAATGTATGGCTGCTGTCAAACACAACGTTGTCCATTTGCTTATGATGTCAGATGCTCCTGTCTTCCTCAGGGTCCTCAGAACCCCCTCAGGAAGCAGCTTTCTGGGGAGTCTGATGCTGTCAAAAGTATTAATCCACTGCCAAGTGGAAATAGCTCCACTGCAGTATTCATACACATGAAAAATGTTTCAGCAGAGCTAATCAAGCTTCAGGCTGTCTTATCTATATTTAATCTTGATGATTTTAAATAAAATTACAATTGTTTTCCTCTGTTAAAAAGCCTATTAACATATACATACACGCAGCTCGACAATCAGAAGCAAATATTGAATTTCCTTTGCCAACGTGCAAGACATTATCAGCTCAAGTGTGAACTGTGCATAAGCAACCTAACCACGAATTGGAGAGAGTCCAGGCTCTTCTTGGAGACGCACACTGAAAGGGCAGAACGCAATCATCAGGGATTGCAACAAAGGAAATCATTTCATAAAAAGCCGTTTTCACAAGAAAGGTCAAGAGGTCTCTTCTGAGCCCTTCTTTTCTCCCTGCAGTACACAGTGATGACACAGTACCACCAGGGCCTCCGGCAGGGATGAAGCACTGGCAGCACACTGCTGGGGCTGCACTGCAGGTGGCTTTGGTGGGCAGCAGCAGCACACGGCTGTACAGGAGCCCCAGAACATCCAAGTCAAGAGGACATGGTGGCCACACTGAGCTCCTGCACCAGGAGCTGGTGCTGAGCTGATGGGGGCATGGGGAACAACACGGGTATCAGATGGCAGGCGTTGACTCGAGGAGGAACTGCTTTATCTCTGACACCTCAGAGGGTCACTGTTGGTAATTTCTAACCACTCATCACCACCCACTGAAGCTCAGCCTCATGTGTGACATTTCTCCTTCAGCAAAAAAAAAAAAAAAAAAAGGAACTTCTTTTAAAAAATATATTCGAAGCAAACAAGTTAGCAAGTTTACTGGGTGAAGTGATTGTTGGCATTGGAAGGAGTCAAATATAATTTTAGAAGTTTTCCCAGCTGCCAGTGGGAAAGAGCAAAAAGGTGTGCAGGGCAGCATGTCCTCCAGTACTCTTTGCCCACAGAAAAAATTAACTTTGCCTTTACCATTACTGGAAAACGTGTGTTTAAACTCTTCTTAGATCTCTGCACTGCTGGAGATGCCACAGGCACCACGGGCAGCCCATGACCATGCTATTACTTGGCCTTACTCTTCCTTGCAACGCAGTGTAACTGCTCCTTGTACCCACACAGGAAAGGAGAGAAGACTGCTGCTTTCTTCAGTTTTGTCCTCTCCATTTCTCCCTGTCCCCAAATGCCACCTCATTTCAGCAAAGCCCCCACAGATGCATTCCTTCCTCTTGAACCTTAAAAAAGATGACCTGTGATCCTTCTTGCTGTTCTCCCTGGATCCCCTCCGGTTGGTCCATATTGTGGTGGCTTAAAGCTTGATTTCATTACAGCATATCGCCATCGTGCAGAGAAGCAGATTCTTTCAAACAACCAACAAGGTTGCTGCCACACTAGGTAACCATCTGCTAGCAAGTCAACATTTTACATTCTTAAATGCTGACCTAAATACTCTGCTGGTAACACTCCACACAACTACACTGGCAACAACCACTTACCTCGCAATTTCTTTTGCCAGTTCATCTCATTAAAGAGGTCTTCTGATTTCATGAAGAAATCATTGATCTTACTGCCTTGTTCATCCCTCTCCGTGGTGTAATATATCCGCAGCTTGGACTCCTTGGTGAGGAATTCACATATACTGGGCACAGGGAAGACGATCTGCTCCATTGTACGGTCTGACCTGACAATCTGAACAACAGTCTTAGTGGAGTTTTCCCTACTTTTAAATGTTTTTACTTCTTAGTTTGCCTGCTTTCTTCTTTCCCCTCTTTAAAAGCAGCTACATGCAGAAACTTGGAAGCGTTTCTGTAGAACAGCATCTTGACAGAGACTCCAGTTAATTTACCTTTCAAAGCAGGCCTACATTTAGCTCCGAGATGGATAAATTCTCTGCTACGGTCTTACTCTGGCAATATTGTTCTTAGTTGGAACTTCCAAAGGGCCTGGTAAATCCTGCACCAAAGCTGCTCTGCATTTCAGTACAATCTGGTTGCCCAATTCAGCGATCTTAGCAAGTTTCAGCCACACATCGCATGAGGAGTAACAGTTCTATTTAACTTGCGTATTAGACAGCTTTGTGAACTCTCCAGGTTTGTGAATGTTTTACCTTTTAAAAGCTTCTCAGATCGACTGCGCACAAGGCCAAGCTCTCATTTTAATACAGAAAGAATAGCAGAAGATATCACTAGCTTTACGGATTAAGCAATAGCACCGGCCAAAATGTAACATAAGTGAAGTTACACTTCCTCCTGCCAACAGAGCTCTGCTTAGCTCCATCTTAAAGCCCACACATGACAGCTCAAAAATAGCTCTCCCCCAGAGGCTGTCAAAAAAACAAAATAGAAAAAATAAATATATATTCTTATGTCAAAGATGATAGTCCACACAGGTAGTGAGTTCAATCAAAATATCGTGTACAGTGTAACTGTTGTTTAATTACATGGATTTTCCTCTCAAACTGGTCTTCCCACAGAAGATCACATCCCCAGGACTCTCCTAGCAGTCTGCATTTTCCCTCTTACCTCAATCTGTGCCGTGTGCTTGGCATAGAACTCCAGAGCCTCGTCTCCCTCAATCTGACCTCCTGGCTTCAGCATGTTCTGCAGCTCTTTGTTGTGACGAGCCAACTAAAATAAAGGAATGCAAAGGGAGTGGGAAACACCAGATGTCTCTCTATGATATTAAATTTCTGATTTTTGGCATAAAAAAAGAAATAGTATGCAGTCAGCTGCTAAGAAAGGGCAGAGTTGACAGAAGGCTTGTTCTGTTCCAACCAGACACCCTGCAGCTCTATTTTGGGTGCAAGTCATAACGATTCAAATATATATATTTTTAATATCTATGTTGTATTCCTCTTTTATCCATTCTCTCCCACCCTTCACCTGACTTGGGAAAGTTCCTGAACATTCACATTCAGTCTGTCCTTCTACACCCACCCTAATTCAAAGGTGTGCTAATTGCTCCAGCACTGAAGCAGGGATGGAAGAGAGTGCTTGCAGCAACTGAGAAGCAGAGTCACAGAGCACTGCTTAAAAAAAAAAAAAAAAAAAAAAAAAAAAAGCTTCTAGATGCTCTACTTTCATTTTACAGCATGATGACAAATTTCCTTCTCAGATGTAAAAGGAACAAGGAGTCTCTAATGGAGGGATCTACGTAGCATCAATGTATAAATAGACCCAGATTACTTTTTCCCTTTGACCTTTCAAACACACAGCAGCGCAGTGGAACTGGCTGGCTCCAACGTAAGTGATGGGAGAGAGAATGTGGCATGAACAATAAAAGCAGACTGAAATTTCTCCTCAAGGTTTAAGTGACCCACAAGAAGAATTTCTTTAGGAGTAGAAATAACCTCTGATAAAGCTGAAAAATACTACCTTTACTCCCTTAAACTGCCAAGAACTTGAATTACAAGACTTCAAAAACTTAGTCATGCATCTGCCCGCTTCCAATTATAAAACTCCAATTTTTTTTCTTATTTTTATTGCAGGATTTTCTTTTTGATTTTTTTTAAAGCTAAGATTGTGTTATAAAAAGAGAACTTGCAATGAGTTTGTCTCTGAGAGATGAACCCTTAAAACAACAGTTTTAAAAAGTGAAAAACAGGCCACCTGGTATTTGCAGTTTGTGATAATTAGTGCTCACAGAAACCATAGGTGAAATCCTACCTGATGAGCTAATATATAAATGTTGTGTCCCACGTTCCTAGGAGATGCTGCAAGATCTTCTCCATTCTCTCCATCTTCAAATTCTACTTCACCCTGTAGATATGCCTTCTTTATCACTTCCACCTGGAAAGACAGCCACAGGCCAGCACAGAGACAGTTCAGTTTGAGGGGTGAAGTTCACTAAGGCCAGCGCATGTGGAGTACTCTTACAGAAGCAAAAGGGAGCTGAGCATGTGCAACTCCAACAGGAAGGTCAGAGGGCTTCTCAGCATCCAGGGTAAAAAAGGAAACCTCAACTCAGCACCTTCAGACCAGCTCATCAACACAAGAGACCAGACTTCAGGTGGCCACACCACAGCTCCACACACTGAGACAATCTGTCAGTGCTTCAGCTGCGCTGAGAATCTCCTGTTTGTGTTTTCATCAGTTAACACATAAAACTCTAGCAATGTTGTGGACCGGTTAACAAACAGCTTTTAGGACACAGTAAGTTTGTCTTTTGTGCCAATAGTTTCCATACACAGACTCTGAAGTATAGGATGAGGATCTCCTCCTTAGGCAGCAGCAGAGCAGCTGGCTCTAGTGTTTAGCACTAGGTAAAGCTCCTGCTTTCTGAGAACTAGCCAGGGCCATTCCCAGCAAACACCGCACTCATTCAATCCAACCCTCAAAAGGACGGGGGCTGTCAGTGTCCTCTCACACAGTGCTGGGGCTGACGGGGTCACCCAGAGCCACGATGGCACCTGCTGGCTCACTCCAAGGGAATGCAGAGTGCCTAGGGACTCACCAGCTCTTTGGGCCTCATGTTGTAAAGAATCCTTTCCGCGTTCTCACTGTCATGCCTGCTCTCCATGATCGCCAAGAGCAACTTAGAAGCGTTGTTCTAAAGGGAAGGAAGAACAACATCAGTCATTGTCAGGAGCCAAAAGCAGAGCACACCCAGCCCTAGCTTCCACACATGCTGCCCAGAAGGGCTTCAGATGCCGCTTCTTTTTCCTTTTACTTCCCAAACCCTATTTATCACGGAACACCAAATTAACAACTCAACTTAAGCTTTGTCATAGACTGAGGTTTTGAGGTCGGTGTATATTGTTTTGTTTTGTGTGAAAAATACTGCAGCATTACTGCACGCTTTCAGCTCCATGATGGTGCAGCTCAGCACTACTGGAGACTCTGCTGATTAAATCAAAGAACAGGCAAGGCTGAAGACACAGACATGCTTTGCTGCTTTTAACTGAAAATTACTCTGTGACCTGCTCATGCCAAGAAGAGGAGGAAGGAAATGGGAAACTACCACAAGGCACCAGACTACTTTAATACGAATAATTAAGATTAAAATCCATCATGATTGACAATAAAAACCAATAAAAGTATTTAATTTTGAAGTATAATGCTAATTGAGTCTAAAAGCATTTTTTATTTAGAATAATAAAAAACCCACACTACCCATATTAATGGTGTGAGTCGGCAACGGAAGACAACTAGACAATGCACTATGAGACAGGACAAGAAGTCAGAAAGGAAATACTTCTCAAACATGGGCTGAATTTGGAGTACTCCATGATTACTGCAGTTAGAAGACAACCTGCTAGTGTACTTTGAAATCAGTACCAGGACTGGTATTAATTCAGCATTAATATGAGTAGCCTCAAAAAATTCTTGATGCTGAAACATCAACCAAACAACAATGAAGTATCAGGCAATTAGGTATAGCACAAGAAATTTGACTTCCTCTGTGTATATAAAAGCTCACAAAGAACAGAATTTTTAATTGGAATTACATTTTTCATTAGTAATTATTTTAGGACTCTTCCGTATTGCCTGCAGTCACCCACCTGTGAAAACATGGTGACTCCATGTTATCATTTAGAAGATGAAATACCTGTGACAAACAATCCTTGGGCACTGTGTTCAGCTCTCTGTAACTTTTTGGCACTTGTGAATATTGGGATATAATAAACATCAGCATGATTCCAGCAATAAAATTATGTTTCATCTTGCTTATGCTAACAGGATCACACAAAATATTCACTTGCCTTTAGTTCTAATACGAGGTCCATCCTCTTCTTTCCCAAAGGGTTGATATCATTGAGAATTAATGCTGTGATGATGTCAATACCATTGGACTCATGAGTAGCAATACAGTTCTGTCCAAAGAAAATTAGTCAAACTTCATTAATTGTCTACACTGAGAATGCAGCCTAGGCCAGTGACCCAGCCAGAACAGAAGAGTTAGCTCTTTTCATCGCCTGGTAAGCTGCTCATGATGAATAATGGCACAGAAAACTCCAGACAGTAGAATAACATGAGATAAATGCACTTGGTTGTATGCTTTTCCTACAGTCAGCCATGGCGTGTCCTCCTGAAACCACCCAAACCCAGGAAACAGAAAACAACACAGCTGATAAACTAAGTATTTACATGCCAAAGTGTGCAGGCTGAATAAGCAGCTAAGGAAGAACGGTGTTTTGCCAAGATTAGGGAGAGTTTTCTTTATTTCAGATGTGCCAAACGACACCAACTTTGGACATGTCTAATCAAAGAATGCAATTTTCCACAACCTTTGTGCTTGCCCTGTAAGCTTGCTTTTGTAATGGCATATAACTAAAATGTACAAACTGACAGCAGCTTGCCAACTTCAAACTGCAGTCCTGCTCTGTTATGGAGTTGCTCTGCAAAGACACACTTATATTTAGAAGATGGCTATTCCACCCATTCTGTGGCCTGTATTAACAGAGAGAAAGTGTTATAGAACACAACCAAATCCCTTTTGTCAGGCAAGCAAAGTGAGCAGCCCTGTACAACACAAGTTGTGCTGGCTGAGGGCTGAGCCCAGCAGAGCACATGTAGCAGGCACAGGGAGGCAGGGATGTGCACCTTACAGACACATTACCTGGTTTTCGTGGCAGGGCCCCTGGCAGTACTCGGTCAGGCTTTCCAGTGTCTGGTTGATCAGAGCTACGTTTTTCTCATTTATATACAGACCAAGAAGTCCGAGGCCACCAGTTGTGCTTCCACAGATGCAGTCCAGGAACTGCAGCGTTTCACACACCAAGTTGTAGTTGGTCTTGTTGTTCTGGCAGCGAAGGAAATTCTGCAGCATGTTACAGCCGGGGCAGGGAGGAAGAAAGAAATAAACCATACAAATTGATGTTTGGATCATAACATTTTATTAAGTTAATCAACCTGCAATTGCATTGCATGGTATATTGCTCTAATTTCACTGGAACTTCATTACAGGGAGCCTGGACAGACAATTTAAGACTTCCAGGGCTTGCTTGCCATATGCAGTGCTCTCGAGCAGCTTAGTGGCTTCACATTTTTATAGAAGACAGTATGCAATAAACAGAGCGCATCCATTAGAGCACTAAGAGCAGCACAGAACGGGCAATACATTACGGATCAGAAAGCTCCTCTAAGCTTGGAAGCTTTCTTCTATCCTGCTTGCTACATTTCACTACTAATGATCACTGAAGGCTCCTCCTGAGACCCTTCTCCAAGACAGAGAAAACAATTCCCTGGCTTTGCTTCACAGCAGCACCACCTGAATTGGTGAGGAGGCACCAACTGCATGACTTGAAGGGAAGTGTCCTTCCATGTAATTCTCTCAATTGCATTTCTTCCCACGTAATTAACGTAATCCCTGCTTGAAGTTGCTGATTAGGAACAGTTCATTTAATGAAATACCACAGTTATCAGCATGGATTAAATGTGTTTCCTCTCTTTTGTATTCCAAATGGGAAATAAAAAGAATAAAACAGCCCAAAGAGGGACAATTAATGAAAAACAATTTCGCAAGGACTCGGGTGGTTTCTGTCAGTAAGTTCCCAGCAATGCTCTGTAAAAACAAACAGACACCAGCACCTTCTTGCCTGGCAGTTTCAATGGGAGATGTCCCACCTGGCTCCATACAGGCAGGTTACAAAACACTGTAAAGGTGGGGAAAAAAACAAAATGCATGGAACTCTGGAATGAGTAAGGTCTTCTCACAAGCCTGCAGCCGAGTGCTGTCAACTGATTGCCTCCAGTGCTTGCGTCAGACTAATAAGTCTTCTAAGGCAAACAGACTGAGAAATTGCCAGATTCAATTGAAGGCTAAGCTAAAAAAGGAAAATGCTGTCTATGAATGCAGACTAAAGGTGATAGTGATTCAGCACATTTCAACCAATTGCTCATTTAACAACCTGACTTTTGATTAACTTGTCAGAGCGTAGAAAGGTTGATGCTACAGAAATTAGAGCTTTTCCCTTCCCTCCAGGAGAAAAAGCAAAAATAATGGGTAATAGTGAAAGCTACAGAAGAAAATCTCCCCGGCAAGCAACTTTCTCTGTGGTATAGATTTATTCTCATAATAACTATGTTTGTATCAGCCTTGGCATGTTGATTCAAAGTCAATAAAAACAAAGGAAAGAAGCAAAAGGACAGCGTTAGATGGCTAAACAAGGTGAAGGTATTGCAGAAAACAAGAACCCCCAGAACTGGGAGAAACTGCCAAAGGGAATCTCCGCCAAAGTCTCAGCCAATACAGTCTGAGCTCTTCCTCTTCTATCACCCAGATCATCCTTTGGGCTGTGATGAGGGAACACAATTCTTCAATATTGAAAATGCCATCCCAGCGAGATTGATGGCAGTGAACCTTAGGTCCCACCTGCCAGACCCCGTGTTCACAATAAAGAGCAATGGAGTTGCAGATTGAGCTGGAACATGTGAGAAATATACAGCTTATGAGATCTTCAGGAGAAAATAGGAAAAGAGCAAACTTACAGCCTGACTTTAAGCATCCCCTATACTCAGTTGACAAACACTTTCCAATGGGATGAAGTGCACTCAAAGGCAGTCTTTTAAATCCTGCTTTTGTGAATAATTTTCTGGAGATGCTTCATGCTGCTCTATCCATTCGTAGGGAGCACAATCTTCCCTATTTCTAGGATACACCAGCGGATATGGCCACATTTGTGTAGGGAGCATCTGCAGGCAATGCTTAATGCCTCAGACTTTGCTTCCCAGTACACAGCCTAAAGCTGAATATCCTTTGGAGAAAACACACAGATTCAAAATAAAATTGGCTACTTGCAGAATACTAGCTCAGTGCACTCACGCACGGATGGGCACAGAATCCTTCGAAGGAAAAGCTCTACTATTTACATGGGTAATTCCCCCAAAAGCCCAAATGTTGTCACTGAACAGTCTTTGTTTTAGAAGATCCCTGATTGGAAAAAAAACTTTGCAAAGAAAGAAGATAGCTAAGAGGTAAGTCTCAGTAAAGAGATTTTGCAATCAGGCAAGGCAAGGCATTTTTCACTAAACACTATGGTCTATATTGGTCTTAAGTTAATTCTAGATATGCTTCCTGCCTACAACATGACAGGCTAAACCTGCTCATCCTCTGCGTTCTGTAGTACTGCTCTGCCGGCCAAGTGGGATCACTATCCTGCAGCATGCAAAGCCCTACTTTTCTTTATTACCTATGCTGTGTCTTCAGTAATTAGGAATCAAAGAAACAGTAAAAAACAGCAACAAAACTTACATCCATTCCTGCTTTTTTTTTTTTTTATTATTTTTTGCACAAGAGCAGGAGGTAGCCTATAGAGCTTTAATCTGAACATGACTGGTCAGCATATTATTACAATATCGTTATTTTATTTCACAGAAATTATTCACCTGATAGAAAAAGAATCAGAACAATAAACATTTGATCTTGATGGAAAAAATAAGTGCAGCACTGAAGCAGCATCTCTAAATGTGGCTGCAGGGAAGAGGTGGTTACAAACTCAAACACACGTTCAGATTCCAGAAGGAACTTCTTCCTGCTGGGAATCCCACTTCCCTTCCCTCCTCGCTTTCTGCAAGTTCCATTCCTGCTCACAGCAAAACATTCCCTACATGCTTCACTCCATCACCAGCTTCAGTTCATATGACTAATTCTGTAGTGCACAGGGATGTCTCCATTCAGAAAAGAAACAGTAAAGGAAAGACCTCCTACGGAAACCGCCGTGGCTGTCACTAAGCCAAACAAACAGCCAACAGGCTGGCTACAGCCATCCACAGCTATTACATTTTGCTTTCAAGGTTGAGCTCTCATGCAGAATCAAAGGTCACACCTAATGTAAGCACAATAAGAACCCCAAGTATCTGTGCGCTGAGAAACAGCTATTGGATGCCCTCCTTGGCAACATTCAATGCATTCAGCCTGAAGAGGGTAACACAAGGTACTTCAGCATCCACTTGCTTTGTCCCGGACTTTCCATTCCCCTGAAGGCATTGCAAGCTGGAGGAAGGCAGAATCATAGAATCAGCAAGGTTGGAAAAGACCTACGAGATCATCCAGTCCAACCATCCACCTATCACCAACAGTTCTCAAGAACTGAGATTGACTGACTGTTCTCAAGAGCAGCAACGCATGCAGCATGGAACCCTTCTAGGCTCACAGTAAAAGCATTTTCCTGTCTTTTGCAAAATATCAGACTACTTACAGTTGCTAATGGCTTGTAAAATGCTCAGTTGGACCAACCTGTCACTGTACTAACAGAAAGGAGTACAAATTACACAAATTTGAACTTATGCGATCTTAGCAAACCTCAGTTCCTAGAATAAATTAACAAGTCTTATTTATTCCTTTAGGTTGTAAACACATTAGTAATATTGACAATGAGTTCAGATATTGTCTATTAGCTGCAGATAGATTTTGAAGCTTCATACGCTCCTACCTCCACTTCAGTACCAAAGGAGAAAGGCAAGAATCAAGGTAGGCATGTAGAAATAGAATTATTTTTGAAAGACAGTTCCCTTTACCTTTACTTTACCCTTTCTTTCCTAGAACAGAGTGACACTATCTGCTGCTTGGGGAATTGTTTGGGATGGTGAACAGCTCAGGCCAAGTTTTCACAGTGGCTTGAGTTCAATTTTGTTCCTATAGCTTTCAGTGCCTAGCCAAAAACAGCAGCAAGAAGGGATCCTGTATATGTGGTTTGGAATACTGCCATGTGAAACTGCCGTCCTACTTGTCTCCAACATTGCTAAGGGCATGAGAACTGTTTGACAAAACAAAGATCAAATAGTTGAAAAATTAGGAGAAAGCCTGATGTACGTAACCTCAGCACCTACAAAATGTGAGAAGAGTTACATGTTCATAGCACAGAAATATTAACATACAGCTTTGATTCCAAGTACTGCCAGCAGCAGGGCATTAGAGTTCAGCGGAAGTGATTTGGCAGGTCTAAAAAGCACTCACACAGGGTCTTTACAGTTCTGGCACACAGTACAACAATATGCAATCAAGGCAATTATTCCTCCTTTATGAGGACATTTAGCGCATTGTACTGCATCTCCTTACTTCAATTCTAATCCAGCAGCAGCAGTTACTATGCTGAACAAAAATCACGTTAATTACAGTCCATTTGCAAGCAAAAATCCTATCTCCTGTGGAGGTATGTGCTAGATGAGACAGGGCTCACCACTCAGAACTGTACAAACATATCAGAGAGCATCACACACCACTGGGGGTGGCACAGACAGCAGGCTTCCCACGACTGCCACCAGTTGGGTTTTAAGCATCTCCATGAACAGAGATGCCAAAAACTCCCAAGGGCAGCTCGTTCCAGGCTTCCATCATCCTGGCAGTGATAGCATTTTTGTTGCTTAAGTGGACTTTCCAGTTTGTGCCCATTGCCTCTCTGCAGTGACCACGTGAGGCGGTGCGGGCACAGCTGCTCAGCAATCACACTGACCTGCAGATCTCGATTGTGGTTTTCACAAAGCAGCTGCAAGAAGCGGAGGATGGGTTGCATTATGGAGATCACAGCACTCATCTCCAGGTCATCTTTGCTCTTGTCAGCTGCTGACTGTGTTCCTTCTGCTGCTGAATAATGGTCATCAGAGTCAGCTTCCCTCCGGTAGGTGCTGTATGCCTTCCTTGTAGCTGCAGAGGCCTCCAGTAACTGATCCCGGACTTCCTCTGTAATTTGGGTCATAGGCTCCCTCACTAAAATACACAAGAACAGATCTGCCTGAGGCAAATCGAATAAAAAGGACCAAATATCCAGTCACACACTTCCCATGGAAGTTCCACATACAGGTAAGCTATTTGCCATCAGTCCTTTCCAGTAAGTATGTTTAGTGTGACGCAAGGGGCTCGAGCTTAGAAGGGTATCACATCACTCCCTTCCCATCTTTTATGCAGATCACATTAAAATTACAGATACTGATATTAATTGGTTAGGGAACACACATTTAGCACTAGCAGGAGTTATAATAAAAGGACTTGCTCTAGAAGATAATTAGCATTTCTCCACTCATTGTTAGAGAAGGCACTGACCACAACCCACAGTCCGTGGTCATTGCTACGAATCAGTTTTGGGCAGCTTGTCACGATGGACAAGATGGCAGAGTCTCATCTCAAAAACACCTTTCATCATTTCAATAGCACAATCTCACAAATGGATGAAGAGGGGATGAAGCTCTTGAAATCCCAAGGCAGGGCACCACTGATTTCTGAACTCTGTTCTGTGGGATCAGAGATCAGAGCATTATTGCATCAGTCCAAATGAGTTCAAAAAAGCATTTTACTCTCCCTTGACACTTTAGAAAGGGCACTACTGGAGATTACCTCTTTTTCTGTTGGGAACATCTCTGTCCGAGTCTTCATCTTTCTTTTTGTTTCCTAAGTCACTCGTGTTGACTGTGACAGTAGCCTTGATTTCTTGCTGTGCTACTTTCATGCGATCATAAAAAACCTTGAAGAACTTTTCGGATTTCTTGTCTTCTGTGAGTCGGCAGAAGAACGAATGCTACGAGAGAAAGTGGAACAGGATATATATCTTCATACAAAGGTATGAATGCAGATTATTTCACCTTTTTGCAATGTGTGACATCCTGAAGGACCGGAAAGTTAATTACTTTTCAGCAATCTGAAACCTAGAAAAACGGAGACTCAGATCTTATTGTTATAGAAGCCAAAGTGTCTCAACTACAACAGCTCCCTTATCAACGGCTTCCAAATATAATTTTAAAAAAGCGCAATGTACTGTGCTAGCCCTCACACGTTTAGGCAGCAGAGTTCTCCCTCAACAGTGGTATTAAAGTAAATAAAACAAATCAAGGTAAGGTAAGGACAAAGAAGTTATTTGTAATTTGATTCTCAGTTCAGAAACAAAACACTACGAAATGCATAGAGGAAAACCATTCTGCCTTCCTCTCCAGGTACCGAAGGGACCGTGGCTCATAATATGCAACAGCTGATCTTAATTCTGTCTGAAGATGTACAAATGTGGAACAAGGGATATTTTGTGCTCAGTTCCCATTGCCCTGTCTGCAGACTTGTTTAAACTCCTTTTAGTTCCTACTCCAGTACATCCCTAAGTGACAGAGAAGCTCAGAGCACTGAGCAGTTTTAGAAAGGTCCAGTAATGTTCTTCTGTCCATGTACACTTAGGGACAGAAAGTTGATCCTGAAGTTGAGGAGAATGCAAATCACATACAGGACAAAGAGGAGCCAACACGGGGAGCAATCAGACAATCCTTGATGAAACCAATATGCTGTTACATAAATCATACCAAGGCTTAAACACGACTGAAGGATGAACTTGTAAGTGGGTCACCTTATGCAGAGCATTATGAAATTAGTTAGCATTCTGCAGCGGCTCACAATCCAACAGCTTTACATGATGAATAGGAATGAAACCTGATTTATTGAAAAAACAAATTGAAAACGGGAATAGCAATATATCCTGCCTGCTTGTCTGGGAAGCAGAATACACAGAGTGCCTTGTCCGCCTGCCTTTGATCACTCCCAGGCAGTCACAGCCAGGACACCGCTTCATGACTTTGAAACACTAAAAAGTCACTGCTTTGATTATAGAGAAATGCTACTATTTAAGGAAGTTGGTCAATACTCACGTGAGACATCCCTCCCATCTCTGCAATACTTCTGTTGACCCAAAGCCCCTCAGGTAAGCTTAGGAGTGTGTTCTTACTTTTAGTGATTAACATAGAGGACAGAAGGAGGAATGCAGTACGAGCAGTACGTCTGCACATGGAGCTGTTAGAAACAAGAGGGAGCCACCAATGTTTGACCCTGCCACTATCTACAAATGAGTAACACCAAAGCTAAGGAAAGAAAAGGAGACGTTTGAGGACACGCGGTGTTATTTATGTATGTGATGGCCACAAGGACATCTAAGAACCACGGAAGGAAGAAATGCGGAGATTCCAAACATGAAGATGAGTGGAAGTGCCCCAGGCCCGGAAGACTGGCCTGGGAAGTGACCAAGGTTTCAGCCAACCTGTCACAAGGGACAAGCTCCTTCCACTACCAGGCAACACTGAAGAGACACAGCGCGCCAACAGGCATTGCAATGAGCTTAGCAACAGCATAGAAACCATCCCGGGCCCTCTGACCTGACACAGGATGACTTGTGAGCCCAAATAATTGAATATTTGCAGAATTAGTCTGTAATCTAATACTTTCTATCAATAACTTTAATGTTATCTCTATGAATGTAACCAAATAAAAGCATCCATTGAATGATAAATTACTTATTCAGATAGTATACTTATTCTAAGTTGGTTCTTTGACCTAGCCAGGCTCAACAAACAGAATGCTGCCAAGTGCCAGCTGCAGCCACGCGAGGCCTTAGCATGGTTTTCCTGAGCTGCTGGCCAGTGACCAAACCCAACTGGTACCAGCTGCATCTTGCAAATTTTACTCTCATGGTAATTAACAACAAACATATCAATAATAAGACAGACAAAGCAGCACGAACCATTGGTTCCAGAAAAAGTCACTGTTTTCTGAAAAACAGCACTGTTTGCAGTTCAAGCCAGTGATCATGTCAGCTGGTGGCACATCTGAAGAGCCCATAGAGGAGGATTTTCCCTGTGATGAACCCAGAGTGAACAAAAGCCTTTTTCTAAAGAACCACACTGAAGAACCACCTTGCACGCAAGTGCTGTGACTTGCTGACAGGTTTGATTTTTGTCATCTTTTCAAGCTTCTTAACTGACTTTCCACTGCACTTCAGAGAAAAAACAAATGAAACAAACATTTCCAGTAAAGCATTCTCGTGTGTGCTGTGCATGCATTTGACGGCTGTCACAACACGACTGTTTCAGTTTAGGTCAGGATGCCTAACACCTTCACACATACGTATCAACCACATGCCAGCTACCAAAGATACCGAACTTTAAGTGGTATGATCCTGGAAATTGTGTTCCAACAGGTAACTGGTGATGATAATTATGGCAGAAATCCTAAACTTTATTTAGTGATATAGCCTCAAACCAAGAACTGAGAAAATCTCCTTTTTAAAACCAGAAATAGAGCAGCCATTCTACTTTATAGCATGCCAGGATCCTGGCTTGCACAGTCATTGAACCACAAAGCTGGCTGCTGGACGAGCAAGTGCACTAGAACAGAAGTTTGGAACATGAATCTTAGAACAGTTTGGGTTGGAGGGTACCTTTAAGATCATCTAGTTCCAATCCTCTGCCATGGGCAAGGTAATTTAAGAGGATAAAGACCACCAAATTCTGCTTGTACATATTTCAGAAGGACAGAACTCTAAGTACTGCTGATAAGGAAGCATCTAACATCATCTGCTGCTTTGAGGGCCTGCTGAGAGATGAGTGCAAACCCTACAGCCAAGCGTGACTTCCTAGAGGCAGACCTGGAACAGGGCAGGGCAGCGTGTCCCCGCCACAGCCATACCTGGCTGTCCCAGTACGAGGCACCCAAGGGTCATGAAAGGAGCAGAGGTATGAGCATGGCTTGTAGTCGAGGAGCTGGCAGCAGACCAGGTCTCTGCTCTTACTGAGCTCTAACATCGTGCAGAATGAGACTACATTTTGTTTTGCTACCAGTCACTGCCAGACATCACATGACATAGAGAGGATCATGAGGTTTGTTTTATGAATGCTGGATTCAGCAAACGCAGCTTTCCAAGTAATGCACCTCAATGAAACGCAATGGAACCCCACAGCACAGCAACCAGAAAGTGAGATTATGTGACTGCAATTAACTACAGAGACAAAGGAGGAAAAACTCCGAAGCACTTACACGAAGCACACAGCTTCTCACACAACGTTAGGTCAGAGTAGGCGAGGGTATGTTTTTAAAGTATAGACACCTACATGAACTCACCCAGCAATAACTTCACAGCTTTCATTTGGGCAATGGAAAGAACTTGGTTCAATTGCACAGAAACACGAAGGGAAAAGCTCCTCACCTGAAGGTCTGCAAGTTCTGTCTTGCATGAGTGTGGCAGATCTGCACTGCCCTGCTGAGCAGACACCTTCTGACACCCAAAGCAGTCTATTAAGCCACCAAAGGAGTAAAACCACCACCACGAGGGGTATCAGGGCACCTGCACAACAACTTGTCCTTCCTTCTCTCCATCGCCCAGCTCTGCTCCTGAAGAAATCCAACCAGAACTCTCATGCAGCAAAATAACCCCCGTGCACAACTCCAGCATGCTGCCTTGGAGCTAAAAAAGGGACAGTAAGTAAATACCAACACTAGCAATTGTTTACTGACATGCTCTGTTTTCTATGACTTTTTGTCGCCAATCTATGCAAAACATTTTGCAGGACCAAAGCTGAGCGACAAGTGACCAGTATGAGAAGAAATTAAATCAAAGGTGAAGTTTAAATGCCAGAGTATTTATTAGCTACAGCCCAGCCCACCTCTGAGCACCATCAGCCCCCCTTAGGTCTTGCTCACTAACAGGGACTCGAGTTCAAACAACGCAGCTTTTCAAGAAAAGTATCCTGTCTTGAGAAGGCATTAGAGGTGATAAAATATGTCTCTCTGTAGTAGCTAACAACTGTTAGAAATGTGTGATTAAGCTACTTTTATGTCAATTTCCAGCTATTATTTTGCTTTTTTAAAAATTATTATCTTTTAAGTCTATGGTCATCCCAGGTACTTGGTATCTTCTCTTCACATCATGTGTAGACACTATTACATGCTTACCCCTTCATCTTTTTCTTCTCTGCCAAACTGAAGAAATATTTCTACAAATCTTGCTTGCTGCGATTTCACTCAGAATTCATTACATTTTCTGTGATTGTTATTTTTTGGCAGTCTCTTCTCTTTTGTAAACCATTGAAAATATTGGTTCTAGAATCACATTAAAAAAAGCATTAAAGAAAGGGCACATTTCTTTGGATTACCAGTTCACCTCTTGTGCTTTCCCTACCACGATTTTTGATGCAGAAGAGACAATTCCCAAAGATGAATGGCAGTTCAGCTCCCAGTTCCAGGACTTGACGGGAGGCTCATAAAGAGGAGAGAACTTTTTCACATGGTCTGATAGTGACAGGACAAGGAGGAAAGGCTTTAAACTAAAAGAAGGTAGATTTCAGTTAGATGTTAGGAAGAAATTCTTCACTCAGAGCAGTGAGGCCCCGGCAACGCTGCCCAGAGCTGTGGTGCCCTGTCCTTGGAGGTGCCCGAGGCCATGGATGGGGCTCTGTGCAGCCTGAGCTGGGGACAGCCAGCCCACGGCAGGTTTGGATATGGATGATCTTTAAGGTCCCTTCCAACCTCAGCCACTTTATGATTCAGCTGAGCACAGGGAGCTCAGGGCAGCAGGACTGTGGGGGTGGGACAACCCCAACAGCGCATACAGGCGCAGCAGTGACACGAGTGAGGCTGTGAGCCACACCAGGCTGGCACCTTACAAACACAGACACCCAGCTCCCCAACTCACAGTGCATTCACCTCACAACGAGCAAAGCTGTACCCGGCAAAGTGCTGCTAAATGGAGAATCAGAACCAACTGAAAGCAGCCTGCTTCCAGCTCATGCCTTCCAAAGGCTTACCCTGTGTCACCCCTCTGCTCAGCACGCTGTTCTCCAGCACCTGCCAGCTGGATTTGCCCAAAGGCACAACTATCTGCTCTGCTGTCTGAGAAGAGGCACAGTTGCTGGCTTGCTTTGCACCAAACAGCTTGGCTTTCCTTCCAGGCTCAGTGATTACGGGCTGGACGGTACGCAGTCTGAATGATCATGCTGTGTGAAATATAACCAAAACCTATTAGCAAGTGCTGGATTTGAGACATCTGTTCAGATATGCGCTTCTTCCTGAAGGAGGGTGGCCTGATTTTAGGAAAGCATTTGGCTGCAGAACCCAAACAGAGCTCGCCGTCAATCTGCGAGGCCGCAGTATTTTCTGCACCACACCCTCTGCAATTCACAGAGCTGTTCCAACAGAGCACAGCCGCCAGCCCATCCGAGCAGGTTCCCAAGAACTCCCCAGGAAAACAAATATTTGATTACGAATAAATACAGAGATGCAAAGCCCCATCAGGTGCCTCACATGAATCCCTGTGAGCCACTGTCATCTCCCTCTCTGCTTCTCTAATGTCAGTGAATAGAAAATATCCGATGAAGCTGACGAGTCAGGGATATTTCAAAGAGGAAAGTCCCTCCAGACAGAAGAGGAAGATCAGCTCTCTGGCTTCTGTTCAGGACATTTTATTCCAACGCTAAAGAAAAATTATTATGGGGCTGTTAACTCGCTTGGGTTATCCAGACAGGCTGCCAGCGAGGAGTAATGCAAAACTTCTGTGCTACCCCACGGCTGCAGAACTTGCTTGCCCCTCCCATCCCATTCCTTACAGCGGGACTACTTCAAAGCAGCCACATTTGAAGAAGGGGAACTGCCTTGCTAACACAAGCACGGAATTAAGCACAAACGCCAACTCTTTATGTTCTGCCCAGATGCATCACAGAATTGAAACCTAACTTTTTCTTTCTCACCCCTCTCATGCGGTTATTAATACAATTAATCTCCTCTCTTCCTGAAGTCTTCCACACATCCTGGATCACTGAAGATCCACCATTCTGGGACATGACTGATGGATATCATCAGTCTTGTGTAGCTTAAGGAACTAGCAAATATTTCATGATGAACATATGTCACAGTTTGAAATAAACCCATAAGGAAAATCTGCTGGAATACCTCAATGCTCAATGACTGGATTTTTTTTTTCCTTGCAAGCTATAAAACAAACTTTCTCCTGAAAGCAGAAGGGGGACTTCCAGTCTGTTTTCTCCATAGCATGACCAACCCCCTCTGCTATAAGCATCCACACACAGCCCTGCCGCTGTCAGCTGGGGATTGCCCAAAGGTTTTGGTGGCTATGGGCATACACAGCCTGGCCTGTGCAAGCCCTCATCTTCCCCAACAAGCATTAAAGGAAAGCAGCAGCACAGTTCCACCACTCATACCAGGAAGAGCCCTTATCACCTACGTGTCTTCCTGCTGCACCGCTCAAAAGCTTGATGCAATTCCATCATTTCTCAAGGAGAGTCAAACCAGAGCCAAGGGCAGGGCATGCCCTCACAGCCAGTGCAGGGGACAGCAGCGTGACGCCAGGCGAGCAGAGGGGAGCGGGGCACGCTGCAGGAGCCGCAGGCAGAGCCGTGCCTTCCGCCCGCCGCGGATCCCTCTGAACAGGGAGCAGATGGCTTCCACAGCGTGGGAGACTTGGGGGCCTGACCCGCTTTCAGCACGGAGCCTTATTTGAGTTCCTCCTGTGTGCATGTGCGAGCACGCACCGGCGGGTCACACAGCTAATCTGTGCAGAGCTCTTGTGTGGCAGGAGCACGAATCCCACTTCCTTGGTGAACCAGCGAGCTGTGTGTAGGTGTGAGAAACAAGGAAGTCTGCAGACTCCCCAAAAGAAAAAAAAAAACATGTAAGATCTTCTTGAGAGACAGAGGAATTAAAGAAAACCATAGCAACAAGTCAGTCCACCTACCCAAACCACCCACCCACCACCAGTTTCATTTGCTGACGCACTTCAAAAACAAGCTGGCTCCTACCAGCTCTGGAAGGTGAGCAAGCCCTGAGAGCTCATTAAATTCCCTCCTCAGCTACTCGTGTGTGCCTGCAGCTAGTGAGCAAGTGGGATATAAATAGAAGTTATATAACATCTCTTTGTTGATTCCTGTGCTTACAAAAAAAAAAAAAAGGCAGCATGACCTTGTTTTTCTGAATAGCTTGCCTCTGCCTGCTTGTGGAGGACTTTAATCCTGTTAGGGATCATCTTAAAAGTTGGGTATGGATTCCATGGAGGGAACAGGGAGAATCACTGACTCACATCCCTACTTCTTGGAGCACCAGAACCTCATCTGAACATCAAGGGAGAGCCATAGGACAGGTCCCCTGGGATACCCAGACAGGCTGCCAGCACGGAGTAATGCAAAACTTCTGTGGCTCCAACATACCCCAAGGGGCATCAGCCATGACTGACATATAAAGACTACAAGTGCTGTCATAGCAATCTCAGTTCATCCACCCTCAGCCTCATCCAGGCATACTACTGCCCCCAGTGAAAATTAATCATCATTGTAGGACAAGGGCAGTAATGACCCCTAACAGCTTTTGTTTCTCTCAGTGCTTTCTTAGCAGGTCTTGTTTGTTTTTAATATGGTGGGGTCTAATGGTAGGGGAGATCCTAGCTTTCACTGTGCTAAATACATGAAAACACATGTGACAGAGACTGCGTGCCCAAGGGCTTGCAATCCGAAGTCTCCTCACACCCATCACAATCAGCAGTGCATCAGGAGGTGGATTTCCTCAGCGCTAGTTTAATTGCTAGTGCAAGTGCAACGCCTTGTTTTGGAAGGTAACTATGGGGTCTGGATTTGCATCGTGCTTTGTTTCAGAGAGCTCTCTCTCGGTCACAGCCCACAGCTCAGTGTGATGTCTGATGCAGGTCCTTATTGAGATTAAGTAGTAAATTTGGTTAAAACAAACCCAAACTGCCAAATGTAAAACACAATTTCGTGACCACATCTCTGTTTTGCATCACGAATACTTCTGCATTATTTTGCAAAGTTTTCTCCTGATTTTAGAAGGCAACAGCTTGCACCTCCCAGCAGCAGCGTCTGGAGGGTTATCCTCAGGTATAAGTGACCAACAGAAGCAGCTGTACTCAGCTTTTGAGATTTCCGTGGTGTCCACATGCTGTTCTCAGCACAAGGCCAACACCTGGAATGCTTTCAGTGCTTCTCAGCACTTCCTTACCCTTACTACCAACACAACACACACCAGCTGGGAAGGTCTTCTCCCTGAGCCTACGTAGCAGCTTAGTTCACTTGGTATCTGCTTCCCTATGCACCAGCAATACAAATAGGAATTGGGCAATCCGGATTCAATTGCTTTTCATACAAAAAGGCAATTACTCAATAACCATCAACCCTCGTTGGACAGTCTGAGGTACCAAGTTTAACAATGGAAACCACAATCCATTTTGCAGGAGCTTTCTTGCTGGTGGCAGTACATGAGGAGTAAAGTCAATCAAGCTGAAGCACATGTATAGTGCAAGACAGAGCTGGAGGCCAGAGTGTCGTGTCAGTCTACCATTTCACCAAACCCTTATTTCCTATGAAACCAAAGGATTGAGAAGTCAGCTGCTGCTAATTCTGCAGCAGAGGCACATAATCCCACTTCTTTCCTGAAAAATAATCATTTTTTCCTTGAGTACTGACCCCCTTCACTTTGCGTTTGCAGCCCACCTTGGGAAGACACGTGGATGAAGGGGTGAGGAAAGGCACCGCTGTACCTCCAACTGGCAGCTCTGCATCACATCGCTTTGGGGCAGCACTTACAATGCCTTAAGCTGAAGTTATCGACCTCAGGTACCTTCCCTTCCTGAAAATACCCACAGGTGCATGTGGGCAGTTTGTCATGTCATCTAACTTTCAAGAAGATCCCTAATTAAACCAGCGCACCGAAGTCTCCATGGAGAGGCTGTTATGTAAGGGACTTGTCATTACCTTTCACAAATGAAGGAAACCCAAAACTCCACGGAGGTGAAGAAAAATACATGGTGCTTCTAATTTGTATCTGGCAGCTGAGAGAAGTGTTACAGGAGAAGTCTTCAGCAATTTTCTCCACTGTCATTCATTGCTGAGATTGCTCTAGCAGAGGAAAACTCGCCACGTTGCAGTTTGTGCATGGAATGGGCCATCCTTTGATCTCCTCCCAAGGAGCTCTGTGCTAAGAGTGCCTACGAGGAATGGCAATGGCCCCACTGCTCCTGCAGAGCCGGGCTCCACGTGCCGGCCGGCAGCACCCAGGTGAAGGGCACCCATCCTGCCAGGGCTGCCCCGTCCTGCAGTGCTGATGTGAGCTCTCTTGAGGCGGATGCTGAGGGTTATATAAATTAATAAAAGGCTTTACGTAATTCTCAGTTCAGTGAACAGTAGCATTTGTCGAGTTAACCTGCTGCTTGGCTTTGACCCTGCAGTTCCATCTCCACTTCTGCCTCCTTACAAATGAGGGCAGGCGTCCATCGAAGGGGAAGCGGCCATCCTGCTTGCCCCAGATGCTGCCCCCCTTGAGTGCTTCTGTTACCAAAGCACTCACAGGGTTTCTAACGTGCACCAAAAGCTAGAAACAACAACAAACTTCTAAAAGTTTCCATCCGGAGAGCTTTAAGCGGGCAAAGACTTCTCTGTCTTTTTCCCCAAACAGTGAATTTATCACTACCACGTTCAGTCCTTACAGAAAAAACACAGAGCAGTTTGGTATAATGTGTGTGCTGTCCTCTTGGCCTCTAACCTAAGATAAACCAGGAATTACTTTTCTCATCCTGCTTCTCCTCCATATTAATTTTCTTAACAATACAATAAAAATCACTCCTGCCAATTATAATAAGGAACATTTCTAATTTGCTTTTCTGCTAGAGTTGCCAACCACCTACTTTGCCTAGCCTTAATATTGGCCCTGCGTGCACTTAATGAAACAGCAACACCTATTCCAGTTATCCCTTTCCAGCATCACCGGGATCTGTTCTCCCACTAAAGCTCTTGGGAGTTACCCGGGAACTCCCATTATTAACCACATTACAGTCGTCATGTGCAGTTCCTGTGTGTCAGTGCAGACTTTTGCTTAACTTCAGGCTGAACTCATTTCCCGTGTGAAAACCTGGAGTTAGGAAAATGCCGTGCAGAGGCAACACATTTCTGGCTTTGCTGTCAAAGCCTTTTTACGTAACCCGTCCCGATCCCACTAGTTTCCTATTCCCAAAGGACTGTAGGTATAAGCAGTTTAAGTTTAGTGAAAATTATTCAAATGCAGCACAGAATGAACTTATTCAGAATCCTATAAATGAAAAGCTGCTAATAATAACAACAAAAAAAAGTGAAATGACGACAAACTGTGTTAGAACACAAAGCCAACGTGAGCCGATTTGGCCAGGTTGACTGTCACAATGACAAACGTATCTGATGAAACTGAACAATTATTAGTCCAATGACTGCAGATGACTCTGCCACTGACACACACTGGAAACTGCCATAGAACTTCAGAAAATCCACACTGCAGGTTGCAGAGGTTGTGCAGCCCGACCTTATATGCAGAATGTACAGCACAAACATCTGTGGGAGAACGACTGGGACACAGCATCACAGAGTACTGGGTTAATTTTTATAAACACATCTACTCTCATAAGCACGTCTAGTTTCCATAAGCCAACAAAAAATTTTGCAGCCTGTTCTGCAAGAAAATAAAGTCTTACCAGATAGGAGAGCACCACACTGCCATACTGTTATTAAATCTGTACTGTAGTGAAAGACTGCTTCATAAAACATGCTAGATGTGAAGCTGTGCAGGCTAGGAACTACCCCATGCAACTCTTCTGCAAAGGCAGTACTCCCCACCAGCTAGATTTCACCCAGAGCCTTTGGTATTTTCTAGGTGAGCAGCTATGCTGTCTTACTAACCTGAAGAGAGAAAAGCTTGGTTACACGACTTTATCATGTCAAGATGCCAGTTTAACTTGGACATCATTCAGCAATTACTCCAAGGGATACAGAACTGAAATGGTGATTTTACTGAAGAGCAAGCCTCCACGTTTGCTTTGATTCACTGGTGTTGAGCCAGCTCTTCTCCCAAAAATTAAGCTTTGTGGTTGGCATTTACCTACATTAAAGTTTTATTTACTTGGCTTTCATGACTCGACTACTACTGAAAGATGAGAGAGCTGAGTAAGTGCCATTCTTGACTAAAGTTTTGGAAGTTTCCGTGGGCCTGACGGTGCTGGAGACCATGCAAGCAAAGCAAGGCCCCAGGGAACTCACTAGCTATCAGCAGGTTAATCTAGGCAGAGATAAGTCAAGGAACACCTCTGAGCACTGATAAGCCTTTTTTGCCTTTTGCTATTAGGTCACTGCATTGTTATAGCACAGAATATCTACACTGGGACCACTTCATAGGATGTTTTCAATAAAATCTCATCTGTACTTTGCATGCAAGAGTAAGAGCTACTGGGCGTGTCCAAGACCTCACAGTCTGCAGCACCAGCTGCCGGCATCGCCAAGTGATCTGGTTCCTAAAACATTCTGTTCTGCAAAGCAGCAGATCTGTAGCCCCCAGCCCCTCGCTGTTCCATCAGGGCACATGCGCACATGCACAAAGCAACTCTTGGCTGTTCAGGACAATTTTCTAAAGGTAAAGACAGCCACAGAACACTTGTTCCCAAAGGGAAAGGATGGAAAATAGTTTTTCTGGTTCAGCGGAAGTAACTTCTATAAAGGCAACAGCACAGCAGAAATTGGCAGGACTCTAATGCACGGACGTGATCTGCTGTAACCACCGTATGCCAACAGCTTGCTCCTAACCACAGTTACTTCACAGACTCCCAACCTGCAGTTATAGACAGCAAATGCAAACTGAAAAGAAAAAAAAAAAAGCTTTTTGGTGAAAGAGGTGTCTTTGGAGACGGATGGAAGATTTCCCTGTTTGTTTTGACCCGATGAGCTAAGGAATCTGCTTCCAACAGAGACACATGCACAGCAGGAAGTGGCTCTGCTCACTCCATTAGCTCTGGATTCCAGGACAAGCAAAGGCTCTCTCCATCTCAGACTGGTGTAAAATTTGTTTTTCCTTCCAGCATGACAGTGTGAGGTTACCTGAGGCTACCTGTGATGAAGCGAGATGAAAGCTCAGCTTCCTTCAGATCTGAGGAGAGCAGGAAATTTCAAGGAGTGATTCTCCCCAAAGAACGTTAATTCCGTCATTGTATTTTAAGATGTTATAGGATTTTAAATGCTCTGTTCCCACTTTATCTTTTGCAAAAAAGCTTCATTTGAGAGCACACGTACTGGGAAAAAAGAGGGCACTGATTGATTACAGAGTGAAGAGATGAAGGAACCCTAAAAGATTCCCTCTTCTCTTAGCAGAGGTTTGTGTGAAAACAAGGTGGTACTGTAGATCTACTGCCAGTTTTCATCATAGTCATTTATTATAACTTCCCAGAATTCAGCCTCACGTTACACTTAATCAAGTCTCACCACCTCCTGCTACCCAGAGGACAGTATAGCTGCACATCTCCAGTCAGGAGACCTTTTCTATGGGATTGGATCTGCTTTTGCTGGCAGGCTGGTTTCTCAGCAATCAGCAACTCAGTTCAGCTCACTCCACAGCTGCGCAAGCCATACAAAAAGGGGACAAACAGAACTAACAAAAACAATAATGTCCGTTTTGGCTACAGCCCACAGTTACATTAGATTAAGCACAATGTGGAGTGCTGCCTTCAATCTGTTCAAACATTTATTCCAACAGCTGCCATGGAGGGTCCAGCAAAAATAATGTCACCACTGCAGGGGCACTCAACTGCTGCAGTGATACCAGAGAATGGCTGTGGATTTTGGGTAGTGTAGTTGTCAGGACAGAAAAACAAATAAAGGACCACAGAGGTGGTGATGTCATACAGGGAACAGCGGGGTCACGTATATAATGTTTTCTTAGTTCTAGTCTGAAAGTGTTATCTGGGTATTCTTTTATCTTAAAGTATTTAAACAATTGTTGCACAGCAACACAAATGGCATCAAATTCCAAGCCTAAATCTGTATGTATATCAAATGCTTGGATCTATCTTCTCTCTGAAAGGAACAACCTGTAAATCGACCTTTCTAAACAAATCACTGATTGTTGCCTTCAGAGATGTGAAACAAATGGCAGCAGGGCAAGGAAAGGGGAAATCAGTCAAGAATAGCTCTACATAACGGCCATTGTCCACGTCTGGAACAAACTGTCTGCAATAAAAAGCCAGAATAAGATACTACATAATCAATAATCTCCGGAGGCATATTTTGCCAAAGTAACATTTTCTTTCTGTTTGGAAGAATACAGTATTTCTCAGATGCAATAAGCCAGTTGCTGGATATTCACTAGAATCCATAGCAAATGCAATTCTCATGTAGGGACAACAAATGCTGATTTAAAACACAGCAGTGAAGCACAGCACGATTACAGGAGAACAGCGGTAGTTTGGAATTTACCATACAGTGTTATCTTAAATTCTGATCTGAAATTTAGGATCTATAGTTGTAAGAGTCCCAAAGCATCTTGCAGTTGCTTAAATTTACTCATAAAAGTAGCCACATTAACATACACTACAAAGTTATTTTGTTATACATTCACTCCTCCATATTGCCCTGGGAAATAACTCAATTACCTAGTGCCCATGCAAACATTTAATAAGTTTACTTTTGCATGGCAGGCACTGGTATTTCCCTTAATTACAGGTCAAAGATCATTTAGTCATTTCCCCTCCCATTGCCAAAACCTTCTCAGGTTTCCTGGATCTCAAAAACATTTCCCTTCCCAATACGTTTTAGTTACAAGCTTAATATTTTCCATTTTCCTACCTGTATTGTAGTGTTGCCTCCTTCCAGAAGGGCAATGGCGAGTAGGATGCTCTCATGGAAGACTCTGTCGCTGGTGGCATTCATGATGAGGTCTATGACCAGGTTGGATGCACCTTCTTTATCCAGATGACACTGAACATCTGCTAAACTCATCTCACCTCGGCTCATTGAACTCGATCCAGAGCTTCCCCCTATAAAGGTGATGATGACAGCCTAAGATTCAAATCCTGCCGCCCTCAAGTGATGGCACCTCTCTTCTGGTTAAATGGTAAACTATCCCAAGTTGCACACGTTTTTTAACAGTGATGAACTCAACATCCAGCATTTCTGCAAGGAAGGTTTTTTGTTGTTTTTGTTTTTAACTAAGAGCACAGGTAGGACACATTGTATGATGGGCACTTAACACTGCCGTAATACGTGCGAAGCAGGTGGATGCTGTCCCTGAGGAGAACAGCCTGGGCTGGGGAGGAGAAATAGCTACTGCCACAGCTACCTTTGTTGGCAGCAGAAGCTGGAAAGAGGGCTGGTGTATTAAAAGCTGAAAGTAAAAGAGAATCAAGGGATACAAGGAGATGAGCGAGGTGACAGAGAGAAGGCAAGACAAATTCTAGCAGATGGCAATGCCAGTGTCATGCTGTACAATTATGGAAGCATATAACTTCATGCATAAACAGGCCAAACAAGATGAGCACAGGAGCTGGTGGAGGAGACAGGGAGATTGAGAACTGAAGCAAAATGATCTAGAAAACAAACGAGTATGACAGCAGGCAGTGCTGTGCAAGAGCAAATGTTATCACATCTCAATTTCAAAAACTGGAGGGCCAGTTTTTTTCCACTTGTTTCTGATGGCTTGCAACAGGGTTACCCACAGTCCGTAGTGGCAAAACCCCCTGAGTGGGGTTTTTTAAAAACACGTACAACTGACTTTTTTTTAGCAATGGTTTCAAACTAAACAAACTGCATTCTGCAGTTGACTTCAAACCTGATCTTTGCTCATCCTGTCCCACAGCTCCATAATACAGCAAAATGTTTTTGTTTCAGATAGAGTTAACCTGATGTCCCTACAAGCACATTTCCCAAATAGTATTTCAAGTATTACATTGATTACGTTTCCCAAGTGCATTCACTTCGAACAAAATCAAAAAAATCCATGTCAGCCCAAGAAACTCTCAGGAAATCATAAAGAAAAACAAACAAAAACTGCCTGCTTAATTTTGAAGTAGTTACAGGCAGTGAGGGGGAAAAAAAAAAAAAAAGATACTACTTTTCTCATCTGCACAAGGAAAAATCAGTTTACATGATGAGAGACAGGAGAGCTACGCTCTGCCCAAGTTCACAAAGCTGGAAAAAGCATGCAAGTACGAGCTCTTCTCCATCTGTGAGCAATTTGTTGGGGTTTTCATTTATTTATTTTTGTGAATTTTGTAGAAACAGAACAGTAGAGGAAAAGTCTGAAGGAAAAGCCTGTAAGGCACCGTTGGGTGATGGACGCAGACAGACATCCCACAGCCCAGCTTCTGTCCTCCCAGCCCATCTCCTGACCCCACAACAGCCCACCTGTGCCCAGCCCACCTCCTGCCCCCCAGCCCACCTCCTGCCCCAGCCTTGCCGGTGCTGCCAGCAGACAGGGGCCCGTTGCCGAAGCTGGTGAGGCTCTCCCTCCGTCCTGCAGGCCTGACGTTGCCATAGTAACGGTTGACCAAAACTTGCCGGAGCGCCTCGCCCTTGATTCAAAGAGGACAAAGAGAGCATGACTTGAGGTTAAGGAACAAGTGAATGAGCAACAGTCATAGCAAGAGCACAGCTGCTGCCATTGGTCTGTGTGCAGCAGCGGAGGGGGATGGAGATCCCCGAGATTTGGAGGAATTCACCCAACACCTCCCGGCGGTCTGGGGCCGCCTGGAACACTGTGTTTGTCTCAAATAAGACTATGGGTTCCTAGCACTGGAAATGGCTGCAGTCCAGCTTTATCCTAAAGCTTTCTGGTCAGATTTTATTCTCTAAGAGGCTTTTTTCATTCTTTTTTTTCTTTTTTTTAAAGTAAGAATTATTGTCTCAGGTTTAAATGTCAATAAGTGGAACGCAGACAGCGCCAGTATAAAATAAAAAGGACTAGAGAAAAACTAACATCAGAAGGGGTTCTGCAACCCCACATCCCCAGCACCGTCCCCACATCCCCAGCCCCGTCCTCTCCTGCGGTTGTGGCATCGGTCACTGCAGGGCTGCCAGCCCCACTGCAGGCACAGCCCTGCAGCTCCCACTGCACACTGCAGCCAGCAGCCGAGCACATGAGCGCGGCACCACGGGGCGCCGGTCCTCGGGTGACCCTGACATCCCAGGGATGTCTGCACGAAGCACGTGCTGCTGTCATCAGCACAAGTCAAGGGAGAGCAAAACACCTCCCCAGGTCGAATGTTAGCCCACGGAGCTCGCTCTGTGCTCATTTCAGCCTTTGCAAGAGTCCCCAGTAATTGAGAGGGCTGTACAAAAGCTGGCTGTACTGCTGGCAAGAGGCAGATACAGAAGCCCTGCAGTTGGGTTAACAGACTTATGTAAGGCCTTTGTGCATTAAGGAAGGCGGGCGATTATTTAACAGCAAGCTGCTGCTCTGCTGCTGGACGCGTGCTGTGCCTGCAGCAGTGCCAGCGACACAGAGGGGACAAAGGGACTTTCCGTGGAGCCCCGAAGATCAGAACTAGCCACCAATCATTTCAACTTAAACATCTGTTAGGATAAGCTACAGTGTCTTCCTCTCCATTTGCAAAACACGTTCAATGCTTATTTTCAGTTGTATTTCAAATTTAATTAGTTGTCTGCATATAAATTCAAGTCATCATCCAATAGAGGGCTGAGTATCAGCTATCATGCAAGTGAAGCCTTGCTTTTTCAGCTCTCACTAGAGGCCCTTAAAACACAAGTAAATGTGTTTAAGCACACAGCTTAGATGTGCATTAGCTAAGTCATACAGACCCAGCATTGCCACAGTCAGACTGCTTTTGATATGGAGCTAGCACAGCCAAAATGTCAGTTAGGTGAAGCCTTGTACTCAGTGCACTGTAGAGACAAAAGCCTACTGGGACCTAATCTAACAACCCTCTAAGGTGTCACTCCCAGGCCAGCAGACCCCACGTGTCCCCACAGCAGGCTGGGATCGCTGCTCCCTGCTGGCAGCCGTGCTGCTCACAGAGCAGAGCCCATCACTGTGAGAGCAGCAGCACAAGAACTGCATTTTATGGAATCAGATGGGGATGGGGGAGAAGGCAGGGAGATGAGATGTCAGAAAAACTCTAGGAGAGCTTTCCAACCAGCTGCTTCCAAAAGTTTAAAAAAAAAAAAAAAAAAAAAAAAAAGGTTCTTTTGGAAGTAAGAGGAGAAGAAAATATCAGAGCTTTTCCAAGGGCATACGCTTCCTATCATTGCTTGGGCCAAATTGTGAACATGTAGGAGAGGCAAGAGACTAGCTCAAAAGCTCAAGCAAACTTATCCCCAAGAAGCAAGTGACTGACTACGACATGACAGCATTTAGCACACGACAGAGTGCTTTACTCACCCTTTCTCAGTCTGGCAGGTAAGGAAGGATATGTGACAGAACAAGGCCAAGACAGGCAAAAAAAATCCTCAACTACATCTTCCTTCCACACGGGTACTGATTAGAAAGGAAACCTGATACTTACAGAGCCCTGTGCCAAACCCAAGCTGCAACAGAATTCTCCCATTGCCTTTTCTGTTAAGCTGACTAGTGGCTGTCTCAGCATCCGGCATTTAAAAGCAGCAGTTTTTACTCCTTTGTAATAATACTACAGAGATTACTACTTTGTAGTAATGCTATGAAGATCAGAGCACACATGTGACTACAAGAAGTGCTGCTTAGTGAGCTCCCCGCATCCTGAGTGCAGGGGGGAACTCCAGCTCCTGGGACTGCCTCCAGGCTTTCCTTCCTAGCCATCATGCTGCTGTTATACGGCACTTCGATGTGCACAATATGCAAACGTATCAGACGTGGCAGCAAGGAAAACCAAATATGCTACCTAGAGAAATCCAGAAGCATTCAGTTTTATCTGCACGCATCTTCAAGGTAAACTAACAGTAAGCAGCATACAAACATGATTAAACATGCGTCAGTAAAACAGATGCAGTGCACAGATCAGGTGTTATCAAAAACCTGTTATGATTTTGAAACAGTAAATCTTTAATACAATTTAAGAGTGAAGCAGTTATCAGTTGCTGCTCCTAGCAGAAAGTAGAAGAAATTAATACATGTATTAACGATGTCAACTCGTCAGCCTCATTCTTTATGAAGGGGCAGGTGGGGCCAAACAAGCAAACTCCATTGGCACCGATAATCTCACTGTAACTGTGTGCTCATCTCCACTGAAGTGCTGTAAGTGTGACCAGAGCAGGATCCGAGGCTGAATTCCAAGCAGCCAAGCCTCATCCTTCCTCAGAATACAACAGGAGCTGCCCAGATGCCCCATTTGGTAAACACTGCTGCTAGCCTTGCTAACTTCCAACAGGCTGACAACAAGCAGATAACCACAGAAGTGTCTTACATTACTTCACTGTTCGCAAAGAAAAGGTAGAGGATTAGTTCTGAACACACTGGACTGCTGTACATACCCTTCTATGATCCTCCAGTTGCCTCTGTGGTAGACTTTGATCAAGCTCCTGCTGCTGTGCATGTAGAAATTTCATTTTAAACAGGAAAACACTAAAGAGACACTAACATCTTTTCACTCATGGAAAATATTAAGGGAAGTCACGGCTGAAAGCAAGGGGGAGATGAGGAAGACCAACTGACAAACTGAACAACACATGAGCCCTTCCCTAGCTCCAACAGTACTCAATCAGTCTGCTCTGACACCGGCCAGCAGACCACATGGCATGCACGTGTGCCAAGGCATTCTCACGGATTTAAAGAAAACACAAGGTCTATCTAATTGTACAGGTACCACACGAGAGTTTTTGAGAACTCAAACCATGCATTATGTCCATGCACACATATACACATGTACACACACACAAACACTCCCTTCCCACTCTACACACGCTTCTGGTGGAAGTGGAGGCACTTGAATGCATCTGATCATGGGGAGCCCCTGCCAAAACCTATGGGTTTTTCATCCCAAAGCCAAGGACTTCAGAGTGGATTCACTGATGTATTAAACAAAGCCCCTTGGCGTGTGCAGATTTCCAAATCAAATCTCTCTCACTTCAGATGTTAGGTATGTAAAGTAAGTAAATATTCAGGAACTTATTACAGATTGGAACTTCCACTTTGTAAAGCAAAAATACATTCAAGTTCTTGTTGCTTTAAAGCATTCTGAAAACACTGAAATATTCTGAAACCACGCTATGCAGGGACCCATCTTAAACCAGAAGCCATCTTCCAAGCATCTCAAAGACGTTCTGTGACCACTGAGAATTGCAACTTAGATTTAAACACAATTCCACAAAAATTGCAAATACAAAGGTTTAAAGCATCACAGTCTGCATTTTTTTCCTTTGTAATTTCAATACACAAACAGAGAATCAGCATACTCCTAGATTAAGACTTCTGTATTGTTTCACTTGGATTTGCACTCATAAAGGATCCAGATGTAAAATCTACTGATGTAACTTCTGGGCATCCCACTAATTCCAAAATGATCTGAGATTTCAAAAATTTTTATGTCTCATCATCCCAGCTGATGCTGGGATGTCTCAAAAACAAAAAGTGCCTACAGCAGGTCACTAAAAGAGCTGAGGATCTTCATGCAGTGAAGGGACCATTAATTGTTTCAGTGTGGCCCTTCAAACAGGACACCAGGCTGCTCTGGAATTGTGAAACTTCCGCTAACTTCTTTTGTCAGCTCCAATTCCTTATCAGAGGTTTTAAAGTGAGATAAGGGGAAAACAAAATTCCTTACAAGGAATCATAGAAATGAAGTCTTAGGCTGCTAACAAGGGAGGATTTCAGCAGATACTTCTCGAAGAGCCTCCCTATTAAAAGCATAAGATTGACAGCTGATAGGCCTGCACCACCTTGGATACATTAAACTGCTTGTCCTTTGGGTTCCTAGCTTCATCCAGGAACAAAAGATTTGGGACTGGTTTACATGCTTTTGTGTATTTTCAGCCTATCTTGCTGATGCTGTACCAGACTGTAGCACTCCAACCATACTTTTCACTGTCTACACCACTTAAACACACATTTCACAGTTTTTTTTCTAGCAACAAGACACTCCACCAGGACTACTTCAAGACACCAATATTTGCCTGTTGCACAAATATGGGTGGGTGACACACCTCTATGGAGCTTTCTGCTTCTGGAGGTTGCGGCAGCTATTTGAAAGTAAAATGCAGAAAAATTAGTCATTCTTCAAGAGTCTTTCATCTCTACAGAAATCTAGTGGTCAACACTTAGGGGAAAGGAACTAGCAAGCCACTCAACTGCACCTGAATCATCACAAATGAATTATGGCATAATTATCATGTACACCCTCCCAGCCACCCACCATGCTCCTAAATTCTGAAAATGGAGCAGGTATACTTTGAACATCCCAAACTACTTTGCATAAGCACAAAGGCATGAGCTAAAAGCTTTCACTGCAGGTGCACACAGGCACTCAACCCAGAACTGCACTGTTGGGCAGTGCGCTCACACGGTAGTGCCACTTGCACATGGGGAACAACAGCACACGCATCAGAGGGAACAGTGCATGCATCCCCAGTGGGAAGCAGCAAGTGCTATACAGCACTAGGAGACTTAATACGCCAGTTTAAAATGGTTTCTGTGGATTCTAACCTAGAAATGTACTTTTCCTGAGATAAAAGACAAGTAATGCAGTACCAAATACAAGTAATGAAATATAAAGCTTAACGGCAACAACTTCTCAAAATTAAAACACTGATCACATTGAAACATTGATGAAGACAAGCAATTTTCATCTAGAAGAACTTAGACATACAACAGAGACCTGAGCATTCAAATGGAACTGCCTACTTAATAGTGGGTAAATTGATTTAACCTCTCGGGAACAGAGGCTAAGAAATCAGGCTCTGATGATGCAGCAACACCCAATTAAGCCCGCTGCTGACTGCCCTGTCTGCCCAGAGGGCACACAAACTAGACAGACAAATGGGGCACAGGCTGGGAAAGCAGCTGTAGGGCTTTAATCCGACATTCGCTGTAGCTGGGAAACACACAGCACAGGATGGAAAGCTGCTGGGATCCCAAAGCCTAAATATGGTGAGATCCCACTTCCCAGGAGGGAGCCAATGAAGCGAGCCCTTCCCCTGCTCCATGCGCAGGGGCTCCTTGGCAGGAAGAACCACTCTCTGTTCTGCTCCTAATGGCCTTCCCTCCTGGCTCCTTCGCACGGCCTTCGGTACACCGCTTCCTCGCATTGTCACCTCTCTTGGAAACCACTCAAGCATGCAAACCATTTCTTTCTTGGCTAACTAGGAGCACGGAGTACTTGAGCCAGAGGACCAAAAGTTAACAGGAAGACCCTCATTTGTGTGGAGGAACACACAGTTCCTGCTCAGCGTGCTCCACTGAGCACACCCTTGGCTGCTTGTAGACTGGGAAAGCCACATCGAGTCATTAGCGAGTCTGGGCACACTGTGCTGACATCATCAGCACAACCTGCTCTGAGGCAGAGCAAAAACCACCTCCTTCTTTATGGGTTATCAGCAACAGCACGTACATTGCAAGGGAAATTGGGCACCTTCCTTCCAACCGAGACAGAAGCTGGGAGGCCAAGCGGACACGACTACAGCTGGATTTTAGGTTCCAAACAAAAGCTCCCTAGGCTAATACCGTGACCCCCAGTTAATAAAACCTGCACGTACGCTTTGGGGCTGAAAATCAGCAGAGATGAAGAATGAACACGAAATCAATTTGATCTTCCCAACTTAAACTGAAGAACAAATTCCTATACCTTCCCACTTCAGCCCAGACAGCACGTGTGCACAGATCAGCGTGTCAGGACCAGCCTCACAAACTCATCTGCAAGCAGAAGCCGCAGGCCTTGGCAGGGGTCCAACGATCATTTCACATTACCATGGCCTTCAGCAATCTTTCAGTAAGAACATACACTCCAAATACTGAACTCACTATTCTCCACAACAAAACGGGTTAAAACAGCAAAGAATTATTGAGCTACTGTGCAGTGCTTTACGCTACCCTCAGTACTGCAAAAGCAAAGCATTTGCAGACGGAAGCAGTCATTTTGCTAAACTCCCCATGCCTCAGTATCCCTCAGTTCCGCACCCAGAGGAAATGCCGTGGCTCTGGGAAGGGTCACAGGGCCCAGGGCTGCAGGGCACCTCGCTGAGAGCTGTCAGCTGAATGCAACGAGCAGCAGAGGCAGGGCACAACGCCGTGCCTTTTCACCAGCAGCAATAAAAGTTCCTTTCCACTTGCTGTACAGAAAAACCCCTCTTCCTTTTAAGTTTCCATTCCCACAAGGCTGGCAAGTAAACCACTCATCATTAGCCATAACAGGAGAATTACATTTCATTTGACCTGTCGGTGACTGTAATGCCTGTACCATCCATTTCCCCAGCACGGGCTACGTGTGTTTCCCAGAGCTGTTTTTATCTGATTCAACAGTGGATGTGTCCACCTCAGAAACCACCACAGCAGTGACAGCTCAAGCCTGAACTTGTTACATCTCAACCTGCTGACGTATGGAAGAAGTTCTGGTCCTTTTTTTCTTGCTTATAGAAAGGTATGAAAGTTTTATTTTCATTTGCTTCAAAAAAAAAAAAAAATTAAATTGAAGGAATCAAGCACCCAGCGCTACAGGTAAAAAAAAAAAAAAAAAAAAAAGGAAAATGGTTTGAGGAAATACAGAAAGACTTCCATTTTGGTTTAAAGCCTCAAGATTGCTTTTCTCATTAATTTTTTTAAACTCAACAATGCAGTAAAAGTGCAGGACAGAAATAGTGAAAATGCCTGAAGCGCATTTAAAAGGCAGGCAGAGATTCCTATTCATGTAGATGGGGTCTCCTCCAAATAACGGCTTCAGCAGCACAGGATAGGAAACACCTCACACTGTTAGGTTAAGAATGGCTGGAAAACAGTTATGTCACAAAAGGCTGCACACTTGCGAGCACATGCATACGAACACTTCCAAAACAAAAAACAGATCCTCTTTTCTTCAGTCCTACTGAACTTCAGGATTTTGACCCCAAAATACTTGAAAGCAGGAAGCGTCTTTCAGTCCTGTACACTTCTAACTTCAGAAGACTGGCAGGTGGAAACCCTGGGCTGTGCAATTTGCACAAGTAGATTAAATTTTCCAAACCACGCTGCATCTCTTTTGGGTTGTTTCCAGTCCCATTTCTCAACCAGACACAGAAGGGACCAAGGAGTGCAGAGCAATACAAACTAACATCTGTACTGAGCAGCATTCAGCACCAATGCTGAGCGCTGCGGAGCAGACCACACTGATAGCATGCTGCAGGAGGAACTGGGAGCTGCCCTGTGCTGCGCAGGACGTTGGGTTAAGTGACAGAGCAGTGCCTTCTGGTCCTGAAATCTGTGCACATGGCGTCTCATGATCAGGGTGGCGAGCAGAGATTGACAGAGAAAGAAATAAAAGGGAAAAAAACAACTAGAGATACAGCCAGCGTCACTGAGGCCTCTGATAGCTAGGTTGGATATCCAGGTATCAAGACATACAGCAAAGATGTCATATACAACTTAGCCGACTGCCCTGCTTTCTCTGCCCTAACTCTGCTCCTCAGCTCCTGTCCAGGCAGAGCAAAAGCAAAACGTCGTCATTCTACCACCTATTTTGACTCATGACAGCAGACAAGAGAACAAGTTACATGGCTGTTCTTCCTAAGTCCTCAGTAACAACTGACAGCTCTGCATGGGTTACATGCTAAGTCTCCTATGTAAGGCCAACACTGTTCCCGTGTAGAACCAAGAAGAGCTGGGGCAGCACAGCTCTCTTATCAGCTCTGCCATTTCCATCTTCTCTACAAATTCTGCATTAGTAGTTTTAATTAAGCAGTAAGATGGTGCCATTTTTTTCTTGTTATTTTTACAAACTAGAAGTGTTCCAGTCTCCTTTTCCAGAGAGCTTACCAATTCCAGTTCCAGTTTGTGCAATAATAACAGTCCAAAGATTGCAGGATCTCTGAAGGAAAAAAAATATAAGGCAGCCCACAAAAATTTATGAGAGCCTGCATTTCCTCTCCTGGAGACATAACAAATGAAGCACTGTCTAAGAGCAAAATACACAGAGATGACCTTGGTACAAGCAAGGAAAACAATTTAAAAATGCATCCCTTCAGCACTTAAGAGGTTAATAATTTTTCCAATTTCAGTAATCAAATATGCACAACATAGCCTATATTGTGCACTTTGCTCAGCTTTACAGTTTATCACTGATGAACAGCATTGTGGAGGTCACCTCAGTCCATCCCTTTGTGCCAGGATTTTGAGTTCCCTTTCCACCTATGAAACCTTAAGACCAAAGCAAAGAGAAAAAAAAAAAACAAACCCACAACCTCAAAACTATACGGAGTGGGCTTGAAGATGTAATTTGGTGATGATTGTTTTTTGGAAGGAACCCTTAGGACTTGCCAGTTCCAACCCCTGTGTGGGCTGGGTGCCCCTGGCAGCTCAGGCCTTGGGCCCCTCCAGGGATAGAGCACCCACAGCTCTCTAGGCAGCCTGTTAGTGAATTAAAAAATAAATTTATGGAAAGGAGGTATACTCGATTCTGTTATTTTCCTTCAAATCCTAAACATCCTCAGCACCAAATGGAAACTCAGGTTGTTGCGGGTGCTGGGCTGGGTCTCAGGCCATTGATGGGGGCAGGACCAGGGGCACAGCCCCACAGCAGTGTGCTGGGGCTGGCTGTCCTTACCCCACTGCAGCCATGGGGCCATAGGGCAGTCACTGCCGCAGCCACCGGCACAGGGTTGGTTGCTGGCAGCCACGGACCCGAGGCACTGTAAACAGCTCCACCGCCTTTATTGGCAATTACTGCTGAAGGTCACACATCAGCAGCGAGCCTAAATTCCAGGAAAAAAAGCTGTTCTTATGTAACTGCTGCTTGAATGTTGGCAGGTGCCCAATGGAGCAGTTCGCTGCAATGTGGCTGGGAGGGGAGAGGGAAAAAAAAAGAAAAGTAGGACATCTCCCAGTCACATTCAGCATCCTGAGCGTGCCACCTGCAGGTCAGCACTCAGACTTCTCACCTTTTTAATCCACAACAAGATTCACGTGTTCCTTCAGGACACCTGCACTTCAGTGCAGCACAGCCATCCACTGGAGCCAAAGGGAGCCCAGGGTGCAGCCTGGTGCTCACAGCTAGGGTTTGGAACTCCAGAACCCACACTTATCATTGGATTTGGACTTCTTGATGGGTTGGGGATCTAATTAAAAGCAAGCTTGTTGTAACCAGACACAACAACTTTGTTATCACTGCTGGGCACAGATTCACACCAGGTGGCACTTAAGAAAAATTTAGGTTGGTCTTGCTGGCAGCTTCCCCAGAAATAAAAACAGCAGTGCAACCCTGAAAGAAGTACATTAGCAAAGGCTCAGCCCAAGGGCTTTTACAGAGACCATGCCTGCCTGCAGCCTTGGGGTTCATCTCTATTGCTTGAGGCACTTGCACAGAGCTGAGGCTCCACGCTCTGCGGCCCCTGTCTGAGCCCCAGCCCCAGGGCAGGCTGTGAGCAAAGCACTCCCCAGGCTCTGGCTGTGGGTTGTTGTGGCTTTTATTTTTATCAAAGCAAATCTTGTTTCTCCTCAACCTTAAGATACCTCTTCTGGTCTTCATTTTAATGCCAGTCTCATGCAGACCCTATCCCTACAGGTCTACAGCTCTACAGGAACCTGAAATCTTTGGAAATATTGCAAGAATTGCTTTCCTTCTTAATGGATCGTAATCCCTCTCCTCAGAAGAATCCTGCATGAATCCTGCTGCAGTACTGGATACTGGAGAGCTTGAAAAACATCTACAAAAGCTTAAGAACTTCACCAGTTCTCCTTGGGAGAACTCCAGCTCCTTCCTGTCCCTCCTTCCCAGCAGCAATGCTAAAAGCAATCTCAGGATAAATCCCTCAGCAGAGAGCACAGAACCTGGCCAAGTGAGGGCAGTGGGATCAAAGCACTGCTCGCTCCTGCACTGCCAGCACGCCTCGCACCGCGCTGCTGATCCTTCCTGCTCTGCAGGGGATTTCCTGCCCCACGGTGGATTCCAGAGTTATTCACCTGCTGAGAAAGGCACTCCCTTTCTTCACCCTAAACGCTAACAGGGGCTGCAGCTCCTGTTTTCTTCCTGCCACAGGTCTCTGTGACAAATGCATGCACCTTTTCACATCGTGGGGTTCAGTGAGTCTGGAACACCACGCATTGAAACTGCCCAGCAGGAAGCAAGTGGAGGATGTGAAGCTCAGACAGCTCATGCTATCACAGAAATCCTCTGAAATCAGGCAGCTCTGCCCTCAGTTATTTTACTGGAGTCTTATCCTGAGCAAATAAGGAGCACTTCAGCTGGTCAGAAAAATTACATAATGCAGAGTTAGGCAGGGAGGGCATTTATTAGCTCTGCTGACACTAGAGATTGCTGTGTTCTTTGTCACACACATATACCATTGCCAGGGGTGACAAGCTGAAAAAGGCAACACCGGGACGGGACTGCCTTCGGGAATTACCAGTGGTTCCAGACCCTGCTGGATTCCCTTCCCACACACCCAACACCTGTGCCTTCCAGTAGCTGCTCCACCACAGAGCAACGGCATTCCAATGCTGCAGCTTCAAGAGCAGATCCCAAATTGCTCCACACGCTTTGGCTGATTTATTGCAGGCAAAGGCAGTGCATTACAGCCAGAAACTAAGTGAGAAAGAGTTTCATGTTATGACTTAATTTGCAATTAAACAATTCATGGTTTTGTCTGAAGGTTCTCCAAGATGAAATGCTGCTGCTATTCTGGGATGCGCCGCACAACCTGGGGGTCCAGCACCTGACGGAGGTGTTTGTGTGCCAGCAGGATCATTTTTCACAGAGACATTGCAGGTATGCATGCCCCAGGTAAAATAGGGAAAAAAATCTCATTTAAAAAGCAGTCACTATTTCAAATACGATGTGGTTCTCCTCAGAGAAAAGTTACCCAGATAAATGCAGCTGATCAGCATCCAAATGGAGTTCTGGAGAAAGCACCTTATAGTTCATCATCTCTTCCACTGAATAAACAGGAGCAGCACTGTGAGCATTTTAAAGGGTTGAATTTTGTTGCCTCTAAATGGTCGGTTTGGGAGATAACACAGGAAACAAAACAAAGAGGAAAACTCTTCTATTTCCCTGGCATTTCAGTGAAATAAGGTGCTAGTCCATCACTTTCTGAGCATCATATATTTATGCAAAAAGAATCCCAATATTTGTGCCCACGCTGACTTTTTGGGTCTGCCTGAGGAAGCTGCAGCAGCAGGCAGCTCAGAGCTCAGCAGCTTACACCAAACATACCACCTCTGGAGTCCTCAGAAAGCCTAATTCCAGTAAAACTCAAAGGCCTTCTCCACGCACAGCCTTCCTGCCTGCAAACAACTGCACCAGGCCCAGCACAGAGCGGTGCCCACTGCCCTCCTGCTGCTCCTTGGGAACAAGCCACATCCCACTGCCATGCAGCTCAGGCAGGGGCTGCTCCCACAGCCTCCCAGCTTCTTCCACTCCCTGCTAACACCACTAAAACATCTGTCTTTCCAAAGAGCTGACAGAACTTGTGCACAGCTTTCAGTGCTTTACTGCAGCTGAAGGCCGATGCTTTGACGGTGCTCACAGCAGTTAGTGCTCCAGAGGTACTCAGAGATGGTCACAGACCTGAGGAGAGCTACTATGGCACCAGGAGACTGCCAGGAATTCTAACGGCATTGGGACTGATACTCCAAGCAGTGACACATGGAATTAGTTATGGTAACTATTCCCATTATAGACACATGGCAGACTGAGATCTCCACTACTGCACTGACACAGGCATATAGTGCTGGAGACAACAGGACAGGTCACAGGCTGCTCAGGAAACAAACACCATACAAACAACACTGGAGAAGAGAAATAAAATTAAAACCTCAGCATTATCCAATTCAATGGTAATCTGCTGGGAAAAAAAAGAGGGGGAAGAATTGAAAGCAAGCATTAGTAAGAGAAATTACAAACAAATCTTACATTAGGATCCTATCAATCATTTAACGCTGACGCCATAACCCAACATTGTGCTTATTTCACAGCATTGCTTTGCCCCAGGCGTGTGAGGGCAGCTGAGCTGGGAGCCCAGCAGTTGGGTTTCCAGTTTGGAACAGGAGCAGAATTCTGAAATCTAACAACTGGAGAGCTGAGCTCATCATCTGGTAGGCAGCAGGATGAGGTGCATGAATGACATGTTTCAGCTAAGTAAAAAACGTGGGTCTAGCCTACACTGTCAATGGAGCGGAGCTTTCAGCATATTGAATGCACCACGGAACGCTCCCCATCCCCGGGAGCGCCTGAGCGCGTGCCAAGAGCAGGAGCCTTCAGCAATATGGAAAGCTTCGAGCCTTCCCACAGGCTTCTGTGCATCTGTGCTCTCACCACGCTTTTTGCATGCTGCAGAGGAATCCCAGCTGTTTAATGAAGGCCTCAGCTGATGGGATGAGGCAGCGCCGTGCTCTGTGATTCCACCTCCGGAAGGGACAGCACACGGGCCAGGGAGGTGCAGCATTTCGACAGTTTGTGCTGGAAGATTCAGTGGGAGAGGAGGAGCGGGGCCTTCTATAAATCAGACTGCTCCAGGAGCAGCACACCAGCAGAACCGCACGCTATGCCCAAGCTGGCCCTCTGCTCCATTGCTGCTGGGCACTGCTTGCAGCAACCCGTCACCTACAGCTGCACAGTGGGGATGGTCGGCACGCTGCTCACAGCACTAAGATCTGCTGCCTGCCTCTAGGCCTCCTAGCTTTAGAATGGGTGGATAAGATTCCCTTCATTCTCTTCCTTCTTTTTACACTTCAGGATGAATGCAAAACCAAAGGCATTGCCTCTTAAGTGGTGACTAAACCCAGCTGTATGAGCACAGGGGAGAGCCCATGGTTGCACCTCTCACACCCAGGCAGACTGCTGGCGGTGCGGGACAGCTGCTATCTGTAAGCACTCAGCTGCTTTCTCATATTCAGAGCTCTACTTCAAGGGATGTTCTTATTTTGCATTATGTAACTGATCTGCTGTAATGCATTTTCTACACTTGGAAGCCTGAGAATCGTGTTGGACTCTCCAACAGAATGGTCCGTCCCAGTAACTGCATCCTCTGAAGATGCCACTTTATTCAAGTTTGTAAAATTCTAAGGTACTCTTGTAAATGAATTTCCATTTAGAAAAACCAACTGGCATACTGCACTAAGAACTCAAAGCTTTTATTTTTTTCACGTATAATGTCCACCATTTATATTACACCAGCCGACCTTGGAGAGCCTCTCTTGTCTGTTTTTTAATGGGAGAACGTACACTGATAAGTTCACTAACGAAACGTAATACCAAATCTGAGATTATGTTTCAACTTTTATATTCCCTTGCTTTGGGTATGAGAAAGCATCAGCAAGCACCGACACTTGCTAAAACAGATCACCTCACCCAGCTCCCTATTGCTGGAGCAGCCTGACTTGTGTCAGCTGCAGCCAACCCCTTCCAGACCTGACCTGCACCGTACTGCACGTCTTCATAAAGGGACATCGGGGCTGAAGACTTCCAGCTGTACCAAGAGGCCGAGCAGAGGTCAGGAGATTGCCTCAGGGCTTTGCAGGGAGAGGGTTATGACTCAGCACAGGACCCTGACACTTGAGCAGAGGAGGACAATTCATAGAAAACAAGCTGAAAGCTGCAGCTGCCCCATCCTACCGATCTGCTTCCCCTTTCTCATCCCACCTATACATGTTTCTTCCCTGCAGTTTATTAGGGCCCTTTCCCAAAGTCAATGAATTTATCAAAAAACACTGCTACAGCAAAGCGAAGGCGATTCCTCAGCAGCACAGCACTGCAGAATAAATGTGCAGCCACAGCCCGGAGGTGGGCTGGATCCTGAGAGGTGCAGCACATGGGAAGGAAGCACGCCCTGGCCATCCCTGCCCTCTGGGCACTTTGCTAGCAGCCTCCCTCCATCCCACCCTGCTGTGTGCTCAGCTGGGTGCACTCGGGTTGCAGCCCACACATGTGCACGTGCACAGCCACATGTGTGCAGCCTCCCTGTTGTGTTTGCTCTGTCAGCTCCTCCAGCTCTCTGCCTCCTGCTGAACAGGCAGCAGAGCACTGTGTTCTGCTCCTGCATCCTCCTTTCCAGCTACGCCAGACAAAGCAGAGGTTGTTGTCTGGGCCATCCCAGGTGGGCATTCACCTGGTGATGCCAAAGCTTCCTCTGCCTTCACAGTTTCTCCCTTTCTCACAGTTGCAGCTGTAGCTACAAACAGTTAATATTCATATTATGAAGCTGTCTGAACTCTAAAGCTTTTGCCTTTTTGGGCTGTGAATCTAGCACTGTACAACAGCTTCAAACCCTACAGCACGTGCTCATCAGACACGAGACACCATCTGCTCCCAGGCACAGGCTCCCAGCTGCAGGGAGCATCCTTCCACACCACTGCTTCCCAGCCCCAGCTGCCAGTTCTGACCTCTTGGCGAGCACGTTCACCCAGAGGCTGTGCTGCGTGCCTGCTGTGTGGCATGTCGTTAGGCTGGATTGTTTAAAAAAAATGTAGGAGATGCTTTAGATTGGGAGTTTGAAATGGACTGCAGGAACATCCAGATTCCCAAACATACTGGCACAGACACATGCTTCCAATTCAGAGAATTGGTCTGTAGCTACAGGAAAATATCCCTCTCAACTAGACAAAGGGACTGTGCATAGGAAAGGCAAAGAAGAGAAAGGAAAATACAGGGGTGGCTGTACAGACATTTTCCATCTGTAACTCACAAGATGATGACTCAGATGTATGTAAATTAAAAAATCAAACCACTAAGTATCCTCTTATTGCAAGTGTATGTGACATGATGAAGAGTCACCTGGACCCAAAAAACAGATAAAGAGGTTATATTCATCGTAAAAAGGTAACTATTGTCAGCAACAGCAAGAATTAGGAGTTAAACTTGCAAATTTCAAGTAGAAAACAACAGAACTAGGCTAACTTTTCCAATTCTATCTGAAGTTGTTAACTGAATAAAAATTTTTTGTTCCTTCTCCAGCACAGAAATGCTTACACATACAAAACAGCCTTGAAGAAGCCAGAAGTTTATTTTCCTTTACTGAATAATAAAGGCAGTGTTGAACATGGAATGACAAACTGTCAATTACATTACCTTTTCTCCATAGCCTCTATCTTTGGTCATCATTTCCCTGAGTGTCTGTAATACTTTAATACACAGTTTCTCTTCATTCTCCTCTAGCAGCTGTTTAGTATGCTTTATTAATCTGAAAATAAACAATCAATTACAGTTCATTTTAATAACAGCATTCTAAAAGTAGGATAAGGTATGTGGCGCTCTTACAGAATTTAAGCTGCAAACAGGGTTTTATTAAAACATAATTCTGTCTATTCATTATATAACTATTTGGGGAATATTCTCAATAGCAACATGTCAGTAGCCACTATGGGCTTTGGTGAAGCTGTGAAGGCAATGCACAGAGTAGCAGGCAGGAGAACTAGATAAAAACCATCTGATTACAGGCAGAAAGAAATCAGAGGAAGGCACCATATAATTTAAGACTTGATAAATCTCCAGAACAAACACTAACAGCAAGGAGAAAAACTGCTCCACACGCTACTTTGTTAAAAACATACTGGGAGTCCTCAGTAGTGCAATTTGAAATCCACTCCACCCAGCATTTATTAATTACTCAGTTACCTGGTTTCTGTGATCTCTGTACATAACCCACTTCTCCAGGAGATGATCTGAGAACCTGGATTTTGCCCTGAACTGCCCTCCAAATGACCCTGTAATCTTTTCCTTCACTCCAAACTTGGGCATCTGAGTTATGTGATGCATGAAATAACAATTGATTCTGACACAGTTCCCCAGCATCAAGAGCTACAAGGACAAGTGCCTTGCAAACATCACTGAGGTCGAAGACAAGAGTCAGTTCAAAACTGTATCCTCATTTATACATGCTATATATAATGCAGCAAATAGACTCCTAAATAATAGCTCTAGGAGCATATCAGTCTTTCCCCCACACCAGGAGCTCACCATCCCCCAAACAACAAGCACTATTTATCATAGCAAGAAATACCAGCATGAAGCTGGGCAAGAACGCACCCCTCCATGGAGATGGGGTGAAAATTGGTAAAAAGCAAAATATTAAAAACTCCCAACATGTCAGATTTCAGGACAACTTACTTGCAAATGAAACCTCCACTTTCACATTTCCTCCTTGCATCTGTGTTCTCTGGGAAGAGCAGTTCAGGTCTGTGAAGCACATCTACCAGCACTGACAACTCTGCTTGGACAAGAGGACGTAAACGATCCTCTAAAGCTGATACAATGTCCTAGAATATATTGAGATGTTAAACATTAAACACGTATATAGTTATATACAAATTAATTCTGCAAACTGCAAAAGAGGAGCTGGACAGTTAGGTCTGTCCTGCCTGGACACTTTCAGGGTATTTATGCTTATGTATACTGATAAAAGAAGTACCGCTTAAAATTATGCATAAATGGGATTCTTCCCTTTTCACTCGTGTTTGGAAAGCTGTTGCTACCTGACAATAAAAGGATGTTATGCTAAAACTTCAGCACTCAGAAAATACTGAGATATATGCAAAGGCAGAGAGAAGAAGTTTAATCGCACTGAAAAAAATAGAGGGGATTGGCTAGAGAGGGACAAACCATCTCAGTGACAATGGGCTGGGCACAGTTTCTACATTAGGTACTAAGTTGACATAAAGTTAGTTAGCACTGTTTGCTATAAAAAGCTTTTGAGCATAGGATGAATCTTCAGAGGAAAAAGACATAGTTTAGGATAATGTATTTCCTTCAGTATGAAAAAGTTTTTATTGAACCATCTACTGGTCTGAACATAGAATATAGCTAAAACAGTCCCTATTTCTAACACAAAGCATTATTTTTAAATGTTACTTTTTAGCAGAAACAGTGGGAATGTCAGCACACCTCAGGAAAATTACTCTGGATGCAACTGTGTCACAGGAAAGTGATGCACCCATTCATTTCAAGCTCTGCAGTGCTTCCATGCAGGTCTGTGGCACCTTTCACTGCACTGAGAGGTTTGGTGTACAAGGAGCAATGCACTCAGGGGGTCTGGAAGGCTGTGACAGTGAAAATGTCCTCTCTAACCAAAGGAATGCTTTATTCCTAACAAATGGTGGAACAAGAATCTTCCAAGTACCAGTAACTTTAAATGCCATCCCCTCCTAAGGGAGTAAAGCTTCTCTATTCAGTAAGCGTACATTCAATTCTGTTTCCTTATGCGATGCTCTACATTTGATTTTATGCACAGGATTACATTCAGCATCAGTTAAACTTGTTAACCACGGAGCATTCTGACTAGGCAATTCCCAAGCACTGTTCTACTTACTGAATTCCTCCTTTCATGTAAATACACAGGTGGTTATCAAAGGGGGAAGGGGTGCTGCACAGTCACCTGTAATCTTTCAATTATGTTTCGATAATCCCTGGAAGCAGCAAGCACTGAGTCTCTGCGGGCAGCATTCCTTGCAGTCATTCGCCAGTTCATTGCAGTCTTCTGCACAATATTGTGAGATTTCAGGAAGAGATTGTTGACCTGACTGTCCAAGTCCACAGGAATTGCAATTGCTCGGCTTTTTGCTGCAACAAGTAGAGGTTTAGTAAGAATAGATTCCTTTAGCCCATGTATTACAATCAATGCAAGAACAAGACAAGCTCTGCTTGCAGTTCTTTCTGCAATCTGCCTTGTATGCACTTTAAACTATGCATTGTATGGTCCCTGTGTAACGGTCAGACCTCTGTAGCACTGCTTTAAAGGATTTCACAATGCTGAGCTGTTCACTCAAATTGTGTGAATAGGAGTACATCCTTAGACACACACTAATCCCATGCTAGCACACACGTGCACCTACCCAACAGAATTTGGCTGCATATCCAGTACAAATTACTCTTTTTGCTACTCAAAGCAGAGCAAATTACTGGGAGGAGTGCTACAAAACTATAGATGGACCATTTCCCAGTCACAGATCAACAGGATTACAAAGAGCTCTGAGGTTAAACCAAGAAAGCACTTCAGATTATGGTGACAACACCTATTGCTCAGCCGTGGCGATCCATCGGCACAATTCTGGCTTTGCAGGGCGACTTGGCAGCGACTTGGCTGCAAACTGCACCAGCAAGAAGCTGAGCTTTGTTTTTGGAAGGATGACACGTGAGCAGCAAATACAAGACCATGTTTGCAGCATTGAGATCTGATTGCATCCATGTCTTACCTACATCTGAGAGCACCCGAATGCAGCTTTCCACTGATGCCTTTTGGCTTGGCATCAACCAGTTGCAATGGTAAACTCTGAACACACCTTGCAGCAACTGTACAAACACAGGCTGGCGAGTCTGGAACACAAGACGAAAGAAAAATCAAGCATCACATCATCCTGAGATGTGCCAGAATCAACTTGAGGTAGCACTGGTTTCCAGCTTCAACCATGACTTCTTGCACACCACTCATTTCCAGCTGGTCTGCATCCTTTAGTTACACAATATACTGCATAGGCAGCATATCTACCACACCATCAGCAACCGAATGGAGAGGGTGGGAGCAAGGGCTGGAAGGGAAATATTAAATAGACAGCTTCTAAAGCATAAAGCTTTAGTAATTGAAGCCTGACTAAGCAAAGGAAATAAGCAGTAATCTTAATCTGTTCAATCAGAGTTATCAGCAAACCTGGCACACGGAGGTTCTTCCTTTAGCACTGACCAGCAGCTGACTCAATGGCCCACAGGTAAATGGGACTTGGCTCTCGGCTAAACGACAGCACAGCTGCAGAGCTGAAAACTCATCACTTCAAATATCACCTGGTATCTAATTTACTGAAGAAACCAGCTGTCTATTTGTTATTTTGAACATAGGTAGTACTTAGTGGTAAATAATACCAGTTGTTACAGAGCAGCCAAAATTAACGTGTGGTTTTTAGCCCTGTACTTTGCATGGCGATCTTCCGCTGCAGATGGGTGAGCTACTCTGACACACACATGCACATGAGCTTTGCTCTTTCATCTCTGCAACATCCCAACTATATCGATCAGAACTCCCCACTTGGTTTTGTATAATAATTACTTTGTATAGCAATTCATTTATTTTACCTAGAGAAGAAAGAGTATTTAAAATGTTTCAAATGAACTCTTTCTGAGAGGGAATACCCACATCCCACTACTATTAGCTATGTCATCTTTCTAGCAGCTATGTGAACTACACCACAGTGCACAGCCCACAAGACTTAGGAACCAGAGAAAAAAATACCTCTTTTATTCTGGTCAAGACCTGTGTCTGTTTGTAAGAAAAAAATGGAGTTAGAGGGAAAAAAACAAATCTATTAGATGACTAAATCTATTAAACCAATACATTAAATGATACCACTATGAAATATACAAAAGGAGAGTCAAAATTAAAGAGCTAAAAATTACTATGAGGCAAATACCCAGTATCCTTTCTAGAAATAAGCCAAACACCAACAACATGGCAAATAATAGTGTTCTCTGAGGGCACCGAAAATATCTGCACTTCTGGACTTCAGCCACTGACAGTCCTTCCAGCTCCTTTCCAAAGACTTGCTGGTCTAAAAGGCTTCAGAGCTGCTTAATTTGCTCAAATTAGGTCCATGAATCAAATAAGAAATTTATTCCACGTTCCACATCCCTTCAAAAACGTTTGTGAAGGAAAGCCTCGGGCAGCAGCACCCTTAGGAAGCAGGCAAGCTAAACAGTACTTGTACAGAGGAAAATTTTTGGACAGCTGTTCTTTGAAAAGACATATTTATGTTCTCCTAATTTTATATTATTTGAACTGTGTGATAGATGTATAAGGTGTTCCTTGAACAAGCAAGGCTGGTCCTGACTCAGGGGAGGCACAATTCAAGTCCAACAAGCCATAACATGAAGGAACATGAGACAAGAAGAGGCTCGCATGAAAAGAAATGAGAGGACAAGGTGTAGCAGGAAGAATAGGGAGCAAGCAAATCCAGAGGCAAGGCAAAGCTGAGCGACAAAGGTCATTTGCCTATAGAGACAGAGAGCTCTGCAGAATCTCAGATCTGAGGGTAAAATCCCAACTGGAGGAGTTATGTACACCAGCCAGGTACTCCAGCAGGCTGTACTCCTCAGGTGGGAGGGCTTTCAGATGTGAAAGAGCGGTGACAGACAGGGAAAGGTAGAGACAGAGAGCTTTTAACTCAAAGATGTAGAAGCAAGGCAAATCCAGGATAAGACAAAGACAGAGCTATCAACTGAGATGGTAAGGAGGGATGAAATCGCTGTGTACGGAGGAGTGAACGAGATACTGAAGAAAAACTGCTGACATATAAAGTTATCAGATAGCTAACATTATGATAAGGAAGTGTATTCAAATGTTGTACTCTCAGATGACAATTAAAGGTATGACAGCCAAGGTATACAACACAGGGATGAGAGGAGAAGGGCAGAGCCCTGGGGAACAAGGCTAACCATTGATCTCAACTTCTTATCTTTTGATGAAATTTTGACAAACTTTCATGGAAGCTGATGGTACAATACTTGCTGACATTTTAAAGTCACATGAGAAGCAAATGAACTGCTGGACTGCTCAGACTTGCCTGGGTTAAGACACAACTCTAATAAAGCTGCTCAGCCCAAACACAGCTGCTGCACCTCTCAGTGCTCTCACAGGCAACGCACACAGCCTGGCAATTAAAGAGCATTTGAGATCAGCTCAAATGCTGCTCTGCTGCTTTCAGACTGACTTCCTGCCTGAATAAGGCCTGAGAAGCAGACCTCTGTTGAATATAAAATAGTTGAATAGATCACAGGCTGGAAACTGGTCATCCAGGCACGGGTCAACTCCACATCTGATTCAGTGAGGGCAGGAACATACTGCTAATACTGGACAGAAAGAACTCCTCACCTGATGCAGTCATGCAGCAGTTCTATGTACGTTTTCCTGGAAGCCTGCAGTCACCCAGGCAGCACACCACGATCCAAAGGGTTACAATTCACACCGTGATGAGGGACTGCCACGGTCAATTGGCAGATGCCCCTTATGGCTGCCTTTGGGAAGCAAGATGCTTCCTAACCTGCTGCCAGTTGCATTAAATTACAAACCTGGAGTCTGCACTCTGAACAATTGCCTTTGGCATGATGAGGTTGCATCAAGTTTCAGCAATCACCAAATTCAAACTTGAGAGATCAGCCAGACACCTGACCACTCCGCCCACACTCCTCCCAAGAAGTTATTTATGAATAAAAGAATGATGTTATCATTGTGCTGCAATACAAACATTAGGGCAATGTCCTGACACTGCTGTTCTGCAAAGGAAATCTCCATCACAAACATTCCAAATTCTCCCCCATGCTTTTGTTACAGACCAGAAGTTATTCAGGTTAATAGAACAGAGCTTTTGCATTTTTGTTTTGTTTTTAAAGGAAATTATAATCTTATGAAATACACTGGTTTTGTACCCTCTGCAATGCGACTTTCACTCCCCCTATGCTGAAGGCTTGCCACTGAAGCTTTATCTTCTTTCCTCAATGTGCTCTGCAGAACTCTTTCCTGCCATCCAACTGCTAACCTCATAACGACATGTAGGCCCTCTGGAGAGGGTTTCTATGTGGTTTCAAGGAGAATTGAATTTACTCATGAAGTTGTAACTGCTCTCACAGAAAATGTTTGTACACTGATATACAAAATCTTCTATCCATTTCTACCTCAAAACAAACATCTTGGCCACAAAGAATACATATCTGCACCCATGTGTCTCTTTTGAACTGGTAACAGAACTGAAGTGGAATTAACATATATCTCTTCATCTGTGTCTCTAGTTTTTTCCTACCTGCAAAGTAGTGCTCTGATCAGAGAATGGGGAACTGAAGAAAGTGGTGACTATACTCATCACTATTTCTGTGACGTACTTCTCCAATATGGAGTCAGCATGCTTTCTGTCGCTGGTGTTGTTGCAAGCCTGCAAGACAATTCATTACTAGATCAGAAGCAGCTCGACCAAAATAGACTAATAAGGATTATGGACCGGAGATGTTTGATTTTTGCTTCATTCTAGCCAGGGCAGTGCCCTGTCAGAACAATATTTACGATTCTGGCATCTTTGTATTTCCAGTACGTGCAAAGGCAGACCCCAACACTCTCACTGTTTCAGTACGTTGGCATAGATCATGTTTAGGAGTAAGGAGAAGAAACAGAGTTCCTTAGAAAAAATACGCTAGGAGGATAGGAAGGACCAAGGTGTAATGCTTTCATATGGGGAAATACTTGGAATCCCAGGCAGAAAGCCATAGGGACAAACAAATGCCAAGCTTGGAAAAACAAAATGGTCCTGACCTGCCAAAAAACGTTGACTATTGCTTGGGAAGGAACTAGCTATCACAGCCAGAATAAGCAAGCCAGGTGGCAGAACAGAAAAATGCATTAGACAAAGGAGCAGGGTGTGGGGCTTTTTTTCTTCTTTTTTTTAAAGGAAAATATTAATGCGTTCCATGGAATATGACTAATGAAATCCACAGGCACGGGGAAAAGGCAAATATAAATGCGAAAAGGCACAGCAGCTGGGGGCACTCACTGCCTGGATGCAGCAGCACTGTGCCTTATTTTTATTGCTATATGCTACAGTTCAGTTCAGTATCCAGATACAGAAATCATTACCCGACAGATGTCAACCAGGAAGTTCTCAAATAGCTTCCACATATGATTACTGGTATAAATCTCTTTCATTTCTACTTCCGTGTCCACATAGCAATGATTCAAGAAGTTGATGTATGCAATTTTAACCTAAAAGTGGAGAAAAAGATTACCATTAAAAAAATGAAAACCTGAGAAGTATTGTGAATGGATATAATGTCACATTAAAACTGCTACATAAATCATTTGCAGCTCAACTTCCTTTTATTTAAGCACTGGTGAAATTTAATGCCATGAATAGCAAGACACCATCCAATAAAAAACACTGGGATTATTGCAGACAAAACGTCAGCATTATAATCATTTCCAGTTCTGCAGAACCATCTGTTCAAGTTTAGTAGCATACTCCATAAACTTCTCTGCCTCAAGAACCCTATAAAAGAAACAAGCACCGCATCATATCCCCATGTTAAGGGCAAGGAAACAAAAGGATTTCACTGAGCTATCCTGAATCACTAGGGTTGTCTATAGCAGGACCAGGAGAGGAATTCAGTTTCCCAGCTCGCTGCTGTAGCTCACCTGCCCTACCAGCTTTATCACAGCAGAAGACTAAATAACATTAACTCTCTTGCCCAAAGTCAGTACATTTCAAATTCATGCAGGCCAGTGTCTCCAAACAGCCCTCACCTCAGGTATGCAATCCTCATGGGTTACTACCCTAACAATGTCATCCAGAGGAAGGAGGGAGTTGCATTTAATTTCTGTGTAGACATTCTTGCCTTCTGTGCACACAGCAAGCAGTTCTACCAAGTGGATGTGGTACATCAGCGGGCTGTTCTCATCCATCCGATCCCTCTCTGATCTCATCATTTGCACCAAAGTCTGGAAGGAGGCTCTGTCATTGTAAAACACCAGGACATCTTCCCCTGCATTCACCAGCTAACAAGAAAGAAAAATATTCCATTAACAGATCAAAGCCTGGGCATCTCCCCACAGCATCCTCCCCTAATCAGCGGGCTGTTGCAGTGCAAGTCCTGATTAGCTATTCTTTGGAACCTTAAAAGAAGTGCAGCCGCCAAGTCAGCTGGGCATTCCTCTGGTGCTCCCCTCACACGGTGCAGGGCTCAGAAACGACATTTTCTCTTAACGAATTTACCACTTCTAAACTGCCGAGGAACTTCAAAGTCAGCCCAACTGACTGCTCAGACAGAAATCGTGCCAAGAAGCTTGTGACTTTCCATTGTACCTTTTAGTTTCACATATATTGCCTCAGCTGACTTCTTAATGCAGTAAGCTGTAGATGTACCATTTTGTTCAGAAAAATGCCTTGGGGGCACGCCGGGTGGGAGGGCTGCCAGGCTCAGTAATTCCTCCCTTCTGAACAAACACCATCCATTTTCCAAGGCTAACAAGTGACATGTTAAGTCACATACTGAAGATTCATACTTCACACTTCAGGTCTGGATGGCCAGAGCTCCAGAGCACTGAGGCTCTCCTGTAACTCCACAGAGGGAACGACAGCAAGCAGACTGAGAGCTGCTGTGGGGCTGAGCACTACAAAGACGGCAGCTCTAGGGATCAGACAGCCTTCCAGGCAGAGCGTGGGGCCATCAGCCAGATAAGAGGCAGAAAGCAACCCCTTCCTCCTCAGCAGCTACTGACCGTGGTCAAAGCTGACTGCTGAACACCTTCACCAAGCCAACCTCATGTTGAGAAGCTCACAAAACCATTTTTAAACTGAACTGCAAAATACTGAAGACCTCTATCAATTGATGCAGAAGCCAGAGCTTGACAAATCTGATCCTCGAGCTCCCCCTGCCGAGGAGGCCAATAACAATGCCATTAGTTATGCAAATAGACTGCCAGATTGCCTCCAAAATCCCATGTGAAGAGATTTTTGACCCTTTTCTTACCTCTCCCTTCTATGCTGACATCCCGATCTCCCAGTTACCTACACACATATGTTGGTGAAGACCCTCAGACTTTTCCTCTTACAGCACTTACCAAGAATTTACATATTCACCTACTTAAGAAAAAAATTCCCATCAAATTATGGTATTATCAGTAAAATTTTCCTTCAGCATTAGAATATTGAAATTAACTATTTCTCTTAGTTTTCCTATGGAAAGGCAGCCTTTCTTCAAACTAAGCTTGCCCATGCACTGCTCTGCAGAAGCCTGGAAAATAACTTGCAATTGTCATTATAACCAACCGCTCTTTGTATCTATAGGTGAAGAGCTCAGAAGGCTTTTGGTCACAAAAACAGCCTGTGCTTTCTGGAGCTGTATGCTCTTTTTGCATCGAGAGAGCTGTCAGCTTCTTGGCAGTCCCAGAAGCGAGAGGATCAATTTGTCATTTTCACCAAATGGTATGTGAAAACTTCTGTTCAGACCTTGCAGATCTCTGCAGCTCTCACCTCAGCCATTACCATATCTTGGCATTTCTTAATGAATTTTCCTTCCGCCTTGACAATTGTCTGCAGGAACTTTATGTACTGAACATTTCTGCCATGTGTTTCTATACAGTGGACAAAGTGTTGAACAACGCGTTCATTAATCTCACTGCAAAGCTGGAAGTTGTTCATGAAAATGTGCTGCATTGTTACTGCTTCCAGAATCTAATGAAAGGGATGAAAGAAAGAAATTAGAAAACAAACAAATCACCAAATCCACAGAGAGGTCAGGATAAAGCCAACATCCCTGCAGGCTGGGTGTATGACAGAACAGACCATTTCCAAGGAACCAATCTTTCAACACCATGCCTTGGTATCTCAGCTTATTTTGTTTTAGCCCACTTCAGCCTCCTGAAGTTTCTATACTGAAATGGTCCTAAACAAGCTTTGGAGGCTTTAGAAAGAAAACAAAGTGTGACCCCTCCAATCAATCTTGCACCAGAACAGGCCCAAAAGGTAACTGACAAGGACATTCCATTCACTTTTCTCTCTGGAAAAAAAAAAAACAAAAAACATTATGGCATGAGGTTATTCTTACCCCTGGGTTAAGGAACAGGTTTATGTGCTTGTGCAGCAATGCCTGGTTCTGTTGGTTCCCAGCACAAAAGTTCTGTAAAAACTCATGTGCAAGCTTCATTATCTCCTGCATCCTCGTGTCTTCAGCCTGTGATTGCATGACAAATACGATGGGGTTACAAAGAATCTGAAGGTTCACTTGCAGGTGAGCACTAGATGAGTCCCAGTTCCAGCTCTGCAGGAGAACTGTCACGTATCTCTCACACTCCAAAGAAAAACAAACCTCCACCCAGTTCACAGACATTAGGGATGAGTTTGGCCTGCTTCACAGTTCTAGAGATCATCAAAACTAAAGGCCATAATAGAAGTTACAGTAGTTTATTCTTTAAAATCACAGACTCCACACCCAAGCCTGCCAGCAACGTGCTTTAGTCACTTCTACACTTCTGAGCAGAGAAGTGCACTGGCCAAACCACAACACATTATCACCTTAGGGCTACCAAGGAAAATTGCCACGTTCTGTTGAAATGCATTTTAGCAGTGACAGGTAGTTCATGGCAAAGAGGAGATGGAAAGTTCTTATTGCAACAGTTAAGCCCAATTTATGTTTACTGGAATGTGCACACTACTTGCATGCGTCCAAGCACAGTTCAGGAACCAATGCCTTTCCTCTGACATCAGTGTAGATTACTGATGGCAAAAAATGCAGTTTGGAAAAATCACTGTTTTTATTCTTAAGAGGTTTCATACATTTCCAAGGGTGAAACATCCTCTCCACTCTGCCTGTTCAGTAGCATATTCACAAGTATGGGACAGATGGCAACAAGAGTTATTGGAGGGGCTGTTTCTGCTGATTTTTCTTTTCTTAACAAAATATGAACACAGTGAGACTTAACATTATTCAAAGATACTGCCTAGAATTACTGGTTTTCAAAAACCTGTGGAGTCTGGAACAGAGGACAGCAGACTAAATGGTAAAATGTGACAAGGTCCCTCACCTACGCAATGATAAGTGCCTGTCGCCAGTGACTAATGGGCAGCAGGGCAATGAACTCAGGGTGTGTTCCATCAGCACAATGCAGTGCTGTGCAGTGTGTACAGCTGGCTGGTCCAAGAGAGTTTCACCCTGTACCACTGACACTACACGTGGCACTCTGACATATTTAATCATGAACTGCA
>JAOWBP010004220.1:17723353-17738875 GCA_028571105.1 Tragopan temminckii | reverse complement strand
CAGACACCACAGTGTTCTGCAGAAGCACCACCCTGCTTTCATACTTTACACCACACAGACAGGAAGGTGGTGTTTTTATTTCTTTTCTTTTTTTTTTTTTTTTACTGAGGAAGATCCTCTCCAAACATTACAAGCAATGAATCTACTACATGGTTACAGTAACAGAAATTAAAACAGTATTAAAAAACCATTAGGATTGATCTGGTTTCATTTAAAAATAGTAATAATAATAATCAAGTGATGGAATTTCCTTTCCCACACCATTCCAGCAGGTACTTACTCATCAATTGCAATTTCAGAAGGTATCTCAGACCACAGCCGTGCATACTTCACTGGCGTAACTTGTTCCTGGGGGTCACGATCAACATGCATGTGCAGCATGAGCCGGCAGAAAGATGCTCTCAGATCATAGGGCAAGTTTTCATCAGACATGCAGCGGAGAATGAGATCCACATCCAGCTGGCCAGAAATCTCATTTATGGCTAAGTACTGGCGATCAAGGCACATTCTAGCAAAGAGGTTTAGCTGGTATCTGTGGGGAGAGGGGAGAAACAAACATTTCCAGAAGCATCCACTGCCTGTAGCATTGATAAGCTATTATATGTAGTAACAATGGATGAATTTTCTATTTTCCAGTCTTTACTCAAAAGAAAAAGAAAAGGTATTTACCAAACATTAGTAAAAGTAGAAACAGTGTAAAAATAAAATAAAAGGGTTCTTCATTTTCTTGAGTTATACAGAAGTAATACTATTAACAAAAGTTTTGTAAGAATCCAAACAACACTTAAGGCAGCTCAGCCTGAATACTGTAGAAGATGGAACACTTCTAACTAATGCTGATGCCATGGTGGTTCACTGAGGAAAAACAGAATGGACTACGGAACCCTTAAAAGATGGCTCAGAAGTACTGAGCTCAGTTCCCTCCAGTCAAAGAGATTGTAAATGAAAAACAAACTATTCCTTAGCTTTTCAGCCTGTAAGAACAAATAACTGGCATTTAAGATATGCACATTCAGCAGACTGATAATTAACCTTCAGTCACGAACATCCAACACTCACAAATACTCATAGTCTTGTGTTGAGCAGTGTCAACCGTGAGATTTCCTGAAGAAATGAATGTTTAATTGACAACAGACTGCTTTTCAACTCCAAGCACTCCTCACAGTAGTTTAACCCAGCTCTACACTAAGTAGTAGTGGAGCAGGTTGCCCAAGGAGGCTGTGGATGCCCCATCCCTGGAGGCATTCAAGGCCAGGCTGGATGTGGCTCTGGGCAGCCTGGTCTGCTGGTTGGCGACCTGCACATAGCAGGGGGTTGGAACTACATGATGATTGTGGTCCTTTTCAACCCAGGCCATTCTATGATTCTAGTTGTTTTAAGCACATGTATAAGACTGTAAGATGGGCTAAAAGTAATTAACACTATCAATTCTGCTGAGAAGAAAGTGTAATACAATTCATTTTGAAAGCAACTATAATTTTTATAAGTTGATATCATAAAAGATTGTATTTTAAGTACTGCCCTCCAATAGATTCAATTAAAAACACACTGGGAAGTCTACTGAAATTATTTCAGTGCAGGAGATAACGCAAAAAAAAAAAAAAGTACCAAAAAAATCTCTCTGTACTCCCTGTACCACCAGAGCTGAGTCTGTCACACTGCTTTCAGAAGTTTAAAACCCAGACACAGGAATTTGGTCTGGGCTGAAACTTGATCTAACACTATGCCAAGAACTTGGTGTCTTGTCAAGTCATCTGGAAACATCACCTCACATTAGAAACTGCTAAAAGCACAGCTCAAACTGCACGAAAGAACAGTGCATTAATCAAACCTAACTTGTGGCATTTTTTATTTTTTATTTTTTTTTTTAAGTTCATACACTGCCCTGCTGAATTCTGTAGGGCTACTGAACACTTTGACTGCAGAATACTACAGGAGCACTAACCACAGAAGGCAGGGGGTAAATAAGTTTTTTTCTTTTAACCAAAAGCAAAACCATTTGTACACTGAAATCCACAGTGCTTATTCACCCCATTTCAACACAGGTAACCTACACAGTTGGCATACAGACTGCATTAACATCCATTTGCATGGAAACCAAGCAGAAATACAGGCATTAAATGGTGTGCAAGTGTAATGCACTGTAAGCCTCAGCTAATCTTTTCAAATCAGTTTAAACTTTCCCATGCTGATAATTTGATCTCTAACCATGAATCTTACGCTTTTAGCTCACACCTCAGAGTTACTTTTTAATGGCTATTTCATCCACGAGCCCAGCATCCTTTCCCCAAATTTAACTGAAGCCTATATACTGAAGGCTTTCCCCCACAATGTAGATGAACTTTGCTAGCCAGCTACTGCACATGCTGTTAACCTGTAATAGCTGAGCACGTCCCGATCTTCCTTCTGCCCTTCCTTAGCATCCTGAGCCAATTCTCTGATACTCTTACTGCGGATTTCCTTGTTACTGTCTCTCCAGAATAGCCACACTTCTTCCTCATCTTCTCCAACTTCCAAGGCATTTTCTCCACTTGACACTTCTTCAAATTCAAATCGAGAGAGGACCAGCCTGCCAGAATGAAGTGTGGTTAGACTAGAAACTGCCAAGACCCATGCAAAGCTTTCAGAACATTGCTTTCAAGCCACTTGCTGAAATGTACTGGTGATATAAAAGTAAGTAATTTTATGATTCACCTGCCTTAAGAAAACAAATTTTATTCTTGAACTATGCCAAGTAAAAGTTGAATATCACACTTGTTCTGCAGTAGCAATTTATTACAGAAAGTCTTTGGGTTTTATTACTAAAAGCACTGGAGTAAATTTAGAATGTAAACCTTTCCATTTGACTCCAAAAAAGATGAATGGCACATACGCATTTCAGCTCCACTCAACTGATGAAGCTAAAGAAACAAAGGCATTAAGGCTGGCTTTTAAGAAACATCTTCCTGGGACAACTGGTTCAAACAAGGAAGATTCAACAAACATTTCATTCAACAAACAAGGAAGATTTGGTAAACAAAAATACCTAACATTTGATCAGTACTAGATCTCATAAATACCAACTGGATCAACACTTTCCTTCTTATGTGACAAAGCCAGAAGCAATTCAGCCACTAAAACAGTAACTGTGCTCTTTCTTTTGCTGAAGAACTAGAAGCCATACATATGAAAAATGCAAATCAAGTATATGGGATAAAAACAAAATATGTGGCAACCTTAAGCGCTGATGGAAATAGATTAGTCTTCATGCTTTGATGAAGAGAATTGCCACTTCAAGGATATTCTCAGCCATGTGGGTTTTGGGTACTATCTGACAAAGGCCTGCTTCCCTTTTACAGTATTTAGATAATGATTATCTGTACCCTACTCCATGTATTGAATAATCTCATCATTATAAAGAAGAGAACTGGGATTTGGTGCCTGCAGTGATGCTCCATCAGAGGCAGGGCAATGCAGAAAAGTAGAGACCAAAACCCTACAGTTAGGGGGAGAAACAAGTGAGCAGAAATGCATCAGCTTCTGCTTTGCTGCAAGCTGAGCGCAGAGTCCATGTACTGCCCAAGAAGTGCTCAGACAGCCCTGGGATGGAAGTCTGGGACCCAGGAGACGGCTTATGGGATCCTGTACACCTTTCCTGCAAGGTTTTCTACTTGAAGGAAACAAAATATCAGAAAGGAGTCTCTGACTTCAGGTCTGAGAACACACATCACAGACTTCTGCAGTCATCAATATCCATTTATTGTGCATCCAAAGAGGACTCCGCACATATTTAACTGCTTTCTCTACATGTGCCAGAAGTGCTCTTAACTTTGAATCCCTTCCCTTCTGTTTCACACTAGGAAAACCATCTCTAAAGGTACTGACTTACTTCGTTTCAATGAGTATGTCTGCATTTGCTGGATTCAGTACGGCTTTACAAATCAACTCCTGTGTTACTGGAATAGATTTGTTCATGGAAACGCACAGATCTGAGAGATAATCCAAAAACCTGTTGGAAAACGTAAGCCAAGAGGGTATCAATCCATGCTGAGGTTTAGACTGAGGCAATCTATATTTCAGAAAGAAAACATTCAGAACTCCGATTTAACACTACAGCGTAAGATCCTTGCCTTAGCAGGAAGTTATGGCAAATGCCAAAAAAGAAGTGAACTAGTTGTGCTTACTTGCTAGTAAGTTGGCAAGCACAGATTTTTCTCAGAAGACTGAGGAAAACGGTAATTGCGTATTTAAAAATGTAGATCTCACCTGGGCTCCCTATTTTTCCTCACAAGACTAACAAAAGTATCAATCTCAGCAGCTGTGATGTGTTTCTCCAGGAGCTTGCGATTGTTATGAAGCAGTGCTGTAATAGTGTCCTCAGCCAAGACATCATAGCCAATTTGTTTCTGCATGAAGCCAAATTGCTTTGCAATGTATTCCTTTAATCAAAGGGAAAGAGAAAGGTGATGCAATTCATTCTCAGAATTTCAGAAAATAATCAATAACAAAACAGCAAGACATTCATTAATTCCAACATCCCAGGCAGTGACTGAATTAGATTCTAATTGTTCTTCCTTTAAAGTCTTAACATCTCTCTCACTCCTGGACTGGATACCAAAGAATTTCTCCCCATCCAAGTCTGGTTTTAATAGCTGGCAACAAAAAAAACCATGCATCCTTAGTTCACAGGCCAACTTGCAATGGAGCTTGTAGTACACAAGAGCGAAGAAAATCTTTAAGTTCACCTGGATTGACAGGAATTCCATTGTTTTCTCAAATTCTCCTTACAAGTATTGCTAGTTACACTGTATATAACCTCTGATAGAGTCGAAAGATGACAGTAAAATTAAGCAATCCAAAAAACATCTTGCTGACTGTACAATCATGCCACAGCACAGCAGGAGCAATATCAATGATTTTTGGAGCAGGATAAATGTTAGTACCACTGAGAGCTGCAAACATATTCCAAACCTGATTTTTCCTGTAATCCTGCTGAGAATGCCTCAGCACCCTGTAGCAGAGCCTGCAGATGTGCCTGAAGGGAGCGTGACGTTGGTCTCCGAGCTCCTCCAACCGCAGCATGGGGCCATCGCCGCTGTCAGTGAACGGTGCTTGCAGCAACTTGAAAATCTATGGATTTATTAAAACCCAAACATAAATCCTATGAGGCACTGCCTCCATTTGATTAAAATTAACGTAAAGGTACGGTGTTAGCATTTCACAATTTCAAAAAGATACACAGAAACACACTGTAGTTGCTGTTTGTTCCTTGGCCACAGAGTAGCCAAGATCATTCTATATATACTATATTCTATAATCTTTTCTTCTAGCAATACTATGCTCAGAGTCCACTGCCAAGCTGCCCAAAGCTAGAAACTCAGCGGATCCTTTGGTCCCACCATTTTGACCGGGTTCTCTACTACTAGGATCTCCTTTCCGACAACCCTTCGTGTAGGCATAGCTTAGAGAAAAATGCAGTCTACCTGCTTTAGGATATTCTGTTCTCTCATCAGTTTTTGCCGTTCTCTATTAGGTTTAGAAAATACCACTTCAAGGACGTCTTGCCCAGAATTAGTTCCACCAGTAACAAAGTAGACCAAATCCTCCAACAATTTGGTAACAGATCTACGAAAAGTCACAAGTTGTTAATACAAGACTACAGATTCTATCTGTTAAAAGAACGACGACAGTGTGAGGTTACACAGATTTCATGTTAAGAAACAAAAAACATTAGAAACTAACCCAGATGTTGGATAAAACACCAACGTTTGCATGAAATTTAACATTAGGAACCAGTGCTCCCTATTGTTATAGCCTGTTACAATAGTACAGGTACAATAGTCAAACTGCAGAAGCATGAAGACAATGACATCACTTTAAAGCCACTATACGATCACTAAGTTTTCTGCAGTTCTTTTGAATTGCCAGAAAAAATAGATCAGGCTATAATCTCCTCGAGGCCAAATGAAAGACACTGCCTATGGAAGCACATGGGCCCCTGGTTTTACACAGCAGACTGCACATTCTTTTTGAGTGGCCACATATTTTTCAAAGACATTGCCAGAGGATTTGCCATAAGTCATATGTTCACTCTTCACAAGATGGATTATAAATTCCCACACTCATTTTGCAAAGCCCATCAAGAGAGGCATGCTACGGATTATTCCCCTATGTTCACAACAACAGTTCCCATGCTCTCATCTCACAAAGTGACAGCGAAGGGCTGACAGAACACTGCTTGAGAACCTCTACTAAGTGCACATATCAATAATAAAAGGAATAGGTATTGAGTAAAGCAAGCAGTATCTGAGCCAACTTCTTGTTTCCTTACCGTCTTTCATTCTGGGTTATTGTTCCCTTTTCCAGTTTGCCAGCAATGGAACCTAACACCTTACTTGCATCATTTGCAAAGTCCAAGTCCCGAACCTCTGCAGGAGAAACTGGTACTATAGCAAAAGCTTCTTTGTCCTCTTTTACTGGAGAAGTACCAATCTAAAACCCAAAGAAGTTTTATTATCAGAATAGAAGGCAAAAAAGTAGTATCACTAAGTATGTGAACAACTAACACAGACAAAAAGCCACACTGCTACGCAGATTCACTCAGACAATATGAGAACAGAACCACTCTGTACAAGCTCATAGGTGTTCCCAATACAGAGAAATCTCAGACTGAGATTGCAAAATGTTGCCATAAACAGGAGAAAAAAATCTTCCATGTGCTGACTGCCATATATCAGAGATTTAACAGCATAGCTATTAAGCCACTATGAAAGCCTATAAAATACTTTGTGTAGACACTATTAATTGCTGTTCTACTGTTTACTGTTTCACAAACTCCAAAGTCTCAAAGGACTGGAATTCCTACCAGCAACATATAAGTGAAAGTATAGAAATAAAAGGATGCAATCACAAAAAATTAACAAGGCTTACCTTAAGCATCACAGGTTTCTCTTCTTCTTTATCAATGGGGATATTTGTACTATGAACCCAGGTGTTAGTGCAAAGGTGTCTAAGTCTGACATAAGAGTTCCTAAAAGAAAGACAGAAGTTTCAAAGTGTGAGTCAGATTGCCAGGCAAGAAATCTTAGCATTGTTCAAAAATGCAAAATGCTGGCAGGATCAAGTGGAAAAAAAAAACAAAGAAAGCAACAAAACTACTTCTACCCATGCTGCCATAACTGCAGTAACTCTTTTTTCCTTGTTAACTTATGCTAACTTACAGTATCTGATGATTCAAAGAGTCAGCTGGATAAAGTTCATACAACAAATATTTCTGGGTAGGGGCAGACAGCACAGAGCCTGCATTCAAACTGTGCATCTTTGAAAGGTACAGTATCTCTCAAGTAGTAAGAGGTACTATATGAACAGTTAACCAACCAGATACAACAGAAAATGAAGTGCTAAGCACCAGTCACATCCCAGCAAATGCGATTTAGACAGGTGCTGGAAAGAGCACTATAGACAACAAACTTCAGCCAGTTTCTTCACTGGCAAGAAAGATACTTCATCTGTTTTCCCATCTATAAAATGGGGTTCTGTTACCAATAACTCCACTGTGAAGTACTAGTGTGATGTTCTAGGCATTATTTCTACATTAATTTGAAGAACCACCTCAATTTCAAAGGAAAAAAACTGTGGGAAAACAGCTCAAAATCGTTGGCCATACCTGGGGACAAGGCTGTCTCCTCCTCGCAGAGTGGTGGGGTCCAACTCGAATATGGAGGAGATATCATTTCCTTCGGGCACAGACACCAGAGAGTACGCCATCTTCTCCTGAGCACTGCGCAAGCCTCTTCTGGAGGCATCCTGCTCAGGGTCCTGCTGTGGAAGAAATCCCATCACAAAGTCAGTTCAAGCTCTCCAGGCCCAACTGCCTAGTGCTAAATGGGAGTATACTGTAATTTGTAGACCTAACTCTGAACCACTTCAGGTCCTGGAGAAGATTACTTTGACTTAGGTTACCAGCAGCTCCTCGTCAAACATTTCCTAGCTTTCTCTAGTGTTAATAACTTCTGAGCATTCCTGGATTGATATATACATTAAATCCTAGACAACAGAAGCTGTGTCTTGCAGAGCATGCCAGAAGAAGCTCAAAACCCCCAGTCATTCACCACACAGTGTGTCAGGGACTCTGACCAGCTCCAGACGATGCACATCTGGTGAGATGGCTGCTCTAGACACTACTGGCTTTTGAAATGTATTTGGCATCACCGGAAGACAGGCACCCAAAGGAGGCTGAAAGCAAGTACCGGCCTTCTGAGGTCTTGATACAGGGCATTGCAATCCCTAAAAATACTGAATAGCTACCCAGTATTGCTTGTGCATCAGAATACTCTGCAGTTTGCACATTTGTGTTCGGTGAACTTGGCTGCAAAATAGTGACATTTAAAGTCTTTGGTTTTGCACATGGGAACAGATAGTTAACTGCATGGAACAGAAATACATGTTGGGAACGTGCCACCAAAAGAAGCGACTATACATTCAAGGGTCCATCTGGAGGCTTTACATCTGGAGAAATGTGCTCACTTGGTTTGAATTCTCCAAGTTTCAGCAGTCGCCTTCATCCCCACAATAAGACAATTGCTAACATTCAAGATGTGCCTTTGACACATCAGGAGACAACTGGTCAGTTATAAGAACTGCGACAAAGCTGACAATGGAAACTAATAAACTGGGAAGCAGGAACTGAGGCAATTTAGGGAGAACTAAAACTTCAGTACCAACATTGACAGAAGCAGCTCACTAATACTGAAAGGGTGTTAGGCGACGTCTCATTCATGCCCATTTAAACTGCCCTTCCACTGAGCTAAAAGAAGAAAACAACAGCAAAACAGCTGTGCGAAGAAACCTGCAGTACTGCAGAGAGCCCACATTTGAATGAATTTGAAGTTAATGTATGAAAGCAAAGGTAAGCAGCCCACACCATGTTGTCATGAGTGAATGTTGAAGAATGCAGTAATTTTATGTCAGAAATGAATTATATGCTCTTGATCCTATTCTTTATGGTCTATTTTTGCCACCTAGTGGTTAAAAAAAACACAGTAGGGAAAAAAGTACACTTCTGAAGCCAGAGTGCTACCATTATTACTGCACTCAGGAATAAGGCATTAGTGCACTACCAGTAGGAAGGATATCTATAATGACAGACACACTGATTAACTTTCAAGTTAAGCCAAAAAACCCAACAGTTTAGCACTGGATATTTTTCCCCCTCACTTTTTTTTTTGTTCATGCTTTTCCCCACCGTACAATTACGTTTTACTAAAGACAAGCTGGCAGAAGATGAGTGTTTGCTACGCTACCAAGAAATAAGGATAACAGCTCAGTATCTGGGGGCAAGTGCAAGCTTCTTAATGGCCAGGCTGTGACGACAAATCCTTTTCAGAGGTAATCTCATCCCTGCAGCACTATCAAAGCATTCACCTTCTTTTAAATATGGGAATAGTTCCTTCTCAGATCTAAGTGCAGCAAATCTTCCACTACTCAGGATAAATGACCGAGAAATTCACATAAGCCCACAATTTCATCCAAGTTAAAAAACAAGCTAAAATTGAAAATGCTGTTTCAGTTCTGTTTTCTCCCATTGAAGCAATGCTGTTTCCCTTTGACATCAATGAGAAGCTTCTAACAGTACAAAGCATCAGCACACTCACTCTTCAACACAAAAATATTTACTGAAAAGGACACAGACTTGCTTTCATGAGAAAGAATGGAAGAAAGAAGGGCACTGAAATCATTCTCACCCTGCCATTCTTTCTCTCTAGGCCCTTCAGCACAGCTTTCCCGTGACACACTAAAATGAGAGGGTATTCATGAATTAAACAAGGAGGCCAAGGATGGCTGACTGGCACAGCATGATGTGAACATCCCACTAGGAACACATGACACTTGATGTCAACCTCGAGCAACTTGCTCTTCAGACCTATACAAAGAACGCTTCAAGAAAGCAAAGGTTTAAGAAAGAGGAAGACAGAAAGACATACTATGAAGTGGGAAGGTAAGGAGTCCAAGTAACATGTGAGTTTGGTCACAGGTGTACTGCTTCTCACTAAAGCCTACTCCAGTTTTTAATATCCACTCCTCTGCAGAGGCCCTAACAGCCTTCAGATCACGCTCAATTTCTCAGCGTCTGCACTAGCAACAAGGCCTCAACAATCTATGCACTGGCCAATTGAGTACTAGAGCCTGTGCAAGCCCTCTCAATTAGGGGCAAGATCATACTCTTGCCTATACTTACTGAGGATTGACACTCCTGGTCATCTTCCTCATAGTCAGGGTTTACCTGATGAAACAGAATCATAGGCATGTCAAAACTCTAACAGCGCTACAAGTGGGAAACAACCTCAGCACAATCCAAACTTGTTTTGTAAAAGATGAGCTCTACTGCTACGGTGCTACTGGGCATGCAGAACAAATACAATACACAAGTGGATTTATTTCTAATTGGCTGATTAGCAAACCCGAAATGTACTGAAAAAGCTCAACACTGAACCACAATTGAAAGGGATTTGCTCACGTACACGTGGCAAACTGTTGCTGCTTTTCCAATCTACTTGTTAGAGGAGTATAACATAGGATACTTAATCCAGACCTTTCCCACTGAAACTCTCATGTCAACAACATGAGCTAAGACAGCCTTTGTGCCCTGCTCTGCACCCTTATATCCAGGACAGCCTTTATTTATAGAGGTTTGTGTACAGGCATATTGGTACATCTGTGCCCTGAAGTAGTTAGAATTAGTTTTAATGAACATTTACAAGCGTTAAGCAGCAAAACTCACAAAATTATAATGCTTTGACATTTTATTTATTTCATTTTATAAGATGTCCTGAAATTTTACTTCAGGGCGGAAAGGAGAGATACCAACTACAGTGAGCAAACCAGACCTTACTTTGTGCTTGGACACTTAAGCATTATCTGCAGTTCTTACCAGCCTGCTCTGAAGCCTAACTGCATTTCCATCTTACAGTCAGTCTTTCCTATTAGGAAATCCATGACTTGAGAAAAGCTAACACTAGTTGATGGAACTCATTTTCCCCCAGAGGGGCTCAGCCATTTAAGAGCTATTCAAATACTAATTCAACTTCATTCTTACTACCCACAAAACAGTATACCAGTATTTAGCACCTACCCTTTGTAGAAGAGTAATTGCTTTTAGAATTCATACAGGAAGTGCAATGTGCTCAAGACTATCCCTGTACTGCAGCATTCACCCAAGTCTCTTTAACTGACTTCCACGTTTACAGTCTACTTTAGTAATGACTCTAAAGGACCCAAACACTGCTCTCCTTCCCTCATCTTTTTCAGGTGGGAAATGAGAGATTTTCAGAAAGAATAAAAGGAATAGGATGCTGAGAAGGAAAGGCAGAGCTCCTAAACAACCCCAACACTTACCTCTGCTGCTAAGTAGTGCCCAGTAGCGAGGTGTTTGAACCTGAAAAGGCTGTTCCAGTACCCTGCACCACCACGGCAAGGATCATGCTGTACCACCTGCAATGAAGGGGGAACAACAATTACACTATACACGAGTGACTTCTCTCTTTAAATACAGTACTTCATATATATATTTCCCTTATAGGTAAAGAAAACACGTAACAAAGAGCTCCAGAAAAGACAAAATAATCTTTCAAATGAAAACAACATGCAGTACAGAAAATACTTGGAGCAGTTATTCCATCTCAATTTAGGAACACAGTTTCTTTGGTCACAGGGTACTGACTAGTGCTCCATCTGGAGTTTCTAGTGGGTGATGGCAGGAAGATTAGGGTACAAGCTGGCAGTTAAGTAATGAAAGAAAGCGCTCCAGACTGGCATCATTGCCAGACTTCCTAAAAAGATGCAGCAGATCCATCAAATTTTGCTGGAACTAATATTTAACTAATGTGCTGTATCTAATGTTCGACCTTCTGAAAGGTCTGAGATGCAGCAGTATTGTACAGAAGTACTAGAAGAGAAATTTGACAGACTGCAAACTTGCCCTGCAGCAAGCAGAACCTCCAACATCAGATGATCTGTTACTCTGTATTGGCCACTCTGGGTACACCCACTTAGGGAATACTCAGTATAGCTGATCTCTGCTTTCTGGGGAGGGACTACACCACCTTTGAGCACACCACATTCATCACTGGCTAACTGCATGCACATGAACAGTTACCACAAAAGCCAATGATGTGTTGTAACACTCTCAAGTAACTCTCCTTACAGGTAAGCTTCCAACAGAAATAGAGGAAAAACTATATAACAAATCAGATACTTCTGGAATGACAATAGGAAAAACATATGCAGCATTACAACTAATTTTATGGCTCTCACAGGCAGTGCAAATGGCAAACATTTAAAACCATACCTACATAAAACAGTTCTGGTTTATTCTTTGTACCAATAGAGGGAGAGTATTTTTTGAAACCAACGACGGCACAGATGTTAGTCGCTATGTAAAAGCCCAGTACAGTGAAAAATGGTTCAGACAATGCACAGTCTAGCACAAGGTTGCTATCTCCTTTCAAATGAGATATGTATAATCAGAGCACTACACACCAAAAATAGAATGTTCAGAACACTCTGCGGGGCAGTTGAGATTATTAGCTGGCTTTAGATTCCAGAGACTGTTAAGAAAAATGACATCACAGATGCTTCTCTGTCCTCTTTTTCTGAATTGTCAAGAACCTGCATTTCAGAGCTATCTGTTACAGCATTAGAATTCACCCTCAGTTTTGATTTTGCACAGAAAACATAGCAAATAAAGGAAATATTAAATTCAAATATCAGAAAGACTTATCTAACAAAAGTAATGCAGGTATGTGGTTTTTAAACAGCAGCAGTCACCACAAAGCCACCCCCAGCCCAGGTCACAGTTCTTACCTCCACCTCCCACAGTGCTTTTGAGCTGGTTGCAGAAGTGGCAGACTGCCTCCCCGTCGTTCTGAGGAAGACGTGCTGCTTCTTTCTGTGCTCATCACAAGTCAGAAACTTCTCCTGCTCTGCATGAAACAATCTTACTACATCCCCCTGTCAAAGCCCAGAATGAATGATCAGTAGAGACAGAGACATTACCCACCAGTGAACATGTTACAAGCAAGTAAACTTTTGAGTCTTACCCCTTTGAGGATGTCATCTTTATTATCACTCCATTTCATGAAAAGGACTATTTTCCAGCTTGTATTGCAATTCACAGAGTTGACCTAAAAGGAGAAATAAAACTGTTAGTCCCACTGTCCCATGCTTGCATAAGTTGCTGCCACAGAACTACTGCCTTATTTTTTAACCTGGTGTTCAGGGTACTACAAACCCTGTTGCATTACTTTAAATAAAGCCACTTCTGTATCTGCTCATGAAAAATCTAACTACAGATCTGACTCACCAGTAAGTCACGCACCATAGAGCCATGGCTATTGATCTTGAAGAATAATCTCATTTCTATCCAGTCAAAAAAACAGATCAAATTTCAACCTTTGTTCAGTGCACAAAAGGTACAAGAGAAGTCTTGCAGAGACATTAAGGAGATGAGTTACAAGATAATAATTCTTTAGCACCTGTGGTGATGTTTATGAACTTACCGAGCTTTAATTTTCCTAAAGCACAAGCCCTAGCAGCTTAGCTGAAACATACAGAGGTTTGTACAGCTGTTCCCAACTCCTGTACTACCAGCTCTGTCCGTCTGCCCTTACCTCATTGCATCCCGGATTATCAACAAGCTGATGACTACTAGCATGAAGAGGTTGGCCAGCGTTGACAGGATTCAGGACTACTTTGTCTCCAATGACAACCTGTAGATAAGCACAGCGTCAGACAAACCTGCAATCTCAGAAAGCGTATTTTTTTTGGTTGTTTTGTTTTTTAAAGGAGTGATAGGAGGAAATTGTAGCCTCATAGTCTGGAGAGATGCCGGTCTGAATAAGAAAATCAGAATTCTGTTGCATCAGAAGCTAGCTTACTATAGATTCAGTCATTCAGGCAGGAAAATAATCCTATACCAAGGGACTTAGAGTCTTACAGAAGAAACATAGCCTGTAATTTTGGTAACAAATCTATCTGCTACTTCCCATGAAGTTGTTTCATTGGTTAACATTTAACAAGTAATTCCTATACCTAAAGGTCAGCCAAAAATCCTCCTCCTCCAAGATGCACTTTCATTTGTAAAATCAGACTCTCGACCAGGCTGGTGTATGACTCAAAGCAAATGCACTTTATTATGGACAGCAAATGTCCTGTTCTTCCCTTCTGCCAGGGCAAAGCCTTACTTAAATTAAAACACAAAATCCTTCTCTGTATTGAAGACAACTGGTCATTACGATAAAGTGCTTGCAAATTCACAGGATTTAAAAGAGGTTAATGGCCACTACAACTGCATTACCTTGTGCTTTGGCATGCATGCGTGCAAGCGTGTGCAAAAGGAACAATTACATGAAAATGCATGGGGGTAGTTTACAGGAGAAATTATTTTATAAAGCCCACTGAATTTTGCCTGGGCTATACCACAGAGCACACTAATGCTTATTGATGCTGTTTTAGACAGACTGTATAACCAGGTGACTCAGATATTTAATCTAATTTCTTAAGTTTGATGCATGATCTCTTGTACACCAGTAATGAATTACATGCCAAACGAGTTATTTTCCAGTCTTCTCATAAACAGAGCCATTTGACCTCATTATTACCTCATTCTTCGTGTAAAATATCTGAGTAATTTTGATTCAAAGCTAGCAACACCAAAAGCTTAGATGCTAATCACTTACTCTAAATCTGTTGAAGAACCTCAACAGTTCCTCTCATTTAGAACTGGACAGGAATTGTGCACAGCTACCATAATTAGGCCCCTAATTCCTTCCAATGTTCACCCATTCCATGATTTCAAAATACAAGTTACCATAGCAATTTTTTCATCCCCTTCTTGATAGGAAAAAGGTTGTTTCTGCAACATCATGCAGAAACAAAAGACCTGTGCATTTCATTAATTGCATGACAGACCTCCTTCCAAGTTGCATGCAAACAATACATGAAGATGATTTTCTCAGCACTTACGCTGTCTCCAATGGAGCGCAGCTTGTAGAATGGCTGTATGTAGAACCAGGAGCCTTCATTTCCAGCTTCATCCAAGGTCACCCTCATGGCATTCTTCTCTAGTAGAGCTGGCAGTCTCTTATTTACTGTTAAGTATTTGTTACTTTTTAAGTGAAGCAGCTAGAATAAGAATTAGAGTTCAGTTCTAGGAATGCTCGTTTTTCCTCCCCTCAACAGACAGTGAGCACGTATAGGACAACCACAGTATTACACAGGAATCAAAATAAAACCTAAATCATGTTATAGGAAAATCGTGATGAATTCAGGCACGTTTTCGCTGGCGCTTATTTCGGTAGGCACACTGCGCTCCTGCACAAAGCCCTTCCAGCTAACCTAACTGCAAATGCTTCAGGACATGCCAAATGGTGAAGGACAGCCAGCCAACTTCACGCAGTAAGAAAGCCCACTCTGTCGTGCTGCTTGTCACCCACTGCCTTGAATTAGGGCAAATCAGAACTAGTCAGTAATTATCCCTACTTCTGA
>JAOWBP010004220.1:17692156-17723253 GCA_028571105.1 Tragopan temminckii | reverse complement strand
CTCTGTCGTGCTGCTTGTCACCCACTGCCTTGAATTAGGGCAAATCAGAACTAGTCAGTAATTATCCCTACTTCTGAGGGGCTGCAGCACCATATCTACTGGAAGGTAAGTCTGCTTTGGTTTCAGGGTGATCCAGCATCTGCTTGCGTTACACTCCAATTATTAAGGCATGCCTTTTTCAATTATGTAGTTACTGTACTTTCCATTTTTCTTGGCTTTGATGCACAACTTCAATATTTTTCAGTTCCCAGTACACAGTATATCCTTCGCTTAAATGGACTGTAACTGCTTATATGGGTTCACTTTCCTGTGTGGCAGATTACCATTTGATGTCTGAACACCTGACTGCAAGAAGTTGTGTTTGGAACTGCACAGTGTGCCATTTCCACACAGCCAGTGATACAGCAGCACAGAAAACATTCCCAATGAAATCATTACGTGACTTTGGAGGAGAAAAAGCACAGCTAATCCATCACAAAAAAAATTGGTCTATCTGCATCCTTATGGAGATCAGACCTTGCTTCATGGGATCAGACTTCACAGTGCTGCCACACTACTCAAAACTACAGATTCTTCTCAACGAATTTCATGAATTTGCAGTCACACTCCATAGGATTTTGCTTAAAGTCCCCCATCCAGCTTTCAGAGACGCTCACAACTCACCTGGATAACATTGCCATATTGGATAACTGTCCCCAGCAGCTTTCTGTTCTCAGTTTCATTCTGCTTCTTTTCCAAATCAGCTGCATGCTGAAATTAGAGCCAAACAATTTCTTTGCTGTTTTATAGCCAGTGTGGCCAAAACACCAAGGTTATCTGTAAGTGTTTCACAGAACTGGGAAAAAGTGAGTGCACAATACAGTGTATGTTCCTCTTTGTAATTTCCAGCAGCATTATTTCTTACTCATTTTTTCAATTGTTAGGGAAGGTAGACACCACTTAAACAATACATATTTTGAATTTGACAAAATTTTGGAATAAAACATGAGATAAAAAAGATAGGAGAGAAATAAATAAATGCTTTATCATATACTTTACGGTAGAGCAGGATTAAAAAAAAATCTTAGCTACTGCACTGGAAGAGTTATTTGCATACTATATTCAAGTTCCTTCAGCTCATACAGAATTTCTTATTCTTAGAATATTGCTATGTACGATAACCAGCTCTTTCTCCATGAGAGCCTGGAGTACAGCTGCTCAAACTCGAAAACAACATTCAGAAATAGAGTGTCGCATAAATTGCTACATAATTTTCTTTTTATTATTGAAAAACAATTTTTTTTTCCTTGACTTCAGAGTATAGCATCAATAAAGATTTATTCAGGTAATACAGCAGTCCTCAGCTATCCATGACAGTAATCAAGGAGAAGAGTCCTCTGCCTGCATAGGGTGGGGTATCACATTATTGTAAATAAAGGACATAGTGTATTCTGTGGAAACATGATTAAGACTTCGGACAATTTTCAAAACTATATCCCACATCTGACTGCCACTCAAGGAGAAAGAAGCACTTTCTCTGGCCACTAGATGTCAGCTTCTCAAGCAGCACTGATTCATGATACCAAAGAAAGACAAGTGTCCCAGATTTTAAATCCCTTAAATGGCATTAACTTAAAATAACCTGACCTCAGCAGTGAGCATGGCACAGCAGACAATAAATTGCACCATCAGGCAAATAGAAGCCAAAAAAGGCAAGTGAATATGACTAAATCCTGCATCACTGATTTTAATAAAAATTACATGTCCTGTTAAAGAAATCTAGTTACGGGCAGAGATAACAGTTGCATGCACACATTCTGGGGACGCAGCCTGTTTCTTCCCCCCATCATAAATTACACAAAATGCAGGGGTTTTAGTGTCTTCCATGTACCAGTAAGTGACATGTACTCATATAACTGACAGAAAAGAGTTTTGGTATACAAACAACGTACACATGATCAAATTATTTTAAATCCATGCATCAGACTCAGGTATGAGATCTGACTGAGCACACCCACCACAGAGGCTCAGCCCTTCTGTGAAAGCCATGTGTTAAACCATTTCCAGTAGAACTGCAAAGTACTCAGACTCTCTCAGTGAGCCAAGCAGACAGCTGGTGCACACTGGGGCACGTGCCTGTATGGACACACTCAGCTGGGGATAAGCACTGGCAAAATCAAATCCTGGATCTCTGCAGAGACCCCATCAGAAAACAGTAACAGTCCCAGACACCTGAACTGGAAGGTACTAAGGAAAGAGAAGACAACTTTCAATGACACAGTAATCCAGCTCAATTACAGTGTCTTCCCCACGTGACACAGCATTTAGAACATACCTTTCCTTAAAACACATGAACTTGCACTTACACTACGAAGGCATTAATTCTCCCCTTCCCTAACACATCAGAAAACACAAAACCAGAAACCCCTGACACTTAAAGCTTGATGGCATGGCCTCCTTTTCGTATTATCATAGAAGGGGAAGGAGAAACACAGCACAAGGGACTGACCTCTGTGCTACAGCCAGTGAAGAAGTAACTTTCACCTGGCCAAGTTGTCACTTCTGGGTTATAAAATTACGTTTTCAGAAGCAAAATGAGTCTAACAGTCTCAGTGAAATGCAGGAGCGAGGCAGCCATATGGCAATCAGCAAATGACACTCTCCTACAGGGCCATTTTGTATTTCTGTCTTCAGTGAGCTTAATATAGGCTTTAAGAAACTAAAAATACTTAGAATTGTAATTTTGACGTGAAGTACTCCAGCCTATGTAATTTTAACATAAACATGTGTTTCATTTAACTCTAAAGTCAACAGATGGTATTTAAGTTAGTCGGCTTTTTAAAAAAAAAAGCAACTCTAAAAACAGTAATCAACTGCCTGGCCAAGTTTTCAACTGCTGAACAACATCTTACCCAGAAAAATATTAAATACTGCAAGCTAATAAGGAAAGAAAGGCAGTCTGGCCTTATAAATTAGTCATAATTACCCAGCAACCTTTACATAGATCCAGCAGCAGAATTTGCTTAAAAAACTTCAGCAGATCTATCAGCCTTATTTTGCTCAGCTGGCACCAACCAGCACAGCTAACACCCGTCACTTCATGTGCTGAGCCGCAATCCCAAGAGTCTGCTCCTCTGAGCAGCTGTCTGCAAGATCCTGCTTTCATGCTACAAAAGTGCAGGCCCACGAAGAGCACCACTACGGTCAGCACAGGTTACCAAGAGAAGTTTAAACAGCTGTAACTCCAACCTGGTACCATACATCCCACTATTCGGACTCAGTATGCCATCACAAACCGAAAGGTGTTTAAAAGTGAGATCTCAGTCAATGCCTCAAAAGGAGTCTTGTATAATGATTTCTACACCCTCTGCCGGTGCCTCCTTGGTAACTGTGGCAAGGTGATTGGAAATGCTTCTTTCAAGCAGTACAGATTAGAGTGTAATCAACAAGAACCTGAATACTTACGTGCAGTTTGTTGAGTAGCACTGCATCTGTCGTGCTGTTAGCTCCCGGCTTTGCTGCTTTCCAGAACTGTTTCTGAGCAGAGTACCGGTTCATAGGACATAGTTTGAACAGGCAATCTATAAAAACAATGAAATAAGCATGGAAATTGCTTCAACCATTTGTAACTAACTAGGATTTTGCTGCTAGTATTGTCCAAATATTTCAGCAGCAAGGAAAGATTTATAAACAAATTCCAGAAAGCTCTTGATCAGACACATGCTTTTTTGGGCAACAGGAATGTTGCCCCATGAATGATAAAAATTAACTGCTGCTGCCAAACATCTGATGCAAGACCAGAAAATTCACCGTTTGTCCCTGTCCGAAAACCCACTGTACTAAAATGGTAACACTTCTCAATGCTTTCCCAGGCAAAATGATCCATCTTACACACTTTCAAATCTTGCTTTTCATACTTCGGCAAGCATGTTGCACCACCCAGTGTTATTGTTTCAAGGTTTTGTTTGTTTAAATGAGTCGCTTCTATTGCTAAGGAAAACAAGGCACAAGAAACTGGTGACAACTGCACAGTAAGGCAGTGAGCAGAAGAAAACACCCATACATGACAGTGTGAAGAAGCAGAGGCACTCAGTGCACAGCTCAGAGGCAGAGGTAACCCCAGGGATGCTGGGTTCTTCACTGAGTTCACCGCCTCTGTTTATTTAACATTCTGCCCGGCAAAAGTCAGGAATTACAGCTGATAAGCCTCATTAAAAATACATTTTTATATTCAAGAGATGCTAGCTTATCAGTAATACAACTGAATTAGCTGTATTTACTATTTTTTGCCCATGTGCTGCTAAGCAACCGTACACGCAAGTAAACAAATTAAGCTATTCAGAGAGCACCCAAAGCAGCAGCCTGCATGTTTGAGCACAGTGCCCCACATGCCAGCACAGCTGTTCCCAGCACCTCTTTGGAAACAGTGCGGCTGTAAGGCTTCTGGCTGCTACCTCACATATCTTATAGGCACATCAGGAGCACGACCTGCAGAAGGGGCAGCGAGGAGCAGCCAGCACCAAGCTGGAGCAGCAGGGAACCCTGAGCCCCATCTGGAGCGCTGACCTCACAGCACTTGGGCACTTTCCAGGCATGCACCCTTCCACCTATTTTTCCTTTAGATAAAGATGAATCACAGTGACTGACAACACAAGCAGCATTCAGAATCGCTGCAGGCTGGCACTCTCAGTGAAGATGAGGCGTTGTAAGCAACACATCAGTCATAAAATTTGCTATTTTTGCTTAAACCGTCAGTTCACACAATGACAGCAATTAACAGAACCACACGGAAGAATTAATGGCATGCCAGATTTAGTCACTAAGCACGCTTGCTTCCAGGCTCTTCAATCACAGAAGTTTCCCAGGCTTCACTCCTACCTGCAGAGCTGCTTGCAGCAACCCCCCCTTGTGAGCATTTGACCTTGTCCCACACCACAGAGAAAAACATGACATGTTTCTCTTAGGTTTCTTCCTAGGTGAAAAGCTACAAACAATAAAACACACCCAACGTTTCTATTCTTCATTCTAGGAGATCTGTTTCTTAAGCAGCTGAGGAGACAAACTTGGTGTAATTTGGCATTCACCTCAACACAGTCACTGGAGGCTGGTTGGAGCAGCGCATTTCACCACAGATCTACAAGCTTTCTGACCATAAATACAGATTGATTTGCAGACTCCACAGGCTTGCATTTCCAAAAATCAACATGCAAGTATGAGTCAGCCAAGTACCACCACGGTCAGAGGTCTGCAATCCACAGCATGGCTGTGTCAGAGAAACCAAGCTCTTGTCAGACTCTGCTCTTGGTTAAGTTGGGCCTATTTCTAACAGATCCAAAATGAAGCCAAAGCAGTGAAGAATCTCATTGACTATCCTGTAGCCAAAAGCCTAGCTCTCTGCTCACGGGCTCAGGAAGATTTATTTACTATGAGAATAGTGAGGTGCTGGAACAGCTGCCCAGAGAGGTTATGGATGCCCCATCCCTAGGTGTTCAAGGCCAGGTTGGATGGGGCCCTGGGCAGCCTGGTCTAGTATTAAATGTGGAGGTTGGTGGCCCTGCATGTGGCAGGGGGGTTGGAGATTCATGATCCTTGAGGTCCCTTCCAACCCGGGCCATTCTGTGATTCACCAAGCCAATAAACAAAACCATTGCTGCAGAGTTAATCACATCGTACCAAACACTGCCTGCTGAACTTCACCTGCTAAGGAATGCATTTGGTTTCAGATCTTCATAAGAAGCAGTGAAAGAAGGCAGAGTCGCACACTGAGCAAGCAGAAAAATGAAATGCTACATAACTGCTGGTTAAGTGAGGGCACGCTGTCAAGCACAAACACTGAACAAAGGTCCTGCCGGGAGGAAATAAGCACCCACGTAACCGTGTATTACCTCATCGTGCACATGCACAAAGGGGATGAATGGGATTTATATAGACACGTATTACACATGCATTTCAAGCTTTCCAGGCTAAATTCTGCTGTTCTGTCAGCAGTCGTTTTGCCTCAAGTGAAGAGGACTTGGCACATAAATGCATGTGAGTTCTCACTGTTTGGGCATCTGGATCCCCACCCAGGTTCTACCACCTGAAGCTCGTAGAAATACACTGGCAATGTGTGGTTCTCCTCTGCATGCACCAGAAACACAGAGGGATAATGAAGGGATACCAGAAACACTAGAAAATACCACATCTTGAGGTATTCTGGGATGTGGTGAAGGAATAACCCTCCAGGGCGATTGCTCCAACCACAACTGCCCCTTCTGACAGGTCCAACTGCAGAGCACTTTCAGAGGAGGAAAAGCTACAAACGTGAAGATACTTCACTAAGCCATTTATAAAGCCTGCTGAGTATTTAACACCAACACAGCTACTCCTTCATTACTTGATTAAAAAAAACAACTCCTTTTTGCACAGCAACATCAAAATTAAAAGATTAGCAAATTCCCACTGGAATTTAACAGTTGCTCTTTCTTGTGTTCTGTACCTCCATAGCTGGTATTTCCCCAAGGGTGAAACCTGCTCGCAGTAGAGAATAAATATAAGAAAATAATAAAATCAGCATCCTTGAAAAAAATAACAGGACAGAAGATGAAGAGGCAATGTATCTGGCAGTGAGGGAAACACGGGACATCCAAGTTCTCAGTGACAGTTACAAAAGTCTCGCAGTGCTAACACGTTCACAAAGATGGGAACACTCCACACAGATGAAGAAATTATTTCAAGACAAAATGAAGACCCTTTCTGTGTTTAATTGCAATATTTCCACGCAGGAGGTACACAGAACAGAAAAACACATATATTCAATCCCATGCAAGTTTCACCTTCCCAGCAGCCCTTGCACTAACCACTACATTGTCTACTTCTATACTTGCTCTTTTTGACGTTTAAAATGAATAGATGACAGCCTAAGAGGCTCAAAGAATATAGAACAAAAGCAGCTACAGGAATGTGTTCATTATTAATCATTCCTGCATTTCCATAAAGAAGGGGGGAAAAAAGAACCCGATCTACTGAAATTACTGTCTCTGTGATGAGAAAACATCCTTTCATTTTCACTTTGCAGTGAACGAGCTTTGCTCAGAGTAGAGCAGGAGTGTTTCAGATCAGAATTGTGCCAGGACACACTGAATGTTTGCCCCACTATCCCAGCAGAGCCCACTCCATCAGCAGCTCCAGCCAAAGCAGCAGGAAAACAAACCTCAGCTGCATACAGTTTGCCAGCAGAAGACAACTGAAGTCCTCTCTCACGTTGCCAACAGTTCGGTCATGGAACAACTGGGGAAAATATCAATGCAGGTCAAAAGGACATCTGTATATCAAGCTGACAGATCTCACTCATCATGATCACACAAGTCACTGCAAGGCAACCAACAGTTTGAGATTCTAACTCTGGACCAATCACATGACAAAATTATCAGAAATTTCTGCTGCAGTGAAATCTGTTGCATCTTACCCTTTCCAAGAACTTTCAATGCTTTTCTTTTTAAAACACAAAGTAAAAATCCCCCTTGGAACTAACACTCCAATAGAAAGGCTGCATGACCTGTGATTTGAAGATATATATTTTTTTTATGTTACATTAACAACCCTCCATTCATATCTGCAAGATGTTATGGCAACGGCTCTCCTGCCATTGTACTCATTTATGAAGAGTTCTACTGATAGAAATCACTACTTCATTTGTCAAGCTGTAACAGTGTAGGAAATAAGTTAGTTATTATTAACTTAGAGTCGATGCATGAAATCAAGGAAAGAAATAAACCACAACAGTGGTTTCAGAGCTAAAGAAATCACACACTTGAAAGATGGACACTGAATATCAATGCCTATTCAATCAAGAGCACTCATTAATGTGATATGCATTAAAAACCAATGGTGTTTTAAACAGGAAGCAGAATGTGACTCCACACAGTGCTGTTAGTAACTCTGCAATAACTAACAGTGTGCCAACATGCACAGTACAACCAAACACTGCTGTGGGATAAGGCTGCTCCTTGGTTAAAAATGAGCAAGGTAACTTCATTCCAAGCAGGAGGAGAAGCACACAGCTCCCCCCGCAGCGAAAAATAACTTCACCATGCTCTGCACACGTGGCCATGTCTCAGGGAAAACTGAGAATGAAAGCAAATGAAACACACACAACACAACAAGCAAAGGCCTCCAGAAGCCCTCCTAACCACAATGGTAACAAAGTGCCCAAAAAAACACCGAAGGAATAACAGAAGAGAAACACCTTTAAGTAAACATTTTAGGTACCGAAGAGTTCAGGATACACCAGTGTTTGTTTTATTTCTGCATGTAACCTCTTTGGTCTCCTTCAAAAAGAAAGCTGCTACTCGAAAAGAGAGAAATATTTAGACACTACATATACAGGCAGTTCCAAAAGGAAACATTTGCAGGAAAGACCAGTTAGGTTTTTCAACCTCTGGTATGAGCAGTGCTGAGTAAAGGTGCTTCATGAAGACACAAAGCTCCAAGGAGCAGCAACACCAGCAGGAGGAATGAAGGCCAGCTGTGTTTCACCGCATTGTACCCTCCCAGAGCACCATGAGGACAGCACACCCTGAGGCAGCCAGGAATCAGCACAACTCCCTGAGAAACCCGATGGGCAAAGAGTGTCTGTCTGTAACTGGGAGGTTATGGAGCACGTCGTATCCATGGATGCTAAGGAGAGGGGAAACAAAAAGGCAAAAAAACCCTCAACACCTAAAGGAACACATGAGAAGAGTTCACAACTGCATACATTAATTGGGATTAACCCAGGATCTGAAGAAAGCTGCTAGTTTCAGACAGCGCTTTTACCATCTTAGTTCATCTCTACCTCTGGTCCTGCATGAAAAGAAATCCTGGACAAGAGGCAAAGCTCACCAAGAGGCAAGCCTGAGGGACAGTCCCTTCCCTCTCCCACAGAACTGAAAATTAAGTCCTACGTGCAGCAAGGAGAAATATGTCATACTTTATACAAAGGGGATTCAGCAAACTAAGATACGTAAGCACTGCAGAAGCATTTTTAAATAAAGCACCTTGGCTTCAACCTTTGTCAGAGCCTCGAGAGCTGTACTCTTAACTCAGGAAGCCATCCTCTATTTCCTTTTTAATAGTTTACACGATAAATCCCACTGCGAGGCACTAAAACACAAGTGTCAGAATACGAACACTGCGACATTCTTCCTTTGGGTCTTTTCAGTGTCTGTCTGTAGCATTTTCTGCCAGCAGCATCTGCTGCCTGCACTTCATTTTATTTCAACCGTTCCCCCTTTGGATATAATGTCCATGTTTGCTTCCTCACTTGTTCCTGCTGCTCCAGGATGGAGTTGCAGCCCCAGATAGGCCAGGAAGCGGGGGCAGGAGGCGGGGAAGGGCTTGGATACGGAGCACGGGAAGAGCAAGGAGTAGATCAAATTTCAAACACCATCTGAACACATCGGTGAGGAGCAGTATGGAAAGAACATGGCCGGGCTGTGAGAGCTGGCTGAACAGCACAATGCAAGTTGCTTCTGTTTAAACACATTCTGTGTGCGTGCTGTGAGAAACAAGCCACCACAGCATCACAGAAGGCAAAAGGCAAATTTTTCAGCTGTTCAATAAAGTAACTTGATCTTCAACATTTAATGCATTTGGCTTAGGCAAAAAGCTGATGCTGCCTAAGTTAGAGGGACACTATAGAAATGCTTGATAACATTGCTGAAGTCTAGGTTAGAGGAACTGAAGAAATAATAAACCTGAACTCAGTGCTTCAATTGTTCACATGGTAACAGCATGCTTGGGATACCTTGCCTGAAAGGCCCATTGGTTCCTGCCTGCTCACTCCCCAGGTTGTGGCCCTGCTGCCTTCCACACAACTGCCCACATTGCTGCTTCACAGGGCTGAAAGATCCTCAGAAAGTTTATTCTGCTCATCCTTATCTCAGAAGCAGAAGTAGCCATGCCTGCTCCATTCCTGACATAGCTCCTAAAGCAATCTATCCCTGTGCTCCACTATTTCTGCACTTAACCTATTTGTTTTTACAATTTAAGCCCATTGCCTCTTCCTCTTTCCATGCATACATGGCCAACAGAACATGCCCTCTCCCAGCTGGGTGCTGTGCCCAAAGCTGCCAAAATGCACGGCTATTCCTGACCATCGCACTCTGTTGGCTCCTATCTTTCTTGAAGAACAAGGTGCAGTATTACACAGCACGCTCCACATGAGGCTCTGCCAACAAGTCAAATAGGGAAAAAAATAACTCACTATGTCTTTTGGCATCTGTTCTTTTTATACATTCCAAAGCAGTACCTGCACTTTTACTGACAGCACAGCATTGACTCCTCCTCCTCTTCCAACTGCAACTCCTACAAAACCTAGACCCTTCCCCAGGGCACTGCAGCGTGTGCCTATATTCTCTCCCTCACCTGGATTCGGCCAGCTCAGTGCTTTGCCATATGCCCCCACTGAACTGCAGCGATATTTCTTCATTTTTCATGATAATCGAATGAATTTCCAAGTTGTGCTCTGCTCTGTAAGGCTTGCAGCAAACTTACCAGCAGCATGGCACAGAGCAGTACCCATAAGGTGCTGCCACGCAGATGTTCCAATTTCCAATAAATGGGAGATGGATGGACTTGAGCAGTACTATGTGCAGGGCTTAGCAAACTGAAGAAAAATGGAATAACAGCAAAATAAGCCAGACCTGCCTTAATTATAGGAAACAACATCCTGGATTTGAACAGATCAGCCATGCTGCTGAGCTGAGCTCCAGTCTCACGCACACAGGGTTTAACACCAGTGTCTCCATCCATTTTCCCAGTGTAAAAGCTTTATTCCTCACTTCCTGTTCCTGTGCTTGGATGAGTCTTTCACCTCACTTACTGAGGCCCTCTCCCTGTCTCTACTTTAAACAGTCACCCTCCTTTTGGCAGGGGACCAGAGATGCTCTTGCTGAAGCCTATCGAGTGATGCCTCCCAATCTGCCCAGCTCCCTCCTTCATGTTTCCACTCTCCTGCTCAGGAACAGAGCACACAGCACACCAACAAATCATGCAGCTGATTAAAATCTGGATGAACCTTCTATGGCACAGCCTTAGCACTGAAGATTACACACCAACTGCAGTTTTAAAAAGCAGATTATGCTGATGATTATATTGTGCATACTGTAAGTGCAAGGGCAGCCATGTATTTCATCTGCCCAAACTGCCTGCAGCAGCATAGCAGTGTGCTGCAGTGCAGGACAAAACACTTGGAGCACTTCTACAGTGCACAATATTCAGCTAGTGCAGAGAGTTAAGCTCTGCCAGTGCTGCTGCTGGAACAAAGTCCACAGCTTCAGAGATCAAAAATGAAAGTGGAAAATAGTCCTAAACTAGTAAAGCAGCCCCTTCCAGGAACAGCCAAACAGCACTACTTGACCAAATAAGGCAAGTGAAAGCTCTGAGCCAAAGCAGCAAACCCACGTTGTATTAAAGTCAGACAGCTGGACAGCAGAAAGGCGAATCAGCCCATCGCACTGGACCGGATTGCAAATGGGAAGAACAAATGTTCAGAAAGCAGGAGCGGAAGCGCAGCCTGCCAGCAGAGGCTCACAGGCATTTGTCCCAGCCTGCAGGAGCCTACGCTCCGTTCTTACGGGATTTTTCCTTGGTTTTTAATGCAATGCCATCATCCCAAACAAGCTACAGAATCCCTATTGATTACGCCTGGACAGAGGTGCTGATGGGACACCTGCCATCATCTGGAGTGCCCTTGGAGTGCACTTGGTGCAGCGAGACAGGCAAGAGCAAAACCAAGCCTTCCCAGCACAGTGAGTGCGGGGCTGCCACGTGCCTCACCCTGCTGTACAGAGCTGCCCTCGTGCTGCTGGACGAAGATGAGCACAACACTGTTCTTTTTTTTAATTTCAAAAGAGACTGAGCTGAAATTTAATACAGGAAAACAAGGACCTAAAACATCCCTTTAAGGGAAAGTTTGAGGTTCATTTCCTTAACTCCTTGTCCAGCTAAGCAGAGCTAGAAGTTTGGATTTACGTGCCGTAACGTTACATGACAACTCCTGCCTCTTTGGCCCTTATTTGAGACAAAGATGAACCCAAACCCAGCATGATGTTGACACTTTCAACAAGCAACAGAACTCCCAACTTCTTCAACTCTGCTGCAGGAGCTGCACAAACCCAAGAGATGTTCCTCTGCCCTGTGCTCCAGGGACTCCCCTCTGCTAATGCCTGGCTCCCAGTGACCTTGCAGCAGTGACACCAGTGCTCCAGCAACACCAGGCAAGGAGCACCCATCTGCATGCTCAGCCCCAGCACAGCCTGCCTCCCAAGCCTATTTAGCCTCAAGAACACAATATTTACCAGTCAATGAGTTTCAAAGCCTATTAATTGGTGCCTTCCCACAGTCTTTGTGAATCAACATATCCATTCATTTCAGTCCCCTTTTCTGCCAGCTGCAAAGAGATGAGTGAATCTGCACATCAGTGTGTCTTGGGCACAGCTGGGAGGCCTTCACAGCAACACTATTAGCTAAAGAAGGGGAGGGGAAAAAGTGATGATATAATCCTTGCCTAGCTAACCCTACAACCCAGGTAAAGCTTTTCCTTAGCATTCAAAGTACATACTTTAGATCCAAGTATATTTTCAGCTTTCAGTTGATTCTGGGGACAGAATCAATGCGAAGCCCACGGACCACAGCAGCAATGCACGGGCACTGCCCAGGGAAGCATCAAACGACTGCCCCAACATTGTGGCCACATGCATCTGACCTGCACTTGTTTCTGAAAAGTATGGAGAAAAAATCAATTTATTCAAGCTACTTCATGCTAGATCCATTTTCCAAATTTCCTTTTACACAAATAATTAAGTATTTTCAGTGTTTTAAGCCATATTTTATCTGCCTTACTGACATAATGACAACACATCAATCAGTGCCAAAGAAAGCTGGATTCAGAGTGATGGACAGGCTGGGGAGGGCTATTAAATAACACCAGCTGTATCCCCAGCTGAGCACATCCCACGCCTGCATCAATGCAGTCAACAAGGAGCCCTCTTGAATCACAGACACCATCAGTAGCTTCAAAGCAGTGACAAACTCAAAGTTCAGAAAATGGCATGACATCTTTTAACATTGCTAGCTCTTCGCCCTTCTTTCCTTTTATTATTACAATCACTCTTATTTCAACTGTTATTTGTATCATAATCACACTAAAAATGCTTCCCCAGCTGTTGGTGTCAGATGTTCCAGCCTCCATGCCCAGATCAACGTCAGGTTTATGCCCTTCTTTCCGATACGCTTTCCTTTTTGATATGTGATACTGGCACTGTAGAACAGCAGAAGCATCTATAAGCAAACAGACACTCTTCACGAGCCACACCACTGAAAAGCAGCATTTGTTCAACCAATGCATAGAGGTGCACAGGAATGCCAAGACAACCCTGACCGAGCCCAAGGGCCATGAAGTGCCCACACATCGGTTCTGCCATCTTTCCCCTGCCCACCAACATGGAGAACGCCAACTTGCTCTTCAAAAGATCCCTGCATGCCTTCAAAGCTTCTCCTGACGATCGCACCCAACTCTTGGCAGCACGGAGCTCTCAGGACCGTTTGCAGGAGCAGATTCGTGCAGCTCTTCCCATTCTCCTCCCCCAGCCTTCCATGGCCCGAAGCAGCTGCTCCTGCCCACGCCGCCCCACGCTCTCCTCCATGGCAACACTTCTGCGTACCACAGGGAAATAGAGAGAAAAAGGGATCATTTGTGCCCTCAGATCTAGCGCTGGAACGATATTAGCAATCAGGAATCATCGCCTTCTGCAATTCAGTCAGTTGCTGAAATTTCAATTGAGATTGGACTAACTGCACATGAATGCACCAAGCCCAGCCTGACAGCTGCTTGCCCAGGCCTGTAAAGCAAAGAAACCCACGCAGGATGCTGCCTGATGCAGACTACTGAAGAAGTCACCCTGTAGCTCACTGTCTCTTATGGAAGGTGTGTTCCATCACACAGCTTCCTTTCTTTCATTACTACAAGCATCTGTCCAACATCATGTACCCATAGCACCCTTGGGCTTCTGTCCACTTCATGAAGTGTAGTACTCCAGTACTACAAGTTTTATTGCAACCCTACCACATCAAAGTGTAGATGAACATAGTTTCTACCTATACAACCTGCAGATTGCTAAAATCTTCCCCTTAACACATATGGAAGCATTTCTCACCAGGACACACAACTAATTTCACAAGAGCTGTGCAGTACCACCTCCCTGCACACCACCACTCTAACAGCAGGCACTGTGCTCAAGGTGCAGGGCTGTAGGGAGGGGCACAGGACAGATACACAGGGGATTTATCCAGGGTCACAGCCAGAACAAGGTACAATTCAAGCTTGATGCGGGGATGTCCATCGATGACCCTGTGTGACACAGATCTCAGGAGGTCAAAGCACTGCTCATTTCTTCTAGCTAACTGAGTTGAAGAAAAAAATGCAAGAAACTTGTTTTCAATTCTTCAGCAGAGATCAGAATAATCCCGGATTACATGGCAATAAATACTAGCACTGTTTATGGAGCAGTCACTTGGAAATGATGGAAAAAAATCTAGATAAACATAACTGTGTATTTGCAAAACAGTAAGTATTTATAAATAAATGCCCTCCTTTCTACTTAGCCATACCAGAGTACGATGCCTTTATACTTCTTTAAAAGTCTAAATATTTAAATTATGTTTAAAATTAGCATAGTGCAAAAGATTCTTCCAATAACGTATCCACCAATAAAAACCATCTTCGGAGGTGGAAGAAAATCTTCGAGCTTCCAGCAAGAGCCACATGCTAGCTGAGATATTCAGAGCAGCTGAGTCACTGTGGTTTTCTGAAATGAGCCTTTAACTACGACTTGAAGGAAGGAGCTCTAAGTGACAGGCACTTCAAATCACTGAAGGATAAAAGTTAGTCTTTTAAAGTTACTGGGTTTTTAAGTCTAAGGCTGCAGTTCATTTTCCTGCCACTTTTTTTTTCCCCCCAAGTACTTTGATGTCTAGTTCCCAACACAATGTTTAATTTTAATCCTGTATTAGCCATAATTTAAACTCTGCACGAGCACAGCATTGCTCTTCAGAGCAGTTAACTGCTTGGTGACCAGGATCTGTGCCCCAGAGATGCTCCTGCAGGCCAGGAATGGCACACAGTGAGCACAACTGTCTGCAGCAATGGATTTGTGGGACTAATCTGAGGATTCAGTAAAACCTCAAGTGTTCAGCTCTTTATTTAAAATATAGAAACAAAACTGTCCCATTAACAAATCCCTTCCCATTTCTTGCTGCTGTGCTTTTACAGCTACAGCAGTAGGAGGACACTAAAGCAAGGAGCAGGCTCACTGTACTTACAGCAGCACAGGGCAGACAAGCAGATCCAGCACTTCCTGCACAGAAAGAGGACAATACAGAACACAGGAAATGCATACATCAGGGGCACCTAAAGGGAAAGCATGGCACAGCGAGGTGGAATTAGTTTTGCACAGTCAGTTGACAGCTCCATTCAATCCTCTCCCTGCTATCAGACAAAAGCATTTTGGGCCCAAACAGACCTTAGCAAAGGATCATGAAGATTCTCACTGTAGCACAGATAGTTCCATAGTGAAAGCTTTAACACAAAGCTGGAAGAAAGCGCTTTCTGAAAACAGCAATCCCCTCTCCCTGAAAACACCTGAAAAAAGAATTGCTTTTTCTGACTTATTTCTCTGAGAACTTTCACAGCTTTCCCCACAGTTTTGGTTTGTTTCTTTTTCCTTTGAATTTCAGAAAGTGAAAAACTCACACGTTTTCATGTTCTTTTCAACAGTTACGTGAGAGTCTCCCTGCCCACAAACAGCCTCCCCACCACACAGCCTCATCTGAGGGCATCTTCCCCACGGCCCTCCTCAGACTGCCACCATCACCTCAGGCTGCAGTCATTGCTCAGGCCATGTCCACACCACCTGAAATGAGTTGAGCTGCAACACAGCTGAGGGCTTCCCTCTATCAAACATTTCATAGAAACAAAGCACTAATTACTCACGCTTGTTCTCATTATAGAAACTTTTTCTCAGAGCCACATGCCTCTGAGGACCTCAAAGCTGGGTGTGAGCACTGGGAACGGGAGGACCAAAAAGCCACGGTGATTGCTGCTGACCATTCAACGTAACTTCATCTAAACACTAAGAGCAATTAAATATGAAATCACCCTTTGATTTTTGCACCAGAAAAATTAGAAACTAAACCATAATATCAAGGTTAGAAGATGCTGATATGAAATCCTAGTGGATGCTCATATGAGGTACTACATAAATATAAGATTCCCTATACGTATACTCTCCTCTTACATTTTTATATTTTTTTATGGATACTTATATCAATATACATTCACACACTGTACCTATAAGGAGACCAGAAGACGGATAAGCTGTTAAATTCCAAAGGACTCTCTGCAGACAAATTCTGATCCAAATGCAGAATTATCATTTGTCAGGTTGTCTCATATTTCAGCACTAATGCTATAATCTACAATAACCACACAAAGAAGTAGGGAATATTGGATAGGGATGAAATTGTCAGTTCTTCCTCTTTCCGAGGTTGATTTGTTACTTTCACTGAAGGGGAACCAAGCACTGAAGCTACCACTCCACAGATCATTTATCCCAAATTCCCACAACACAAAACCTTTAAGTACACAACTGATAGCATATGGGGAAAAAAATGCATAGTTGAAATTAGAACTTGTAAATCATATTTGAAGGATCTTCTCCTTGTTGTCATTCTTTATGACCAGGGCCATCTGCCTGACAAGGAGTAGGAGGGTATCAATTTTCCGCCTATTTTAGCATTCGACAGCAATAAAGAGTTCTCTTTAAGGCCTGCATTGCCTTCAGACTTTATCCTCCAGTCCTTAAGACATCAGCTTGCAGGGTGCTGGCACTGCTGTTTGGAGCACGGAAGATGGATGTGGTATGTGGTGTTGGGCCATGAGCACACGCAGTGCCTGCAGCCCCAGCCAGATGTTCCTGCAGCCCCTCGTGAAGGTGCACAATTCCTGTTTCCCAGAAAAACTCAGTAACCAAGTTCCTTCTGCAGTCCAGTAGTACAAGTTTTATTGGCTTTCCAGCATCACTCTGCTGTGATCACACAAGTATGGGATAACATACTTGCTTTTAAATCACTATGTTTCTGAAAGACAGAAGACAAACTCCAAGATGCAACATTTGCTCAATACTGAAGTTCAGATATGAATGAAGAGTGAAAGGTAGCTGGATGCCTTGGAAAGGAACATCTACAGGAAGGAGCAGAAGAATGCTAGAATTTGGCTTCAGCACAGACAGCCAAGATTCTTCTCGATCTGTGCCACCATAAATTCACCGCATCATTCTTCAGTCCTGCTCTGAAACCTTTGGTGCTGATTAATCCAAATTAATGTAATGATGGAGCATTCATCAGATCAGTACCACCATTTCTGCTTTCTGAAGTGAGCCAGAACTCCAGCTCAGTCCTCTCTGGACATGCTCAGTATCCCAGCATGTTCAGGCTCTAACAATTCACTGCGGAGTCTGCAGGGAGGGAAGCAAACATTTCCTCTTTGCACAGAGAGACTGATTACATTCTAATAATACAGAGATTTATTCTTGTTTCTTAGAAAACAAGCCCCAGCTTTACAGCCGAAGGAGCAGTCATGGGCTGGAATCCCTAACACAAACAACTCTGCTCGTACCCCGGTCCCAAAGGCTGCAGGGCACCATCCCTCCCAAACCCTGCCTCCCTGCGCTGGTTAAAGTTAGCTGGTGCTGGCTGGGGACCACGTGCTGCTACGGAGGGGGAAGGATTTCTGTAGATACAGCCAAGATTTTTTCCTTTTCAGGATGGCTACTCTCTCATCCAGTTCTCACTTCCTCATGCCTGCAAGTCCTGTGCTTATTTTTTCCCCCTGTATAATTTTTAACTTCAACAAGCAGAAGGGCTGACATTCACTGAATACAAGGTCTAAGTGCTACCAGATTGTTTTTGCATAGCAAAGCGTTTTGTACCCTTAATAAAATCTGAACCAGAGATAATCTGTTCCAGCTAAAGCTGGAACAAATCCTGCAGCAGTGTTTTGAGCAGTGTCACTGCTTCTCTGCCAGCCGTGGAGCATGGAGGTGATTTCTTACTCTAAGCATTGGACTGAGAGCCATGGAAAGATTCCTCACCTGAAATACAAGGAGCTCTGTTTCCACTGAACTTCTGTAAATCACATAATCAAAACGCAATAATTGCCAATATGAGAACTGGGCACCAAGTATTTTCACAAATTGGATACAAAGTGTTAACTGTAACTCAAGTATCTCTTAATAGACTGAATAATACACATTTCATTAGAATAAAATTTTCCAGGAACACTGCATTTAGCATCAGTCAATCTGTAACAGCTATTCCAGTATCTGAAACATTCCCATGAGACATGACAGCCTAAAGGCTCTGACTTTCACAATAAGGGGACAGCAGTTAGGAAGAGCTCACATGCTCAGCATCCCTGTGTGCTGCAGGGCCAGAGCAGCTCCCCAGCAGCTGAGTAGGCCTCTGCTTCCCCAAACAGTTCCAGTCACTGCCTCTGCTCTAACCTGGTGATGAGCAGAGGCAGAAGTCTGAATGGCAAGATCATCCTGAAATAGGAACCCAAATCCTGCAATGGAAACGAAGGAGCATTCAATCTCCAGCAGCAATATGGGAACAGAGGAAGATGCAGGTGTCACAGGCTGCTCATTGTAGACACCCTGACAAGGTCTGGCTTTCACTACAGCCCATTTTTATGGCTTGCTATGCTCATCCAAGGCCTCACCATTCTCATTCCGACTGCTCTCAGACAAACTGAAGCACTGCCAGCATTACTTCCCAGACTCACAGCTGCAGAGATACCACCAGTTTGGTTAAGGTTGGTCTCCCCCAGATTTGCATTTTTTTCATATTTATACCCAAAAAACCCAACAACTTACACATAAGAAAACTTCACTCTAGCCAACCGGGGAAGGGCTGGTCTCATTCCTAACACCTGTTTCTCTTCCAATACATACACAGTTCTTTCCCCACAAGCCTCTCACTGACGACTCTACCCATCTGCTTTAGTATTTGCACCCTTCTGTGTAAGACCCCTCCACCTCTGCAGCACTCAAGTTCTCCCAGCCAGAAGCGCTGGCAGTAAGTCTGCAGTTTCCCTGAAGGTCCTCTGGCAGCAGCACATGGATTCTCAGTATTGATGAAGGCCACTAGCATCTCAGTCTTCACAGCTTACAGAACAGAGCAAAAGCTTTCAGAAGAAAGAGTAAAGTATATGGAACACAACTGTTAAAATACCCTAAATTTTAAGCAAGCCACAAATTTTAATAACTGTGTTATATTAAAAGATATGTACCAATGTCACCCCACCCCCACAATTCATCAAGGCATTTCACTCCCTTGGGCTCTTGTGACTAAGTATAATATTTCATTAAATATCCTGTTCATACTGGCTTATGTACTAGGGAACACACTAATTTTAGAAAACTGATTAGCTAGTTCTTTCTAACCGAATGTTATTGTAGCTAAGGTCAGATTTTGCACTGAAACTATGGCAACAAAGCCACAGTATTCTTTTGTCTACAAGGTTGGGGCTAGGTTTATTAACAGCACTGTTCTACTTAATAGCTAAGCACTGCTTTTTGGCAATCCCTCCCTTGATCCTACCTGAAATAGGCTGAACTTTCCACAGGGGAAAAAGCTCTGACCTGTGAAAGCTGTTGAGAAAGAATGAGCATTTGAACCAGAACTCTGCTTATTTCTCATTTTCAGTATGTGGTCACTGCACTGCCTGGTTCCCTCACCTACTGCTTCAGCAGCAAAGAACCTACACCCACATTTTTTAGACGGGCAAACGAAGCACACAGATCATAAAACTTCGCACTGGGACCTCATAATCCAACTCTCCCCGTTCTTTTGCAGTACCTGAGCCAACAAACTGTGCCATCCATGCAGCATTCCAGTTAACCATATTAATGGTCACTTTATATTTCAAAGGGGCTTCGCTCTGCCTTCATCTAGATGCAAAACATCTAAGATGAAAGCACTTACCCCAGAAACTGGCAGACAGCTGCTTAACCACAGCACACCAAGCACAGACCAGCACGCAAACTCAGCTCAGCCAGTGCTCAGTGTGTGCCTCAGAAGCCGAGCAGCCCCATCTCCTCTTCCTGTTCAGTGCCTACAGCTCTTTTCTTGTGCCAAATTAAAAAGACTCTCTTGTAAGCTGTACCACACAGACCTTTCCTCCACTATGGCCTCGGTACCCCAGCAATAGGATACAGCAGATGCTTGGGAATGAGATGTTCAGGAAAGCACTGCACCTTGCCTGCCTCCTGCCTGGGAAGGGTGGGAGGATGTTGGGTGTGCTCCTGCATGCGCTGCAGCAGCTCTCAGTTTGGATTCCTTCTCAGCACCTTTCAAGCTTCAGCAGATACAAAGCACACTACTCTGTCAAAACCACAACATTTCTGTCTTTCCAGTTTTTTGAAAGCTCTAAATGCCACTGTGACAATTGTCTATAACATCTGTTTGTATGTAGGATGCAGTGGGCTAAAAATCCACATTTTAGAGGCAGCACTCAGGATTTCTTGATCAGATAAAGGGCATCAAATTCAAACACGTACTCACAGTTGGCAGTTTTCTGGTACAGTTATATAAATACTTCAACTCATACTAAAGGATTTCTCATTGAGCCTGTGAAAATGTATTGCAGATATTTAACAGCATCCTTCTGCAAGGTATATTCTTCCAGCAATAAATGACTGATACTTTAGTCTTAAAGATGATATAGGCAATATATAGATATAGACAATATTAGACTATTTTCCTTCTTTCCCTCATCCATCATTCTAACCTTGAAGTTTCTTTTGATCTTCCACTACGTCTTATCAGAGCCCTTAGCACCAGTTCTTCTTTGCATGACACTTGCCACTTTCGGAAAACAGACAAGTCAGATAAGCAGGTGCTCACTGCTGCTGTCCCACTTGGTGTTCAGTTTTGGCACTCAGCATGTGCATTTTAGTCTGACTCGGACAGCACAGAACAGAGGAGTCAACTCTGTAGCACCCTGCACAGTGCTCTTCCAGGCAACCACGCTAAGCTTTCAACTCGGCACTCAGGCACTCCCAAATATTCTGCCTGGAACAGAAAAGGAATTCTGCAATTGCTTCTGTTAACACACCGTTATCAGAGTGAAAAGGCCCCATTTAGACATGAGTTCAAGCATTTTAAAGACATCTTTTAGTTAATATACCCACACATTTCACCAGCATTACAAGTCTCTCATTCCAAGAGAAAAAGACAGCTGAGTCTGGCCAAGCAGCCATGCCCAGCACGTTTCTTGTCCCATGGTCAGCCCTGGAACCTGCTCCATTCTGCAAAGCACCCACTCCAACTCAGGCAGTGCACACACAAGTCACCCACTTCAGGCTATTCTACATCAAAGTTTAAAAAGCAATCTGAGCTGATATAATGGCTTTCAGCAGACTAGACACAGAACAATGTGCACAGGTATGTGGGGAGCAAGGATTTCAGGCTGCACACTTATCTGAAGCCAAACACACAATTCCTAGGGGCTTACACTGGTGAGAATTATTCTGATGAGTACAGGGACAGTGCTGACCTACCTTACCACCTAACAAGTGCACTTTTATGCACTGCTAATGTTTCTGCTATGCTAAGAGGCAGAGGAGTCTGGGTGTTTGTTTTAGCTTGATTATTTCACATTCTGAAGTGTTTGGAAAAGCTGAGTATGTGACCCTCCAACTGCCAATTGCCTCAGCCTCAGTTCTAATGCTGAGCCACAAACCAGTTTGCATCAGTCGAATAGGGGTAAATAAGGAAGTACACACATAAATCATCCAACCCCACTGCCTGCATCAGCACTGCATAAATTCCATCTCTCCTTCACACCACTAATGGCAAAGCTAAGAACAAAACAGCCCTCAAACACTTCTGTGATGGAGGAGCACTGACTTCAACGAGCGCGGAGCACAGTGCAAATTTAAGAGAAATATATCAAAAGAATTGGGATGTGCACATATATACATAAAATTTCTGTGTTAAAGCGTCTCTGAAGAGGCCAGGCCGTGCCTGTGCTGAAGGTGAACTTGCAGTTTGAAGCCCCTGACCACAGCATCAGCTGTGGCAGTGCCAGACAAGCAGGGCAACTGCTTCCTGACAGCAGTGCTCACAAAGAGCATACAGTATGGATTAGGATCAAAAGAACAAACAGAATTTGAATCGCTCATCTTCTGCTTCTCCATGAGGGTATTTTAAGTCTAAGAGATATGGGTTCATTCCTTGAACATCTTGCCAAAAAAAGCGTGTTGCCCAGCAACTACTAAAACAGCGCTCTGGAAGGAGGTGGCTGCTGGAGGAGTTAACCCGTACACGTCCCGCTTCCTGCAGCGCTGCCGGGCCCAGCAGACTGTGTGTCCCAAACACAGAGCTGCCACAAGCTGCTGGCAGGCTGGCAGACGGGCTGCCTCGCTGCAGCACCAGTGTCTCGCATCAAGGAAACGCGCTGGGCTTAGCACACTGCTACGCTCCCATCCAAAATGAACACAAACGAAGTCTCTGTGAAAGCACATCCAAGAAAACAGAGTAGATTCGGCAGCTGCAGCCCCGGCCTCTGCTTCTGCTTTGCCACTGCTGCCAGGTCTGACCCGTTTCGTTTGCAAAGCAGCAATCTGTCTCTGTGCATTTAAGCACAAATCATTCCTAATGAAATACTGTGCTGCTTTTAACCTGACTGGAGGGTCAGCTCTAGTTCGTACTTTCCACATAAATCCATGCATATCCCAGGCATGTTCATTTATAGTCACTGCTCGGATGCACGATCATACTCACAGGCAGCAGATAGAGCATCAGTTCCAGCTGTATAAAATAAGTAAAATGCCTTTTTTTGTTCAAAGCAGTGCAGATAACTAAGGGATTGTCACACTTACTTTTTTTGGAGACTTCCACAACTGGGATTTCTTCCAGGAATCTCATCTGCACACAGTGTATTCAGACAAGCCATTTACATGCCCATGAATTTTCACACTAATGAAATTAACTCTTGAGTCCTATGTTTTGCAAGGAGTTTTAGACGTTTTTTAATGAAATTAATTGAAGCTGAAGACACAAAGGGACAGAGATGCATTGGACTTAAAAAAAAAAAAAAAAAAAAAAAAGGAAAAACAAACCCAAACAAAACACAAACCAAACCACAGCATCATTTAAAGTGGTCCAGAAAGCCAGAAAAAAAAAAAAAAAAAAAATCACTGAAATCTCACAGACTATAATCACCACCCAACCTCAAACCACTCTGGGTGCTGTCTGCATCTGGGGGGGGTAGGAAAAGGAAGAGAGAAAAATGTGTCTGCACACCTCCAAGAATTCCTGTAATATTCTAAGGACAGAAGACATAATAGCAGTTAATATGTGAAACAACTGCTGGTAAACCATCACCGCAACTTCAGTGCATCGAACTAATAACTTTGAGTTTTAAGGCCTATTACTGCTTTCCAGCTTGGTTCTTCAGGTTTTTCCATCTAACACGTCCTCTATTTCTTTCTGCCCTTCTTTTTCCTCCCGTTATGCTCCTACTCTGCAGCCCAAACCCCACCTGAACTCCATCCCTCCTCACTCAGCCTGCAGCGCTCTCTCCCTTCCCATGCTCCACCACCAGCAGACAAATCTCTCCACCTATTTTTACCACAGCTCTGCCAATGAAGGCAGCCCTGGTGTCCTCAGAACACCTCTGTTTCCTTGAAGCAGGCTGACGGGCTCCATCACTCCCGGCTCCACATGCACTCTGGGCTTCCCTTGTGTTCTCAGCCCAACCCAAAGTCAGCATTCTGCAAGGAGTGACTTACTAACACACAAACACAGTGAACTTCAAGCACAGTTCATTGCAAGGAGGATCTCATGGCACCAGAAGCCGGGATATAGCACAGAGCATTTTTCCAGTACTGTGCCTTTCCAAAGCTGTAACGTCAGTCACCGCCATTTGATTCACTTTGGTCCTGCACTAACAAGATCTCCAGAAGTTATTCCTCAGTTACTGCTGCCAGCATTTCACACCAATTTCAGCTCACACCGAGGTCCCACCCCTCCCCAGGCCTTCCCAAAGCAAGCAAGTCTGAACCTCAAGTATGTGGGAACAAAATTCTGGGATTGCTGAATTGCATTCACCAGATGCCCACTGTTGCTTTGTATCCCCAAAGTAAGAGACGCTGTTCAGACAAATACCTTAGGGAAGGCTGTGTTCTGTTTGCAAGGAAGGTATTTTTGGAAGGTGCCCTTAAAACACGTGGACTGAAGAGACACGGCTGTAGTTCCTGACTCTGTCACAGACAACACCCCCACACGTGTCTGAGTGCCTCTGCTTCAACATAAAAAAGGGACATTTTCCGCTCGCGTTAAAGATGGTGAGATAAATTTCATCATTATTTCTTCCAAATACACTAGTGCAGAAAGCGTTTTTATCTTGAGCCACGCTTACAAAGTGCACGTATAAACAACTGAAATGCCTGCTAAAATTTTATGACTTCTGTTGCCATTTACCATTAAGCATAAACTTCCCCACAAAAGCTTTAGTGAAGTGACTACAAAGGTTGGAAAAGGTTCATACCATTCTTTCTCAATGTATAAATTATAAGTAACATGAGAACTTTTACAACGTCCAACAACATTTTATGCCAAACAAATGTTTCTTTGTACTTGCAGTTCCTAAACCACGCTAGAAATAATTGCTTTTCTCTCTCTCCACCCCTTCCCTTTCTCTTCCACCCCCCACCTTGTCCCCAGTCTTGTCTACGCCCAGTCATTTCAGTCAGATCTGGATTTGTTTCTTGATTTGATTGCCTAGTTAGTGCTCTAAGATCACATAATATCATCATCCTTGTTCTGGAGAGCTTAACACTGACTTTTTTTTAAGTTTCTCCAGGTCGCCTCTTCAATACCTGAATCATCAGTGTCCAAATCGCTCTCTGGAAAGAGAACTGAAACTTACAGGGACATTCTGGTAGGACAGATGTGAAAGCCAGACCCCATCTGCAACCACCCCTCACAGAGCCTTCACATCCCACAACTCAATTTGATTCACAGACACTCACACACATACTTTTTCCAGCCCCCTTATGAGTTGCCCTTTGTGGAAGACAGAAACACTAAAATATTCCATAGAAAGTGAGGTGCTCAAGAACAGTTTGCACAAAATGAAGAACTTCTTCCACCTGGATGGTAACAAACAGCCTAGTGAACTCACCTCTGAACTTTTTGGGTGGGTTATTAAGGTCACCTGCTTCTGGCTGTACAACACACCGGTCATCCACAAGGCTGCAAAGAAATGAGAAATCAAGTAAGATTCTTTTCCTTTGCAATAGCTCACATCCTTGCTAGCAAAACCAAAGTGGTTTATCCACAATAAATATCCGAGTGGCCGCTTCAGCAGAAGACATTGCCCAAACGCCAAATCTCTCTAAGAAGCATGCAGCTAATTTCTACTGTTGCCCAGAGCTATGCTTCTAGATAGGTGGGACAATAAGTAATTGCTCCTGTAAACTGCATCTGCTTTATGTCCCCTCCTTGAGGTGCAGACAGAACAGCCCATATTCTAGTTGAGTGATAAACAGCCTTAAAACAATTATTGCCTCTTGGACAGATTTGAATAATGGTGTAATTGTGTTTCCATTAAAGGACAGAACAGGACAATATGACCGGGTGAACTAGACACTGATTACACGGCTCTCCTCAAGTGTCAAGAAAGGCAGAGGCATCAACTGCCACAGTAAAAATTGACCTTCGGGAGACAGGAAGGCATAAATACACCCTCCTGCTTACCAGTCATCAACACTAGCAAAGTCAGGAGGGCAAACTAACCTCCTCCTGCTTTAGCAGAAAGGAAGTGAATTGGATAAGCGAACCCAAGAGATTTTAATGGGAAATGCCAGCACAGAGCTTCTCCCATGCACACATATTGGCCAAAAAAAAAAAAACTCCCAAAAACCTGGAGGGTCAATGCAAAGCCCACAGAGTACATTAAACATTTAAGATATACTTGTCATCACTGCTCTGCTCCTAGCATGCTTTGTATCAACATGGAACTGCTCTGTTATCAAACAATATTTCCAAATTGCCAGGAATGCAACTGTAACCAAATAATCTGTTGTTTCTGATTTGATGTTCAGTTATACAATTTGACCCCTTAAAACCAATCTGTCAAAGAGGCTTTCTACACAAAAGTAGAATGTAAAACTCGGAGGTCTTAGAGGTTTGAGAGGTCCATTCTCATGCAGAATCAACTTGAGAAAGAGATTGAGATCTAGAATATGAGAGTTGTTCCTTGCAGAGGCCGGTTACATGCAGGGAGCATCTGGACACAACAGTTACGGAAAGTCAAGAAGTGCATAAGAATTAAGAGATCAGAGAGACTAAGTGGACTCGACAGTTCTACGCATCTAAGATTTGCAAATGCAAACATTCAGAGTAAGTTGTTTTTTCCCCATGGATTTTCTCCCTATTCGGTATTACACAAACATGCACGTGCTCCAACCAGAATGACAGCACTAATATCTGAGCTCGCTGAAACACCTGCTTCTAGTGAACGAATGGCCAAAAGGTACTGAAAGTCAAATGGGTTACTCTGATAATCCCCCATACGGTTACTCTCAGTGCAATGTATCCCTCTCATCCTGAGATTCAATTGAAAGTAAAGAGGAGCTTCCCAAATTACTAAGAAAATAACTTCACAAGGTACAAAACACAGAAGAGGATATTTTATACGCTAGCAATCATAGTGACGACAGCACTGAATTTGGGAAACAGCAAAAGTAAAGTCCTGATTAAACAACAGTCACGTCATAGGAATATTAAATAGGAACACTCTTCAAAGAGAGTTATTCGGCTAAAATGACATTAGAATGTAGAGCAGTATCTGTTTCTCAACCTTCATTAGCCACATGAACAAGTCATTACACATCGTTATGACATAAGACTGTCAGAACTCCACATGGTATAAAGCACAATTACACTGAATCTTCTCTTTGGTTCTTTAATTTTCTCCAGGACAAAGACTAAATTAAATATGGGACAAAGCTAATTTGATTATGAAGGCTTATTAAGATGATAATGCATTTCATGTTTCACATAGCAATTGGGATTTCTGGCTCAAATTAGGCTCAGAAGATGTGTGGCCATTCTATAATGCTGTTACCTTAAAACAGTACTAATTGAATCAACGAGGATACTCGTAATGCTGAGGGATCTTCAAATCTGCCATCAGAACATCTCATCAAGCCTAAAACAGATAGGTGCTTCGGGCTTGTAATGTCTAAAAGGACTACCCATGGTGAAAAATATCTGCTCAGCAATGCCATCAAAAGCCACAGCCACTGCATAATGTTCATCATGCACCGTATAGGATTAAACATAACAACTTTCTACTTGTTTTGGAATTATCTACTGCCAAACTTGCTTCAATACTAGGAATAAAAAAAGCCAAATGTATAGTATTGCTCAGTTCATTTTGCCAGTTTTCAGCAGATAGTATTTGGCCAGTTACGCAGCCGATCGAATACTGCACAGTGTGCATCTTATATTTGACGAGTACCTGGGAAATTTGTCAAATACATTTGCCAAATACTATTCAACCAACCCTACTTACTACATTCCCTTGCTTTTATCATACCTTCTTTCCTTTCTGGCAGCATCCCATATTTTCTTCTCTTTCCTATAATAGATCATGGTGCATCTTCAGTGTCTGCTTCCTTCTCTGCCCCCTTATTTTTCAGAATCCTAATAGCTAGAGGACTAAACCTACAAGTTAGTTTGGAGTCACTGTGATGAGATTCCAGCCCATTGTTTCCTGCTGAGAGACTTACCAGGATGCTGTCTTTGTACCCTGCTTGGGAGCTTCATTTATCAGATGCATCTGGACAGTAGGCATCAAAAAATTTGCTGTCACTGTACCCACCCTGAGGCCCTTACGGCTACTGGAAATGAGAAAGAGCATGTTGTGTGTGTGCCCACTCACCACATCATCAAGCTTTCTGGTTGCTTCTTTGCTACTCATTACCGAAGAACACAGCAATGTGCCACACTATTTCCCTCCCACTAATTTCCCACTGCTTTAAAACCAGGTGGCAGATGTGCCTGCATCTCATCCAGCCCCCTGGAAGCCCTTCCAAACTCATGCACAGCTCCACTGCCAGCTTCCAACACTGACAGATTTCTCTTAAGCGGTAGATGAGCAGAATCAAACATAACCCTGTCACTCGTGTCAAAGCTATATTTCAATTCTGTGGCTTCTCTGCAAAGCCTTCCTATGTGAAGGACTACTTTCTGTTGAATGAGGTGGGATGCATGTCTTCCTGCTCGAGAGGCACTCTCCTACAGAGCACCTGCTAGATGGTTTTGCAGAAGACAGCACAGAGGAGCCCTGTGAGGAAGCTCAGGGCACAGGAGCAGGCACAGCATGGCTCCCGGCACAGCTCCAGGGTGGCTGGCTGTTGCCAAAGCTAAAGATTGAAAATGTTCTCCTCTGACTGAAGCAGTACAGTTTTGTTTTTCTGAGAAACCTCAAACACCATAGGACAAGACACAACTAGTCATAGCGGTAACTCGGTGGTGTATGAACGGTTTAGCTCAGGGTTTTCAATTTTGTTTTTCCAATGCCTACACATACATTGCTATCTTTTTTTTTCCCCAATCAGTACTGGGGCCTATCTGTTCCTGACTGGGGTGGGCAGGAAGGGACAGGACAGGACACACGGATGGACATGGGACAGACAACATGAAAATCATTTACTTTCATTCACTCCCTCTACCCACAGCTTAAACTTGGAAAGCTTCTTCCTCCCCACCAAGTACATTAACACCATACCACTGCCATCAATATGTCCTTCATACTCCCAAGAAATCTAACTTGCAATATTTATTTCAGGCCATTTTTAAACTTAGGGCAAGATCTGTACAGAACACAACTTGGCTTTGCCCAACATTGCCTGGAAGTCAGGCCCACGACAGCTGATTGAGCTCTGTTGGTTCTTACACACGTGTTTTGTACAAGAGAACAGCTGTTCTTACCCCAAAGTGCTAATAAATCCATTGGTTGAGCCCTCTGCATAGAGAGAACAAATATCTCCAATATGAAGGAAGCTCGACATCTTGTCGGTCATCTCTGGCTTAGAGCCCCTAGAAGAATAAAGCGAAACATTACTACTTATTAGGTAGAATGATTTCTCCATACAAATCACTGGAGGTTACAACAATAGGACCCTCTGTGTTTATTTCTTTGGAGAATGGGACAAGCTCCCATGTTGGAATTTCAGGTATCAAGGACAACACAGCATGCCAAAATGCCTGCTTAGAAAAATAAGCTAGGGAAAAACAGCAGGCTGCTGGCACCCCATGCAGCATGGGCTGTTTCTCTAGAAGCCATATCCTACCCCACAGATGTTCACAGATACCTCACACCAGGCGTGCCAGCATGTCTCATCCCATGCAAGAGGGAAAAAAGGAAGAAGAGTGCTTCGATTCCACTACTTGTACCACCTGTATTACAGCCCGTATCTCTGCCTAAACACTCCCACCACAATGAGAGGTAGGTATGAGTGTATTTAAAGGTCCTCTGGTGTGCTGAAATAGCACTCACAGGAATAGTAATGTAAAACAGTGCCATGATTCACAGAACCATAGAAATCGTTGGAGTTGGAAAGGAACAGCTTCTGTCACCCACAGGAATGCTGGGGTGAGCCATGCACCCAGAGCTGCTGCTTCAAATAGGGCATTACAGCAAGATCCACTCGATATGCCCCACAATGGATTTCACATCTGAAAATGTAAAGCTTCAGATTTTTCAGGGACAAATACTTTAAATGACATATCAAGAAGCCAAATCCCATGAAATGAGGAACGTTCAATCCTGTTTAAAAACAAACGTAAGGCAGAGGGGCCACGACTCAGCCTTGACAGCTTCTGCAGCGTTAAGAACACCATTATTTTCTTTGAAGCCCCAAATCCTGGGCTGAATGGCACAGGACTTACCTGCCATTTAAACAAATACAGAACAGCAAGTTTCCATCTGCCACAGCAACAGAGAGAGACAAACAACAGGAGCCCTGATAAAAAGAAGCCCAACCAGAGAGTTTTCAAAGATGTCCTTTCAAAAGCCATTTACTGGTTTCTTGGAGACGTTCCTAAGCTGCGGCTTTTGATCACCAACCTCAAAACACCGAGTTAAGCTCTCTGCCCACAAGGCTCCTACCAGCAGGCAGCACTGAATCACCCTGAGCTGCTCACTCCCGCAGGTCGGCGATGCTCCAAAGGGCAAAGCCCAGGACAAGACTGCAAGGAAAAATAACTGCAAACACGTTCACCCTCCCTCACATCAAGCACGACACACCAAAATCAACTCCAAGCGATCTACCATCAGGAGATACGCAGCAGGAAATTATGTTGATATAGAGCTCAGCCCTGACATGCGTGTGGGATAAATATTCTTTTTCATTGAGTATTATCTTGTTTACCAAAGGTGTAAGGCTCAAGTTTATTAAGCAAGGCTGGAGATCAACGAGGACAGATTTCAGGGATTTAAAAGTTAATGCTGATAATACACAGCAGATATCAGAGTGCTGGCAAAAACTAAAGGCTGCACTTCTCTTCTGCAAAGCTGCAAACAGCCATCCCTCCTCACTGCTTGGCCCCAAAGCGTTGGGATGAGGGGCAATAAACATAGTTGTTAAGCCAAAACATGTGTTGGACATTCTCATCGCTGTAAGTCATTGTACCACTTGTACAGTTGAAACCAAAATGGAAAAAAAAAAAAAACCAACCAAGAAAAACCCAAACGAGAACAGGCCAAGATCACATGCAGAGTTGCAGAGTGAGAAATCTCAGCTCCTCTGAAATCCAACCTGCATACACAGAAGCAATGAGTTTGGCTTCAGGTTGCTTGCTTAGTGCCAAGTCCTTCAGCCACTGCATATGCTACAGAGCCCAGTTCACAGAGTCACAGAATGGCCTGGGCTGCAAAGGACCACAGTGATCATCTGGTTCCAACCCCCTGCTATGTGCAGGTCGCCAACCAGCAGACCAGGCTGCCCAGAGCCACATCC
>JAOWBP010004220.1:17648688-17678135 GCA_028571105.1 Tragopan temminckii | reverse complement strand
GGGAGGGCGGGAGGCGAGGAGCCGCGTTCTCGGGGCGTCTGCTGTCCGATCCCGCCCTCACTGAGCGCCGGGACCCGCGTCCCGCACTGCCTCATCTCCACCGTTCTGAACATCGCCGGGGATGGTGACCCCGCCGCTCCCCGGGCAGTCCGTGCAGGGCGTCACCGCCCTTTGGAGAAGAAATTGTTCCTAATATCCGGCCTGCTGACACCCAGTGCCCTGCTGCGTGAGACCTGGGAAACGAGGTGTTGAAGGGAACGGGTCTTGGCGTTTCGCTGCGGGCCTCGCCATAAGGCTAACAGTCTCTGACTGCCCGGCACAGTGGATGATGTTTGTCGGCCTCTGCTGTTGGATTTCTGCTTGCGTAGTTCAGCTGTGATGCTTCTTAGGGATTAGTTCCTTGGCGTTAGCTTCCTGTACTTCAAAGCTGGATGTTCGTTAACGGCTTAATTAACGTTAAAGTGTTCTTTCTGGGTGCGATATTGCTGCAGAAACATGTAATGCCACATTCCACCGTTCTTTGCTGAAGAATGCTGCCAGACATCTGAGCCCTGCAGCCTGTGTTAACACCAAATGTGCTGATGGTATCGTAAAGCTGACAAGGGAAGGTCCTCCTGTTTCCAAACAGGAGGTAGATCTGTGAAATGTGCCTTGCTGGAGGCTGATAGTCCTATGGAATCAATATTCATAGATGTCAGTCTTGGATGGGCAGTCTGTCAGGATTTTTCAGGTTTGGGAAATGAATTCTAGACTGTAAAGAATGAGTTAACGTTTCACGTGCTTTCAGACAGTGATTCACTGGTAAGATTTCAGTCTTGCTTTGAAGACTACTTCAAGGAGTTATTTTAGCTACAATGCATTGGAAAGAGGTTAGAAGGAAGTGGTGAACTCTGTTCCATGTTGTCATTCCCAAAGGCCTAAAAAATGTAAGCAGATTTATCCTGAAGCCCTTTTATGGATTCTTTTACAGGCTATCTGTAAGTGCTCAGATCCTTTGTAGTGGAGAAGTGTAAATGAGGACACAGCTTTAAATGTAGCTGATTCAAAGGAAAAGTATTTGTAGTGCTTCTCGTAACCCTGCTGCAAGTTATGTGAATTTAAGTGTTGTTGGGTGGGACCTAAGTGAAAGAACAACTTGGGAATGCTGGAGAAAAAAAAAAAAAAAACAACAGACAGACGATTCCTCCCTAATGCATTCCTATGTTGATGAGTTGGGCAACATCTTGGCAAGCTGCCTCCTGGCAGCATCAGTCCTGGAAAGGTTGCCTGGGGAGGTATTACAGAGCAGTAGCTGTCCCTTGTCATTCTAACAAAGGCTTCTAAATGGGACTGGGAGTGCTGTTGTGTATTGTGGGAATGGCTGTTGGGCAAGAAATAGTTTGATCCACCTGTGGTTTTCAGGGGGGTCTTGGGAAACACGTGCTGCATTGGGACAAGACCTCTGGGGCCTTTACCTTCTGAGGAAAGTGGAGGGAAATTTTGTTTCCCTGGAAAATGGCTGAAAGACATTTTATTGAAGCAGTTAAAATGTTCTTTTGCTCTTGTTCTTGTGAAGGCCAGTCATCCAGAGTGGAATATACTGATATTCCTGTGTCTTCTCTTTGACCCACATTGCTGCAGGCGCTGCCTGCCTGCTAGCAGAGTGACTAGTGATCAAATGCTGCAAGTGCCTCTTGTGAAATGAAGGCCATTAAGAAGTTGGTATGCAAACATGTATGCTGTGCTTGTCCTCAGAAGAGTGCTTGACAGTTCTGTAATCTCAAGTTTCTTTTCCCAGTCTTCCTAGGAATTGAGTAAAATGTAAAACTATTTATCTAAGAATGAGTAAAAATATCTCTGTTCTGTACTGTTTCTTGGCTTTTAATACAGTAGGAAAGCATGGTTTTGCTCATTTATCCTGGGTGAAAGTTCTGCACTGCCCAGACTAAATGTAGAAAGAGTTACAAATGGGATTTTTGCTCTCGGTTTAAGTTCTCTTACTGTTCCCTTCAAGCAGATGGTGACTGAGATGTCATTTTCTTGTGCTGTTTTCATCTGTCAAGTGCTGCACTGAGCACAGACACCTCCAAAGATGAGATAGAGGGGGAGTAAAACCAATAAGAGGCTTTTCAGTCTTACATTTTCGTAACTTTTTGATGTTAACTGTTTCCTCTGTAGATGGTTGCTATTCCAGGAGGAGTGTTCACTATGGGCACTGATGAGCCTGAAATACAGCAAGATGGAGAGTGGCCTGCAAGAAGAGTCCATGTTAACAGCTTCTATATGGATCGATATGAGGTCAGCAATCAGGAATTTGAGAGATTCGTGAATTCTACTGGGTACCTTACTGAGGTAAGGCAGAATTATGTAGTCCCTTCTCATTGTTGTCTACGTTGAGAAAAACCCCATTAGAAACTTAACCTCTTCTTTTTTGAAGGACATCACAATGTAGTATTTGATTGGGATTTGCATGCTAGAATATTTTGGTTGTAGGTAGCAGAGAGATGGAATCGTCTTGTCTTGTTGCCTAGGAGTCTACAAGGACATGAAGATAGATGCATACTGTAACTTTTAGTGCCTTGATATCTAAAATAAAAACCTTTTTTTCCAGTGTAACTGAGGCAGCCTGGGTGAAACTAACAGATGGCTGAAGATGCCTATGCAGATTTTTTAGAAGTGTAGAATCACAGAATTGCTCAGGTTGGAAAAAACCTTCAAGATCATCCAAGTCAAACTGCAACCTAACCATACTACCCTAGCTCTAACAGCCTTCCGCTAAATCATGTCCCTGAACACCACATCCAAACAGTTTTAAACACATCCAGGAATGGTGACTCAGCCACACCCCGGGAGAGCCTATTCCAGTGCTTAACAACCCTTTCTGTAAGGAGGTTTTTCCTGATATCCAACCTAAACCTCCCCTGGTGCAACTCGAGGCCATTTCCACTTGTCACTAGTGAGAAGAGACCAACCCCGCTCTTGCTGTAAGCACCTTTCAGGTATTGGAAGAGAGCAATAAGGTCTCCCCTCAGCCTTCTCTTCCCCATACTAAACAGTCCCAGTTCCTTCAGTTGCTTCTCATAAGGCATGTTCTCCAAGCCCTTCACAAGCCTTGTTGCCCTTCTTTGGACCTGCTCTAGCACCTCACCGTCCTTTTTGTATTGAGCTGCCCAAAACTGAATGCAGTACTTGAGGTGGGGCCTCACCAGTCTCAAGTACAGGAGGATCACTTCCCTTTTTTAAAACCTTTGGGTCCGAGAACGTCTTTGTACCAGTACAATAACATTATTAGATCTTTTTTCCTTATTTAAAAGGAGCAGGGGTGGAGAGATTTGAAAAACTATGTGATTGTTGAGGAATCTGCTGGCTAGTTCATTGCAGCTACTTGATAACAAGCTAAGGGGTAGGAGGTTCTTCTGCCTAAAAAAGATATAATCGCAAGTATAATAATGGTTTTGTGCAGGGTACTGGGAACAATGGAATAAGAAAGAATATGCTAAAGTACCTGGGAGAAGGGAGCTACCTGTGCATGAGGCGCTGATCTTTCCTGACAGCTAATTGTTCCTACACAACTTTCAGAAAACCCTGTCAAACGTTTAGGCAAATAAAGGCATGGGTAATGATCAGGTCTCAAAGGAGACGTTTTACTGAGTTCTTTTGATAAGCCGGTTCTCGTCAGGAAGACAAAATCCTTTTAGATAGAAATAGTGCTCTAGATAAAAGCAGCTCTTCTTCTAAGTTTTTGGCTCAATTATGAAAAAAGGTTGTGTAATGATTTTGAGTTTGAACAGGACTTGCTTGTTGCAAACAGCAATATGTCCTTGAATGTTAGATTATTCATTGTAACATGTTAAAGCTATTGGGGCTATTGGAACTGCATTTTTAATTAACAGAAGTAAAAAAAACATTTGCAGAAGCTCTTTGAGCAGCCATCTGTCCAGTGGCTGTTAAGAACAATGACATCCTGTGATAAAATGCTGACTTTTCCATTCCAAAACAGATTCTTTGAAGAACAACTCAAAGTTACTGTTTGAATTTCCTTATTCTTGATAGAATAAAGCTCTAGATGTGACTGGCATCTTGAGAATAGTGTTCCTTTGAGAATGTGATCGAATCTTGTTCTTTCCATAGGCAGAGAAGTTTGGAGATTCCTTCGTATTTGAGGGAATGCTGAGTGAAGAAGTGAAGGCTGAAATCCATCAGGCAGTGAGTAATGTGGCAGAGAAAAGCCTGCTTGCAAATCACTGGAGTAGATGTGTTGGCAATTATGGCAACAATGTTTAAATTATGATCTTTCCAAACCACTATACAAAAAGGTGATGTATGGAGGAATTTAAAAAAAATTCTGTAGAATCCCATTTGCCTTGCTATTTTTCTTTCCAGTTCACTTCCTCTAAGGCAAGACAGTGGTCTCTGTTCAGACAGTGGCCGAACTGCTTGTAAAGCTGGAGCTGACTCAGTTTTCTTCTTTAGGAGAAATGAATATTGGCAAAAAAAAAAAAAAAAAACCCACACAAGTTTGGTAGCTAAAAAGGAAGGGAATTAGTACATGTTATGCCAAACAACTGAGAGCACCCAGGGTTTTTGTATTGAACCATTTTCACCAAAATAATAGAATTTTCCTTGCAAATGGATAGTGTGATAACTTGGAGTGATCAGCATTGACAGTTTTATATAAACTGAGTTCTTGGTTGAGAGAGTATGTTGGTAGAGCTTAATTTTACCTTGCGTGAAAGGAAGAGACTAATTGAAACTTCTGATCTCTGTGAGTCTGTGCTGTAAATGAATATGGCAAAAATGTGGGATTTGGTTTTCCTCTACAAGGAAAGAGAGGTCATGAGAATAGTTTGTATATTTCTGTTGAAGGTTACCATTTGTGTGCTGTGAGATCTGAGATGGTTAAATTGCACTAGCCAAATACTAGCATCATTGGTGCTGAATGGTGAATAAATGCAGCTGTAATCATCCCAGCTCCACAAGAGAAAATTCAGCTGTTGGTATGGAGGAATTCTTTTTCCTGCCTTAGTTCCGTGATTCAAAAATCTCTAACCAGGCATTCTGTTGAAAGAAATCAATAAACAGTATTCCAGTGTAAGTTCAGTCCTGGCTACTGATATAAACAAACACAGTGTTGGGAGCCACTTAGCTGGGTGTGTCAACCAGATCCTAAAGTATTGCCTGTAGTGCTAACAGAACAAGCGTTATGCCAGAGAACTGGAACAGAGCCCACACTGGTCTTTTTGGCTGCTTTTTTTAATGAGCATTTTCTGTACTTGTTTAAAGTAAACTTTCCAGGAGCTGTCTTTTTGCTGTGTTTTTCAGTATTTCTTATTAGGTCATTCTGCAAGTTATTGGCATAAAGAGTGACTTTGAAACAGACATGGAGAAAGATTGCACTGATTATTTTGGTGAAGCGCTCTGGAGAGCAGTGACTGCCTGCCTTGTTTGGCACTTCTTCATGCTGTTGCTGTGGGCAAACTTCTGCTCTAAAACACTGTAATGTTGTGAGAAGGTAAAAAAGTAAATGCCTTTTTTCCTCCTCTCTTTTGCTGGTCCCCTCACCAGCTGCATACCATGAGATCTGACTTTTGGGAAGGCACTTGCTTTAGCAGGGAAGAGGTGTCAGAAGGCAGATCAGTGGTGGGACTGAAAGGAGAACTTAGTGTCTGAGCATGCTGCTTAGTCCTTTGTTGTATAGAGCTGTCACAGCTCTGTCTCTTTGTTGTTCTAGGATGCGTTTTCTTTGAGAGATTATAATGTTGAGAGTACTGTACAGAGGTTGGTGGTTTTCTTTTTTTTCTTTTTGCCTGTGACAGCACAGTTTGTAGACCAGAACAGGCAAGTGTTTTTCTGTTGCAGGGAAGAGAAGCATCATCTATGTGGATGTGACTTAGAATGCAACTCAGACTGCTTCTCAAACACAAGTTGTGTGAAGGCAATGCTTATCCCCTCTTACTGAAACTAAATGACGTGCATTGGCAGTTTGCTATGCATTGTTTTCAAGGAACACATTGCTACAGACAACTGGCAAGAAACTAAAATGCAGAAGCTTTCCAGCTACTGTGCAGGGATTCTAAGGGCTCTGCAGAAGCAAATCCTTCCTAGAGATCTGCAAGGGGAGCTGAACCACCAGCAGAAGCATCGGTAGCCTCTAGTTTGCTAGATGGCCCCTGAAGTGTTTCTGTTCTACTAATAGCAGCTGAGGGAAAAAGATGAAAGAAATCTAACTCTATTTAAAAAAAAAAAAAGTGAACATATTTTAAAACTTGGCAACCACAGTGTAACTGTTAAAATGTGATTAGAAAAGGTATAAGCAGCGTGAATTTGGTTTGCTTCAATGAGTTGTCATGATCAGCAATAGAGAAGATTAAGGCTTCTTTGTCCAAGTGTACTTGAATCAGCTGGTATTGTAAAGTGTGGTATGTATCTTCTCAAACCATAACCATCATCATGAACATTTATAGCTTATTTCTATTCTTCAAGTGTCATTTGTACTGCACTAAACTGATGGGGGAAAAATGACTCTGCTACTGCTTTGCCTTAGTGGCTTAGATGTGGTATGAGGCTGTTCTCCAGCTGAATGCAGACGTGAATGCAAGAAAAGCAGTAGGGGTGTGCATTTTGTGAGTAGTATTTCAAATGCAGGGGAAAAATTGGGAAAAGGTGGAAGTGAAAGATGGATTTTGGATTCAGTTTGGATATTGAACCAAATGTGTTTGTGTCTGACAGTGATTATAGTGGAGCGTATATGTGGGGGGGAGGTGGCGGTGATATCTGTCTGGGGTTTTGCTCTATTTGGGCACCTAGGCTTTTCCACATCTTATGATGGACGGTTTTGTTGTAGTCCCTGAAAAGAAGCAGACAGCTGCAGTACCACAGAGGTGGGGCTGTGAAAGCTGATGCAGAAGCAAGCCAGCTTAGCACGTAGAGTAATTGTTGGAGCTTTGGGTGTGTGTTTCCTGAAGGTGAAGTCTCCTAGATATCCACTGCTGAAGAATGTAGGTTGGACCTAACCCTTCTGTGGAAGGAAATGGTAAAAAGGGGTGTAGCAAGCAGTAACTGAATTGTTCTAGGCTTCTGGAGATGCTGGTTTTAGTTTTGGTCTCTTAGGTTTGCTGCAGTAACGTGGCAGAGAGTAGAAATGTAGCATGGTCACAGATGAAAGTGATGCTGACAAAACTGGTATGGACTTCTTCACTTGTAGGATTTTCTAGGGAGAGGGAGGAGCTTTGAAACCAGAACTTCTTGTGTGGACTTGCTTGTTTCGATAACTTCATAAATTAAAATAATTTTTGGACTTGCAAATTAAAATAATCTGCTAATTTACCGCGTCTATTACATGTATTAAGTCGTGGCCTTTCGTGGATACTTGGTCTTCAGTGTAAATGTCCTAGAGCACAAACCAGAATTGCCAATAGCTGCCGGAGGGCTTTTTCTTCCTTGTTTTTGGAGGAGGATGAGAAGATGGATGGAAAAAGAAGACCTCTCAAAACTTAGAGATGATGTTTATTCGTGTATTATGATGAGACTGTTTGCCTGACCACTTATCTCCCTGACTGAATTAAGGAGGAAGTGGAGAGGGGAAATCCGTGGCCGGTGCCATTATTTCATTTGTATGGGATTTCAGTGCATCCTAGGCGAAGATCATGAAGGCTGTGTCTGCCAGATGAGAAGGCAGTGAAGTGTACTTGCCCGTGAAGGGATTTAAGAGCTCTTGCAAATAATTGCAAGAGTTTTTGCTTGCTGTGCAGCTACCATGAAAAAGGAAAACAGAACAGGACTTACCGAGTCTGGAGCACAGAGTATGTCAAATTTGCTCACTGGAGAGTTGTGGTAACATTTTAATCCTTGGCTTGTGGAAGATAGAATTAATTTTTGCCTTTAGGTCAGATGGACTCTGCAATGAAGAGACTGAGTGCATTCAAATCTGCATTCTCAATTTATTTTCAGGTAGTACTTAATTTATAGCCCGAAAATGTAATGAAATCAGTTTGCTGGCAGACTTGAGCAGGCGCTATTAAATTGGACTTCTCTCAGTCTAGAACTGTTGGACACTTTTAAACTTTTAATCCCTTTTTGTTTGGAATTTCTGCAGTAGTCTTTCTGTACAAATTTATTCATTTATAGCAGTATCTCTAGAAAATGAGGAAAACATTGTGTGTTTCAGGATTAATTTGAAATACTCGTGTTTGCAGGTAGGACAGCATTCCCAGCATTCACTGTGGACTTGGAAAAATGTACCTCTTGTCAGCTTATAATAACTTGCTTATCTGTGGTGTAGGGGAAAAGGGATAGGGTTATTGTATCAGTTCCTGATACTGTTAAGATGTCAACATACATTCTGCTTAAACAGAAGCTGGTAATCACACCCATTGGTACTTTAAGTCCCCTCTACTGCAGCTGGCTCTTGCTTTCTCAGAAACCTTTCAGAAGAAACTGAAATCAAGGGAGGAGATGGGTGAGCTTCCTTCTTGCAGGCCTCATTGTTTCAGAAATCCCTGCAAGGAGCTGACGAGGTGGAGCTGTTGAACTGTTGGGCTCAATTTTCTTAAACTGTTCACTGGATTTTGAGGCTAAAGAAAGAAGCACACAGTTCTCACTGGAAATTAACCAGTAATGTTGGTCTATCTTATCAGTATAAACTCCAGCTTTAAAGCTGGGTGAAGCTCATGCCTCAGGCTGTAGGTGCATCTGTGCATGCCTCATTCTTAAAGCTTATATTCACTTGGAAAAAGTGACCAGCTGGAGTGCAAAATTAGATGTTGGCTGAAAAATGAGCTTCCAAAGATGGAACTCACCAGGAATATCAGCTCCTCAAAAGAAGCTTCTCTGGATTCCAAAACTTGCACTTAATCAATCTCACTGGTTTTTAGTATCAAATAATTTTGGCTATTTTTCTTGGAGAATTGAAATGGCATTGAAGTATTATACTACTTGAATGAGATTCTATAACCTTTCCTTATATGAAGGAAAATGTCTCTTCATAAAGGTAAAGTGCTCTTTTCCAGTTAAATATGAAATTTTTTCACTAACTGACTTAAAATATATTTAATTCTATAAAACTGCCACGCTTTATTTTTGCAATGCTGCAATTTCAAACTTCTTAAAAATAATGTAAACAATATAAATATTCAGTATTGAACATGTAACCTTTTTGCTTCCATTTCTGAGCTCATATGGGAGGCTAAAAACCTTAGAGTGAGAACAGATTCTTCTTTAATTACAGCTTTTGGTGGAGCTTGAGATTTTAACTGATATAATAAATAGTGTAAGACCTGTGGTAACATAACAGGTGCTGGTGATGTCCAGGATGAGTTATCATGGGGTTGGGGGAATGCCTCAACTACCTGCTTCCAAGCTACTTCATTGAACTTAATTCCCAATGTGGTGGAGAACTTGATGATCAAGTTTCAGTTCAGTTTCTGTACATAATTACAGAAGGTTTGTCCTGTTGCAGAGCATTCTCAAGTACAGTTATGAATGATAGCTGCACACAGAGAGTCCCTAGTGCAGCTACTGTGACAAGCTGGAAAAGATCTCATCTTTGTCCTGAGCCTTGAATCCCTATTCACTTTCTCACTATTTACATTTGTGATGTCTTCCTGACTCAGTTACAGCTGTTTCAATTTAAACACAAGCCTGTTGCTATGGGGATGATGTACTGCATAGAAATAGGTCATGATTGTGCCGTTTGCAGCGTGCTGATAAAAAGGAGAAGAAGCACTGCAGGCTGGCTGAGGTGAGCAAGGAGTGTGCATCTGCTGAAGGGCTTTGCCTTGTGTTTGGAAAATGGCTTTTCAATCGAGTGGGAGCCACAGCACAGCTCCACCATGTTTAAATTGCCCCTCACCGTATGATGTATTCTGAGCCTGGCTGCAAATCTTTGTGCCTTCCACTGGTTTCCCTCTGATCCTGAGCAGGATGTGAAGTGGCAGCAAGCAGCCAAAGCGTTGGTGGGTGGCTGTCAGCCCCGAGCAAGGCCATGCTAACACGGCAGCCTGGAATAGCTGCTGCCTGCTGGTGTCTGGCACTGCTGGGTGCTGATCCCAGGGCTCAGCAGATCCACTCAGAGCCGCAGCCCACTTTGCAGGCAGGTGCAGGTAATGCTACCTGCAGACAGCAGGAGGCTCTGCTGCAGGGGAGGGAGGTGCTGTGATAATATGAGCCTGGGAGCTGTGTGGGGTGGTGGGAGACATCTCTGCTCAAATCTTAGATGGGGGGAGGTTTTGGGGGGCATGAGGAAGATATGCCAATGCTACACAGATAATAGGTGTAATGGGGCTTGTTGCTCGGGCCTAACCTAAAGAGATTTCTGTAGTTTCTGAAGGAAAAATGCCAGTAGCTCATCTGTTACTCAGTATGCTCTAAATTTTTATTTTTTAAACTGCTTGCCCTACTAAAAATGTTATTTTCTGTCTTCTGTCTGCCTCTTTCCTCAGTAGTTGATGAGTCAGCTGCATGAGGTTTAGGATATGGCATAGAGGAAGAAAAGTTAACAGATTTGTGTATCTGCATCTGATGATAAACAAATCTTCAACCCAATATGATATTATTGACTGAAAAACTACTTCTACCTTGCAGTAGTGAAGCTGTCCATGCCACTGGGTGTATATCTCAAAGATAATGCTTCATAACTTCCCTGCTTCCAGCCTATGCACATGCTGCTTTTGTAGCTAAGAGGATGCTTTTGCAAATTAAAGATGTACAGTGCTTCTCATACATAAAAGTGATTAGAAAGTAAAACTGGGGCTGAAGCGAGGCTTGAGGCGAGGGGAGGCTCCTTCCAAAGTGGCCAGTGCTGTGTTAGCCTCGAGATCAATGCAGATGTTTTCATGGCTGCTGGCTGTGGTTGTGTTTTATGTGGGATATGTTCCTACTGTTTCTGCACTGCCAGGAACATGGTATAATGCTGATGATGAAATTGACTTTGCTGATGTTTCCCTATCCGGTAATTTTTGGAATTTTTCTTCAAGACAATTGTGAAGTTGTCAGAAAGTCACCAGTTAATGGAGCAGTTAAAGTGAGGATATCACAGCCTACCTTGATAAGAAAATTGAGTACTTAAAACTTCTTAAATTTAATGCAAGCTGATAGTGGGAGCGTAGGTTTCAGCTCAGCAAATTGCTTCATTTGAGTGGAAAACTCAAATAGGTTGCAGTTACCTATTGATCTTCACGGTGTTATCGTATGTTCTTGTTTCTTCAGTGCTAAGAATGATAAGCAGAACAGTGAGTTCCTGAAGTTTAATCCTGAAGCGGAGCTGGATAATGCCACATTTCCCTCTTGATCAGACCAGAAAGAGCACTGACCTTTTCTGCTTCCAAAATGCTCTTTGCTGCCAGAACTGCACCTTCCTTATGCATCCAGGCTGCTGTGCAACACCAGAGCGGTCTCGTTTAACCAGTTCTGTTACAAGTGATAGCTATGCTATAAAGAGGGAATCAGTATAGAGCCGATAGCCTCTTCTAATTCAGTATCTCTTCAAGATCTCTTCAGCAACATCTGCTGCTGCTTTTTCAAAAGGAGTCTCCTGCCAGCCCACAGAGCACACTTTGGAGCGAGGCATGAGAATGTGGAGTGTTATGAAAGGAGCTAAGCTCATTAGTGGTAAGGGAGAGCTTTGCTGTGTTAAATGTGATGTTGTAATATTACTAATTAGCTTTCCCGCTAATTAGATTTAGAGCAATTAAAAGCTTTGCAGACTTCTGAGAAGTTTTTGAAAGGGCTGTAAATTTCAGGTACATGACTTTCATGTTTGGAAAGAGCATCCTGGCGCATGCTCAGTGCTGCCAGTGGCTGACTTAAATTAGTTTCCAATTAATTATTGGAGGCTGCATGTAGTTTATCACTGTTATCAGTGTCCTAAAACTATGAGTGTAAGTCCTCTGAAGATCTGGGTGTTCTGAAGGTATTGGCAGCCATTTGGTGTTCAGTTCAGCCAGAAACAGAAGAGTGCACACGTAGTGCTCTCATGCAGAGAGACTGTATTTTTTTTTCTGTTTAAAATAAACCATTCTGATCAAAAGCATCTGCTTTTTCTTTTGCATAGTGGAAATGTTTTCCAAAATTAGTCTTCTGTAGTGCAAGCCTTTGCAGTCATTTGCAGAGATTTTTCCGAAAAGTAGCAGTTTAATTAATAAAATGTTATACTGCACTCAGTGTCTGTCAGGCTAAAATTCTACTCCTGGTATTTTGTATTCAGGGAGAACTTCCAGCGAATAGAGCTGTGGCTCTCTTCTGTTCCTGTAAGAGTTGTCAAATTTTGACTGAGATTTATGTCCTCTCGAGTGTAGACTAAAGCTCAAAACAGGGAATTGGATCAATCAGGCTGGTGTTAAGCCTGTTATCTGTAGTATCTGATCAGCAGCTTGGCCATTCTAAGGCTTCAGATAGTGCTATGAGAGGTGACCTAAGTATCTGAGATGAAGGAAAGTCCCGTTTGGGGTTTGAGTGCTCAGTAACAATGCTGTAGCTTCTAGTGAGAGGTCAAATACTTTCCTTCCCCCCCCCAAAAAAAAAAAAAGCACGAGAGGATCAATAGTTTTGTTACATTCTGAGCTACAGTTATTTGGCTGATATCAATTTGTTTCCTCTTCATGCTAGAGAGATCAGAAAGCAAGATCTTTAAGAGATTTTACTGCTTTGGTAATTTGGAAGTAAACCTAGTAGGAGAAATCCTTAAATGAGTGTATTCCATGAATTCTTCCGTAGTATTGCAAGGCCAAATTGGAGACTTCTGGTCAGAGAAGTACTGGATGTTTGCAGCGTTACACAGCATTCAGTTTGTGAGCTTGATGTTGTTCAGTAAGCCAACTTTTAGATAAATACATAAAGCTTCACTTCTGTGTCTCTCCCGTCTCCACCTTCTGGAAGCTGACAGCAAGCACTTCAGATTCAGTTAAATTAGCTGGGAAGCAGAAGTGCTGCAAGATGTGTGTTTTGACCCTTGTTAAAGGATGTCATCAGGATTTTGTTTTAGTTATTCTAAAACATGGAGTCTGGGGAGAAAATAATTGAGATGAAAACACTCTTTAAGCTAAAGCTGCTTCTTATCCCTGCAGTGTGTGTCAGACCAAAATCAGCCAGAAGGTTAATTGGTCTGAATGTACTGTGGGAATAACATTGTGGAAGGATTGAGTAAAACTAATATTCTAGATGGTTTTTCAACCACTGCCACCCGAGATGCATTTGACGTATGCTTTCAGAAGGATTATACATGAGAATTTCAGAGAGGACAGTCTGGTCCACCTCAGGAAGTGTGCTGAAGGCCATGCCTTCCCAAGGAATAAACCCTGGCTTAAATCAGATGTGCAGGTGAGAAAATCTGGGAGGAAAGGAGAGACAGCCAGGAGGCAGCACTGCAGGGAATTATGCTCAGGATTTTGCCTGCCTCTTACTTGTTTTTGGGTGGTATTTTCTCTGTGCTGATCTGTACCTTTGGTTATTTTCTGGCCAGCAACATTGTAATGTGGATCCAGTGATAGTCTTGGTTCCTCAGAGGTGATTTGGAATGTAGTAGGTAGGCTAGCTACAAGCAGAGCCTTGAGCATTGAATTAAAGCTTTACAGCCATTTGTCACTGGATTTGTTTTTTCAGAATAGTCTCTAGCTGGGAACTCAGGACATCTTCCCTGTCCATTTCTGTCTCCTTTCAGGTTGCAGCTGCTCCCTGGTGGTTGCCTGTGAAGGGAGCCAACTGGAAGCAACCCGAGGGTCCTGGCTCCAGCATCCTCAGCAGGTAAGGTGTAAGTGGCCGTTCTGTTATGATATGCACTGCTTGCTGTAAATATGCCTGTAAACATCTTACCTGACTTGGGTGCTTACTTAGGTGTCAGTGTCCTCATTTTTGACCTCTTAAATTACTTCCCTCTCTAGGCAAATGACAAAGAAGTTGACACTAACTGCTTAACTAGTTAAAGTTTCGCAACTGCTGCTGGAAATAGCCAGACTCTCTAGCCTAGATCTAGTTGATGTTGGCATGTTTTTGAGTCCCCTAAGGACAGGGTTAGGTTAGTGTAACATCTGATGACTGAACTGCTTAGTAACAAGTCCATTGTCTCTTCTCCAAGGGCAATGAAAGAATTATCTGAGGCAAAAATAGAGATAATATCAGGAGGCATTGTTAGGGGGAGATTGAGAAATTGAGGTCACAGTCAGCACATAACAGCTGGAAAAATGCCATGCAAATCTTGTCTTGCAGAAGTATAGTGCAAACTTAGGCTGGTACAACTGCTAGTGAACTTCCATATGAAAGCATGAAAGAACGACTGCTTCCATAAGTGCAGACAGGCTTGTTAAAACAAAGCAGAAAAGAGAAGAGAATAGGAATTCTTCTGGATCAGTATCCTCAGCTCTTGAAGCCTATCGGTCTGTCAGAGGCTTGGATGGAATGATCCTTGTGACAAGAATAACTGGGCATTCATTCTGGAAAGAGAGCATAGGGTTCCAAGTGCAATCCTGGAAACAAACCAAGGGAAAGATGGCAGCCTTTCTGTGAACTGTGGATTGCCTAAAGAACACAGAAAAATACTTCTTTTGTTAAACTTTTGCAGGTGACTGTTTCTTGGATTGGGTGCTGCAAAAGATCATGTTGCACTCCATCAAAAACCCCACAGCTGAAAGCAAATAACCTGCAGCAAAAAGAGGAGTGAACAAGGAATTGACCAGTGACCTTATTTGCCATTAAATTGCAATGTATATTTACTTATCAGGTCTTAGTTACTTGTTAAGATACTATGAAGCCAGCTGAGAAATGAGTCGTGCTGCAGTCTTCAATTACTTTTGGTGTCCTCCTTTGGGATTCTGAGTATTTCCCCAGAAGGAAGCAAATCAGCAGCTCCTTGCTGCCTCTTTGGTGCAGCGGGTTCCTGATGTGAGAGAGTGCAAGCTATACCAGACTTGTGCTGCTGTAGAGCTGCACATAAAAGCATGTTCATCTTTCTGTCTGATGGCTGCATTACCCATCCTACCTACCAGTAGCTCCTTGTTTTTCTTTAAATAGCTTATTTTCTGTAAAAGTAATCCGGTAACTTGTCCAGTTCTAACTGAAGGTGTAAACTTTCTCACAGTGTTTTGTGGCCATTTCTTCTGAATTTTGTGAAGTGCCTTTTCTGCATTGCTGTGAGATTACCTGCTTCTGTTGATGGCCTTGTCCTGTTTTGCTCTCCAGGATGGACCATCCAGTTCTTCACGTGTCCTGGAATGACGCCGTAGCATTTTGCACGTGGGCAGGGAAACGATTGCCGACTGAGGCTGAATGGGAGTACAGCTGTCGAGGGGGCCTTGAGAAAAGGTACCTGCCACAGATGTCTCTTATCATGTTTAAAACTGATAGTTACTAGATAAGGAAAAGCTGAGAGGTTTTTTTTCCCTCCATGCCTGTCTTGTATAGTGTATGCCTCTGTGGTAAACAGAAAGTGAATGCAAAGAGCCCAGGAGGGTGAGATGTGATACAAACCCAAGGCATAGGACTGCTGCTATTGCAGGAGATGGAAGATAAAACAAAATAGGGCTTAGTGCCAAGACTGAAGGAGTTGCAAAGGAGCTTGAGAAGTAATTACGTGTGTTGCTTCACAGCATTAGGATCAGTGGATGCACCTTTTAGGTGACTTTGGGCTTTGGGAGAAGGGGGAGACCAAGCGAACAACAGTTGGTTTTTTTTTTTTTTGTCCCCTCCATCCTGTGTCCTGAACTGCATGCTGCACAGGGCAGTGCTAGCAAGGGCTGCATTTCCCTCATTCAGTAACAAATTGCCCTTGTAGAAGCCTTGTTATTCTTTAAAGCCTTTGTGCTTTAAAGATATTGGTACAAACGGGACTGGAATACAAATAGCTTCCCCAGGGTAAGGTGGTGAGTAAAAGGGTGGGTAAGGCGTTTCATTTATTAAAAAGAATAAAATAAGAGTTCGACAACTGTTTTTCTGTCTTTTAATAGACTTTTCCCATGGGGCAACAAGCTTCAGCCGAAAGGTCAGCATTATGCTAACATCTGGCAGGGAGTGTTCCCAAGTAACAACACTGCAGAAGATGGATACAAAGGAACTGCACCGGTAAGAGTGTCTCAAAGTGAATCACCATATGGAAATTAACTTCCTAAAATTGAGGTCCATGTTCAACATAATGAACTGTGGATGTTTTCCATTTCTGTACTTTTACCTTTAGATTTTCAAGTTCCAGTATATTTCACTGCAGGCTTGAGTATTGCTAATGGATACATTTTAAAAGCTTAATTGAAAAGATTACCTGCATTTTAACTTTTAGTCCTTCTCAAACTGACCTCTTTTCCCTGTTTCCAAGCACTTTTGAGTCAGATGCTGAAACTCTCGCATGCCATTTTTGGTTAGGTGTTCCCAAGCTACAAAAATTGTACAGTAAAAGAAATGGAGCTTCCCTTTTTGGAGCCTGTCCATTATGACAAACAATGGGGTGGGTTTTTTCAAGATAGGAATGTGAATTAAGTGGCAGTTTAAAAGTTTAATCAGTTAAGAACATTTGGATGAGCTGACAGCTATTCTTGCTTTTCTTAGGTGGGGAAGGGGAATCAAGAAGTTGTAAGAATGAGTGCACAGCTTAGAATTCTGATGCTATGTGCTCTTCTGTGTTTGTTTGTCAGACAGTGCTCCTCTTTAGAGGATCAGTCAGCAAAATTGATGAGAATATGCCAGGTGCCATAATGGAAACAGTGCTGAGAACATCGAGGATTGTAACTGTTCATTTTTTCATTCTCTTCTACTGAAGTAGAGTAAGCAAATGTGTTACAGTTCTGCACTGCTGGTTTGTCTGTTTGCAAGATATGAAGGCAGAGTTCTTGGCAGAAATCAACGTACCTTCAGCAAACGGGTCTTCAGGTTTAAAAACCTTATTTCACGTGGAGTGGTTTAAAGAACTGGCAGTTTTTTGTCTCGTATAGGTCACTGCATTTCCTCCCAATGGATATGGCTTGTACAACATAGTAGGAAATGCCTGGGAGTGGACATCTGACTGGTGGGCTGTTCATCATTCAGCAGATGAAGCTCACAACCCTGTGAGTATGTTACTGGCATACATGAGTGCACAGTTCCCTCTTGCTATTTGACTTTGGTTGCTGATTAGAAACCTACTGTTCTTTGCTCCTCTTTGTGTATTACACCACAAGTCACCAGCACTGAGATAGCAGTGCAGTAGTGCAATTTCTTCTTTTTTCTTGACCTCTGCCATTGGTTAGGAGTTGAATGCTTCCAAACTGACGTCAGGTGAAACAAGTAAAGAATTTGCCAATGCAATGGAATAAATGGGAGGGGTGATGTTTTGCTACAAGCTGTACTATTTATTTTTTTCTAGGTAGAGAACAAACCATCCTGGATTATTTTAATGGATTCTACTAGCTCACTTAAGCTGAGCATGTAATAAAGCTGATGTTTATGGAGAGTAGTAGCTTTCTGGGCTTTGAAGGGGTTAATCTTTGGTTATCTTTATGGCAGCCAGTGGAAGAGGCCCAGCAGGGTAAGCTTTGTATTTTGGGTTTCTTGCACCATATCTCTCAGCAGATTCAACCTCTAATGTTACATATCCTCTCTCATTTATCTAGGATGACTAAATCTGAGAAGTGAACTGCTCCACTCTCACAAAACTTGTTCTGTTCAGATACGGTTATCTGTAATGAGAAAACCAGTTAAGCCTCTCTGGGCAGGAGCTATCTGTTTCCTGCAGGATTTGAGTGTCCCCACACTGTGGTCTTGCACATATTGTCTTTGTCTGGTGTGCTGGGCATAATCACAGCCCTCTGTGGGAAGTCAGCAGCTGGAAGCAGCTTGAGGAACCTGTTAAATTTTGCTGGTCAGTGCACTGCAGAGGTTGACATTCTGCTGTTTGTTCAGGATGATGTTGCCAGCATGAGGTACCTTCTTGGGTCTAATTGCATGAGATCTGTTCTAGCAGTTTCAGTGCACTGATGGAGACCTCTTAATGTACCAAGCACACTGGCTGATTCCAGGTTACTTGTATCCTAGGAAAACACTACAGGTTTTTTGGGTAGGTTAAGCTATGGATCAGATGGTGCATTTACATGCATCTCTCCAGGTGACTGAACTGCTTTGACTGTAGCTTTTTTCCTTGCTTGATTTTTAAAAATTGGGTGGGCTATTTTGTAACTTCTATTCACAGGCAGTCTTCAATAGCTTAGCAATAGCTGAAAGCAAACAAAGAAACAAGATGAAGGTGAAACCTTGAATAGTTAGCAGAATGTAGATCTGGATGAAAGTGAAGAACAAAGTTAGCAAACTTTCCTGTGTCAGAGTAGATGAGTATTGATTGATTCAATGCAACCTGGTAAGTCAGGGTAAGAGGAAGCAAGTAAACAGCATTGAGCTTTTTGTTCCAGACTGGTAACCACGGTTTGAGCCAGGAAGGCTTCTGCTTTTCTTCTCTCAGTGCCTGGCACCAAAGCACAATGATGGGCATGTGCTACCTCAGCAGAGCAGGAAGGACCCTGCACCCACCCCTGCTCTTTCAGAGACAAACAGCATCTGTGTCCCTGGGAAAGAACGCAGGTCTGGTAGTTTGCAGCATATTGCAGTTATCCCTGTTCTTGTTCATCTGTTGCTCACTTTAACAGCCACTTCAGTTTTGGCCACTTGTTTCTTCCTGCTGTATTTATAATGCTGGTGCAGTAGTACTTCTGCATTAAATTAAGGTGATGGTGGGAAACAAATGTTATATCTGACTTGAGAATTTTGCTCTCTATTAAACTTAAGAGGATGTGAGTTGGCTTAGATTTTTAAATTCAACACAAACATTTCCTACATGCCTTGGAAAGGATTTAATTATTGGGTGTTAATAATTGTTTTTATTTTGTTCAGTTGTAAACAAGTTGTCAGGATATAGTGTCTGAGGTAGGGCCCTCCAGTGTGAGTTCTGAAGAGTTGTTCTGATGAAATGGAAAAGGAAACTGAATCTCATAATGTGAAGACATGTCCCAGAATAGCCAGGCTGCAGTATCTTCTGAGACATTAGAAATCATTAGTGCTGTAACTATCAGTGCCAACCTCCTAAGTCTCTCCAGAGTACAGCTCAACATAACCCATATATGGAGTATGTTCTTTTTGCCTGAAAGATGAATTGATTGAAGAGGGTCAGAGCTTAGTGAAAGTTTCTTAACACATTTGGTACATCTAATGTGCTGTTTCCAGATCGGCCCATATAGGGAGCTAGGTGATGCATAGAGCCTTTGTAGAGGAGCTGGGCTGCGTACTGGAGAAGAACACAACCACTGGCTGCTTTTCAGAGAACTTCTTCAGTTTCTTGATGAACTCTTCACCTTCAGTGATGTGAGAGAATTATCTACCCAGGGGATGCTGTTTCACAGTAGCATAGATTACTGGAGAATACCGTATGAGGTTTGTGCAGTGGTAAAGCATATCAGTGCTGTGATCTTGCTTCGGAGGCTGGGGGAGGGGAGTTCAACTTCTTTGTTATCAAATATCTTCTGCCAGGCAAAAATTGAGTATCGTAGTTGTTTGTAACTCATAGAAAGAACCTAGGCTGTGGCCATTTTCTTTAGTTCTCATGCTGCTTCTTCAGTATGCTGTCCCATCACAGTGTGCTCCAGCAGTTAGAGCTGCATGTTTGGACAGCAGCCCTCCTTCTGACCCTCAAGTAGCACACCTCTCTCAGTTTAAGAGTCACTTCAGAGCTCACAGCAAAGGCTGAAGCTCTGTATTTGAGTTTCATTTTGTAATGGGAAATCCTGTTGAACAGCTCCATTGTGTTCTGGCTTGTTCTCGTGGCTTTTTTAGGTCAGTTTTCTTACGGCTGGGTGTACCCTGGCTTCCCTGAAATGAGATTAACAGGTTGCCTGAGTTGATTGTGCCCATTAGCGACTTATCTGAGAGTGGGGTACAGTGCACCCATATGCACTTTTTTGGGAAAGCAGCTTCCAGAGATGTTGAAGAAGAGGAAACCTGCCCTAGAGGAGCAGCCAGGCTTGGAAACCAGCAGACACAGTGTGTGGGTGTGCTTTTCCTTGGATATTTGTTGGATGTGAAATGTGGGAGTAGGCCAGTTCTCTTTCTGTCAGATTTCCTATAAGCCTTTGCAGTAAGTGAGAGACGTTCCAGGGTGGTAAGGCTTCAGCACAAAGGGAAAATTTGCTGCAGCAGCTGCATTTTGTTGGTCAAGGCCTTGTTCTTCATGCCTTGCAGCAGGCACAGAACCCTCGTGATACGTGCTGGATGCATGGGCTGTCTGTTGGGCATGAGAACAATAATTGGCAGGTTTTATTTTTCAGGAGTAGTTTGTTTTTAACTTATTATGGTACCTTTCTGTGGTCTGTCTCCTATCATTTCCATGCTCTGTAGCAATGAATTCTTTTCTTCTAACTGCTAAAAACTGAGCTAATGACTTTCTTGCAACCTGCATTTGTTGGTTATACGTAACGGCCTTAGCAGAAAATATAGGCTTTTTTCTTCCTGTATTCCTCCTTTTTTTTCTGATAAGATTTTGTGTAGAATTACTGACGTGATTTATACATCCTACCATCCAGTGAAAGCCGTGTCAGCTTAAGCCTCGAGTGAATGGCTCTTTGAGGCTTGGAGGTGATAAGGAAATGTTTTGATTGCACACCAATGTAATGTAGACAGAAATAAAAAGTCATGCAAATTAACTGAGAGGCTGCTCAGTGGCTGTGCCATCTTTTAGGTTTGCCTTGCCACTTCTCTAATAAAACAGTTTTTCTTGATCTTGTTGCTTAGGACATATTCTTGTGGCTTCATCCTGAAAGTAGATTCACAGTACGCATGGACACTAAAAAGCTTACAGGAATGCTTGATATCAACAGTAGGAACATGCAGTACGACAGGAGTCTCTACTGTTAAGCAGTAGATGAGTGCAGTAGTAACTACTTCACAGCTAAAAGGAATCACAGGGGAGAATTGCTCACATGCTCAATAAATATGCAACAAAGCTAGCAGAAGTGTTATCATGGGAGCCCAGTGTCTCCTTGAACTAGTGGGCCATTATTTGGAGTTGGAATTGAAGAAGAATGGTGAAATAACTTTGTTAAAGCAATTCTGGAGCCAATTTCATAAGCAGTTAAAGTAAATCACCTACATTACACTGCAAATGGACATGCAATTACAGAATTGTTGCTCGTAAGCACAGTGCTTTCTGCAGACCTTTTTAGCTGTCACAAAGCTGCATAATAACAGATCTAGCACACAGAATGCCTTGCAGCACAGTCACTAGCTTGTGCTTCAGTCTGCACTTTGGACTGGGAAGACAGTAAGCACCGAATGTTGGAGATCACAGCCCCTCGTCTCTGGCCACAAATGGTCCATGGATAGGTTTATTTGACCCACTGTGGTGGTGACATGGAGCAGTGGGACTGATGAGAGTCTCATATTTCACTGATAGTTCAGGCTGGTATGTGAAAGTACACGATCCTGGGAAAAGTCAAAAACTACAGAATCTTAACTGCTTTAAAGCTTTTTGGTTCGGGCACAGCTGGAGGTTTGTTTACTCAGAGCACCTTTGGATGCTGTTCTCCATCTCCGTGCCCTCACCGCTTCTTACCCTTCACCCTATGATTGGCAATTGCTGTTCCTGTGAGTGCTAACAGTGTCCTCTCATCTGCAGAAAGGGCCCTCGTCGGGGACTGACCGAGTGAAGAAGGGCGGATCATACATGTGCCACAAGGTACTGTGAAACAGCTGACTGCACAGTTAATTGTTTAACCAGGAGGTCGTTAGCAGTTTCCACTTTCTATTCCCATTCTCTTTATTTATGACAATGTAACTCTAACCTGAAGGTACTGGGCAGCTGGTACTTGACCTCACCAAAAACTGAAAACATCCTGCATAAACCTGTATGGATGTTTCTTTTTGTCCTACTGGATAGTACTTGTTTCCCTCTGGAAGGAGAAACAGATGTCTGTGTGGCAAGGAGGAAGTAAGCATAGATACTGTTGGCCAGAAAAACCGAAGCTCCTCTAGTTCTGACTTGCAGAATTTTCGGTTGCATGGGAAACTGAAAGCAACTCGACCAAGGTACTGCTTGTTCAAGAGATTCCAGCTCCAGATAAGTGTATCTTTATATAATGTGGAGCTCAGTATGAAACTCAGTGTAAAGACAGGTGACCTTTCATCATCTGAAACTCAAAACCTTTTTATCGTATCACCAGGGCCGACCTGACAACCTGGAAAGTACCACAAATGTTCAGTGCAAATTTTAACTCAGTGCAGATTTCTAAGCCTGAAACATGTGCAGCTGGGTCTGAACTACACACGATGTCTTTGGTGGGACAGGAATGTAGCAGCTGCCAGCGCTTCTCATCTACCATGGGCTCTGTGGAAGCTGTAGGGGTCACTCTGTTCGGTCTCATGTCACTCCTTCCTAGAAGATGGTTTTTGATCTTGGAGGACTCCTAGCCCTGAGCTTATTTTCCAGTTGAGAACTGTTGAATTGCTGTTGTCTGATTGGTCAGCTTGGAAAGGAGTTGGGTTGGCACACAGCCCTGTGTAAATGTGTTTTTAAGAAGTAAAGAAATACAGAGAAGCCAAGAGCTTCCAAAGGGTAAGTTACTGATGTGATTGCCAAGCTGTGTTCTTACCCCAAGTGTTGTCATAAACATTTTCTGATGTTGGGGAGAGTGCTGAAGTGTTCAGCTGAAGTTGGTAAGAAATATTATTACATCCTAATTAAAATACTTATTTGCTATAAGAAAATCATCTTCTGTAGAAATCAGCAGGAATTCATTTTTAGTTTGTCAGATTAAAAATAAAAATACCACTTTTCAGGATGGGTAACTGTACTCAGTGATCTTTCTTCTGGAAGTACATCACTTGACAGTTAAATATTCTTAAAGAATGACTCGACCCACAAACAATACAAAGTGTTTGGAGAGGGACGGCTGGGAGATGATGACTGTTTTGGCTTGATGGCTGATTTGAAATTCTTCCTGGAAATCTGGGTACAGCCACAGAGCAATAACCATTTGTGTTATTTTGGTTTAACTGTGAGTGGGGAAAGTGGGAAATACAGGATAGAATCCCCCAAGCTTCCTTCATGAACATAAATCATGTATTAAACTGTTCACGTTGCACTGCAGAAAGCGCTCGGGTATTTCTCATTGTCATTAAAGCTGTTCTTCTCCCTTTCAAAGTCTGCAGCTGGGAAACCATCCTCATAATTAAATTAAATATTTATACAGTGAGATCCCATTTTCTACACTGATTTCCTTGTTAGGTGAAATCAATGTCAGAAGTTAATTAGTGGTTTTGATTAAATTAACACTCAAATAGACTCATCTTTGGTGATGAATAATGTGACCCATTTTAAAGACTTGTGAAGATTCTGGTCTGTCCTGGTGTATTTTGTAGGTGATAAAACTAGGCTGAGTATCAAGACAAAAATCCAAGTGCTATTAGTACAAGAACTTTCTGTTGGTTACCTGAAAATCTACTTAGACTTGCTGTTCTACCTCTTAAAGCTGACAAAGAATCCAGCATGCACCTTCCAGCTTCCAAATCCTAACAGTTTGCTGTTGAAATTGAGGGCTGGACCTCTGCAGCACGAGGTCGGAGCAGCATGCTCCCTTCCTGCTTAGGCCAACAGCTGCTCTCTGCTTGGTGTCAGTATCAGAGCTTGCAAAGAACGGGGCTTTGAGCATCTCCTTAGATGGAGAGAACTTGGTGCTGGCAGAGAGGAAAGTGGTGATCCTGCTGCCTCTGCAGGGCTGCATGGAGCAGTGCTGTCTGCCCGCTGTCCTCTTGTCACTGCCCTCAGAGCTGTACAGAGGCAGTGGCTGAGCAGCTGAGCCCAAATTCCTGAAAAGATTTGGATTTGAAGGAGGGAAAAACTCAACAACTAACTGCCAACCCTTCCTTCCCTCCCCAGCACTTTGCTTTTTAACTCGGTTGCTCCAGAAATGTGTTTCAGAGCCTGACTGTGTGCAGCTGACCCAGCCTGAGAGAGATGGCACTGCTTGTTGGAGGCCTGGGCAGAGGGGAGGGCTGAGAACAAAACCCCTGAGCCACGTGTGTTGAAGTGGGGCACGGCTTGGGTGCATTGTGCTGGGATGTCCCGTAACTTTACAGCTATTCCACCCCTTACCGGTAACAGCACAACTGTTCTTCCTTGCTGCAGTGAGTAACTGCTTCTGGGCAGCCTAACCTAACGTAGCTATGCACTGAACCTGGTTGGTTTTGTGGTGTTTGGAAATCACCATGATTAACGTCAGCTAATTAACAATAAATTACACTGAATAGCATTTCTTTTTTTCTCTAAGGAGCATAATGAGACAAATGTGCACTGAGACATGACCAAATCTGCCCAGCCAGGCAATGTACAAAGCACCTTCCAGTCCAGTGTGTGCATCTCACTACAAAGACTTCTGGCCTTGCCTTGTTCATTGGGATCTGTGCAGTGCAGTTGAATCACATTAGCAGTGGCATCATTTGAAACAAATATTTTCATAGCCACTGGTTGAGATTATATTTCAATTACAAATATCCTTTAAATCCTAACCATACTGGGGAAAAGCTTTTTTCTGATCATTCTTTCCTCTTTTTACATCTCATTCAGTAAAATGTTTTTTGGCAGCTGTCAGCACCTGGTCACTTTCTATTGGCCATCAGTATCTTGATACAGATGAAGGCATTGATGGCGGTCACTTCTGCTTTTGTTGGAGCAGGATGCATTATTAGTGCCCTCTGATGTTATCAGACATTTGGCCATTCAAACTAGTTCTTGTATCTGTTGCAATTGCTCTTATTATGCTGATATTTACCTTCTTTCTAGCACAGTGACATTGACCTGCACTGGTTCGTTGGTCCTCCGAGCTGCATTTGAAATGATTTGCTCTATCACTCTTAATGAGCTTTTGCCTGAAGTAACACAAGATGAGACAGGCTCTGAAGTGATCTTTGTCCCTCTTTCTCTCTAGTCTTATTGCTACAGGTATCGTTGTGCAGCCCGCAGCCAAAACACCCCCGATAGCTCAGCTTCAAATCTGGGGTTTCGCTGTGCAGCAGATGCCTTGCCAGACCCACAGTGACCAGATGGGCTGCGCTGCACTCAGGGAAGATGCATGCAGTGTTACCTGCTGATGAGAATGGAAAATCTTGTGCTTAAAGTTCCTGTTGGGCAGGAAAATTCCAGCACGCACCAACACTGCTTGAAGCTCTGTGCGCCTACATTTGGGGAACCTGGCCTGGACTTTCATCGTGACCAAGCTTCTTAGAGGTACTGCTTTCAGTGGGAGTAGCCTGGAGTTACACAAGCACAAACCTGAGCAGAAACATGCTGACAGTGTTTTCAAATGTAACTTTATTTAGTAGATCCTTTGGAAAAGTTCTTAAATAATTAAATGTATTTATGTATCGTTTGAATCTCCACACTCAGATCTGATAAACGAGGATTTCGGAGGCTCCTGGGCAGCTCTAAAACAAATCTGAAGCGGTTACTGCTTCCATAACCTTGTAGGAGGCATACTTACCATTTAGAAAAGACATGACGACAACACAGGGACAGTTAGTGCAGCTGGTGTATTGCGTTCTAATGGCAGTGAAAATCAAATCCAGCAATGTGCTTTTTCTGGTGCAATACTAACTGCTCTATGGGAAGAAGTGCCTTTTGCAACTGGAGGGGGGGGGATAATCATCACTGTGAGGATTAGAATTGTATGTACTTGAATAAAATATCAAGCGTTTCTTCATGCTGAAAACTTTTACTGGTGGAAAAATACTGGTAACTTGCTATGAATTTCTCTTGGCTGGGTTGTAGGCTTACTGCAAGTATGGCATTAGAAACTGAGACTAATGAATGACTGCTAGAATAGAATTCATTCGAATCAAACTATGGGCTCTAAGGTCTAATAAGGTGAATTAAGAAGCTCTTGTCTGTTCCCCAGCACAAAACAAACATCCAAATAAAACAACCCCTCCTTGCTTAAAAGAATAATGATAGCAAGGAGAGGGGGGTATACTGAGAGCTACCTCATTTGGGGATCTGAATGTATTTCAGCCCTGTCACAAGGTGTTCTGAACTACCACTGCTACAGCAGGGGTGTGCTTCTGCTAACTGGAGCCTTCAAGGGAATGTCTGTGCTGTCAGCTCTGCCCCAGCACGGCTGTCCTCCTGGACCTGTTTGCAGCAGTGGTGCTGACCTCTATCAGGCTGTGTAAGTGCTTGTGTTAAATGGATTGAACTCGGCAGTCTTGTCAGATGCTCTCAGAGATAACAGTGAAAAATGTGATGGATTAACAGAATTTTTGCATTGATGACGCTCTTTCCCAGCCGTGTTTTCTTTGCAGTAAAGTAGGTGCGGGTCAATGCAGTCTGAGGTGAATACAAACCCGTGCCCTGCCAGCTCCCTCTCTACTTAGTGTTTGATACTGGGAGGCACTGGAAAGCATGTGGGGAGCCCTTCCCCGAGCATCAGCCTCTGGGGCAGTGGGAGAGTCGTGTGAGCAGCAGAAAAAATTATTCCAGAACACACCAGCATGGTGAGAGCTAGGATTCTGTGGCAAATATTTTGTATGCTAAGGTCATTTTACCAACATTAAGTGTTTTAAATCTGTGTATTAGAAACATCTTTTCCTGTTACTCTTAATAAAATTGATTCTCCCTTTCTAAAGGGTGTAATTCTGCCTTAAGAAGAAATACACTTCATAAAGATTTTGCAGAGTTGTTTTTGGTTTTTATTCTGGAAAAATGCCCTGGAGTAAAACAAACAAAACCAAAACTGTATACAGTTCTGCATAGTGGAAAGTTCACTTTGCTATTTAAAAACAACTTCGTATCAATTTTTTTCAGTTCCTTGCTAGGGCATGTTTAGGATTTCGGTCCACACCCGAGGGTAGCAGACAGTGCTAATAGCTCTGCTGTTTACAAAAAGGTGTGCTATGATGCCTTATGGTTTAAGAGCAGCAAATTATTTCACGTTCCTGCTGGGCCTTTAGCGTGGCTGTTTCTAACAGCCCTGCAGTCTCTTGTTGCTCTGCGTGTGGAAGTTAGTTTTGGCCAAGTAATGTGCTCAGTTCACTTGCTAGAGGCAGCAGCAGCAGGTGGGGACTGGGCAGGTAGGACTGCAGGGGCAGAAGGCAATGAGCTCTGATTTAAGGCTGCTGGTGCAAGGAGCAGATATTATTAATGTGCTTCTCTGTTTTGGGTTTTGAATTTACACTTCCTTAACTACTCAAAATCATGCCAAGTACGTATTCATAACAGGAAGCTAACACACAGTGCTGTCATCTTGAAAACCCATCTAATCTTCAGGAACAGGAATACGGGAGACAAATAAACCCTATCTTGAAACTTTTTCCAGGAGGAAAAGAGGAAGCAGATTGGATCATCTACTCCCACACCTCCTGTCCTGTAGGCTGAAAGTGTCTGGGTGGCTGCCACGATGCCCTTGGGGAGAAGAAAACCAGATAAGCCCCTAAATGAGACGAGAAATCTTGCAGTCTAAGCTGTGTTCTGGTTCCTAGCAAAGCGTGCATTGAGTCACAGAACTGCAGTGTCTGTTCTGTAGAATCAGACAGCCCAGATCAGACCAGAGGAAATCAAGCTGCTGCCCACACTGTGTGGGAATAGTACCTTTCACAGCAGCTGCATTCCTGTGGGAGCCCTCTGCAGTGACAGAAGTGCAGCTACACAACGCTCCCCAGCTGCTCTCCTGCAGCGCCGCAGGGAGGACGTGCACAGCAGCACGTGTGTGTATGTCTGTACAAGGATAACAAAAAGAAGATGCAATAATTATTTCTTTTCTGCTGCAGGAGGTAGGCATTGCCTCACTCTGTCTGTCTCTGTAGAAACAGAGAAAAGAAAACAAAGCTCCTATCTTCTAACTTCTTAGTCTGTTGTTTCAGATGTGCTTCACTTTCCAACTTTAATCCATCACAGAAGCCAGAACAGCAGTGCCCTGCTGCTTTGGGCTGCACTCTGAATTTACTTTTTGAGCACAAAATGACAGTGCTGGAAAGTAACGCAGAAGCAATGCTTGCTATTATTGCAGAAATCACAGCAGATGAGCCTCGAGATAGAAGTGCAATCATCCCATCTATCTAAACCACATCCACGAGCCTTCTGTGTGCTCTGCACAGAAGCTAAACAATAACAAAATGGAAACAGTCCCTTAATGAGGAATTTTGGCAATCTGCTTCATGTGACTGGAAGAGGAAAAGCAGGTGGGAAGCATTTAAGTTATCATTTGGGGCAGGTTTTTAACATCTGTAAGAATCGTGGTTGGTGGAACAAGAGAATTGTAGCAACTCATTGTAAAGATTTATTTCTTACAACAAGATTTAAGGCACCTAATGCCCCTTATTGCAAATTCCAGCATTCCTTTGTGTCTCTCACTCCTCTGCGATTTCCAGAGCTGTCTGTTGCTGTTACCACAACTCCCTTCTCCGTACCTGTGTTAATGCTCGTTCTTTCTGAAAGCTTTAGTGCAAAGTAAAGACATAATTTGTTAACATATGTTGAAGAAAGCACCAATCCTGGATCAGTAATAGAGACTGGAACACCCTGAAGCTCCGGTGCTCCTTCTTATCATCCACCTTGAAAACAGTCTCTGGGACACTGCATGAAGGTGGTCTCAAAATCTTACGTTTTCAGTGTTACTCAAAGCCTCGCACGCTTCTTTGCTGTTTGCAGAGTTTGATGTCTGTGCACTGTAACTACTGGAGCAGGTGGCACCGTTACGTATGGCCGGGGATTACGGAGAGCTCTGTGTGTCTGTGGCGGGGAACAGGGAGCCGTCCCAGGGCAGGAAGGCAGCACAGGTCTGAGACCCGCAGAAGCATGGCTTCCTCTGCACGTTACCTTCTTCTGAAGCTTTCTGTTCTCCCTCAGTTAGCGGTAAGTTGCGGAACCTCCCGGAATAATCGTAGCAAAGCTCCTCTCCAGCGGAAATGTCGGCGGCAGCGAAAAGCGCCAGCCTGGGCACCATGGAGTCAACTCGGACGGGCACCATCACTAAGTTGGGCTCACAGGAGTGATTGAGGAACCTGCCCACGTTCCCGACGTACGTGGGGTCGACGAAGGTCTCCACCAGCTGCCCGTCGTGGAAGTGCTCCCGCACGGCTATGATGTAGTTGGAATCCTGGGCCGTCTGGGCGCGGATCCTCCTGCGCGCCTCAGCGAAGCCCAAAACCTCGCCGGCGTACTCGCAGACAAACGTCCCCTCGGCTATGGCTTCCAGAGCGCGGACGCCCCACCCCTTCTTGGCCGTCCTGAACACCTGGAGCCCGACCCGCAGCCCCCTCTGCACGACCCTGTTCCGACACCCGTCCCCGCAGCGGCACGCGGCGTTGCACTCCACGAGCGGCGCGGCGCAGTGCGGGACGCGGCCGAGCCGCACGCACGGGCACGAGCGGGCGGTGCAGGAGCGGACGCGGCACGGGCAGCCCTGGAACGTCACCTCGGTGGGGTCGACGGCTCCGTCCGCCCCGGGCACGCAGCGCGGGCTGTACTGCGGGGAGAGCGGCACTCAGAG
>JAOWBP010004220.1:17627677-17648059 GCA_028571105.1 Tragopan temminckii | reverse complement strand
GGGCTTTCCCCGGGCGGCCACAGCGCCACGGCCACGGCCTCCAGCCCGCCGCTCACGTCCCGCCCGGCCGCCATGGCGTAGCCCCGCCCTCGCCCCGCGCCGATTGGCTGTCCGGGCCGCGGTCGCTCCTCCATTGGCTGAGGGGACGGGGCGCCGCGCAGGCGCTTTGCGAGCCTCGGGGGGCGTGGCGCGGAGGAAGGCGCCATCTTGAGGGCGTGGCGGTGCCGCCACGTGGGCTGAAGTTGCTGCCCCGTGCGGGCGGTCCGTCGGGCCGCGCTCTCCTTCCGAGGGCGGTTTGTCGTTCCGAGCTCGTTCGTGGGCGTTCAACCCGCCGGCTGTGCGGGAGTGATTTTCCTCAGGACTCGCAGCGCGGCACGGAGCGCCAACAGCAGAGGGGCGCTGGCGGCCTCGTGTCCGTGCCGGCCGCTTCTCTGCCTTCTCCGCTCATCGTAGGGTTCCTTCCACCCCTGTTTGTGGTCAATCTCTGTGCTGCTCTTCTCAGGTGCGCGCGTCCCTTTGGTTTGAGCTTGTTTTCCGGTCAGCGCCTCCAGCAGCCCTGCAGGCAGCGCTCGCACTCCTCCTGTCGGTGCGCGGCGCGTCCGTCGGGACGTTGGTCCGCAGAGAGGGGAGCGCAGCCATCCACGCCCCGTTAGGGGGGCGGAGCCGCAGCGTGCTGAGGGCGGTGAAGTTCGCAGGCCGCTGTCCGCACCGGGAGGTGTTGGCTTGTTTCACCGCGTGGCCTCGGTTCTGCAGGTAAAGCACGCATCCGGTAGCGGTTGTGCAGCTGCACTACGAACTGTCAAGTTTTAAAGGCTGTTGGTAATGCAGAGCAGACAAAAAGCTCTTGGACTCGACACCCGCCATCTACTGCTGCTGAGCTCCAAACCTGAGTGGCAGAACGTAAATGTTCTGCTGGCTGTTTGGGCACGGGATGGAGTGCGTGGCCCACTGATAGGTAGTGTTATTGCACAGCACAGCGTGCCTTATCACCGCAAGGCAGTTCGTGTGAATGAGTGTTACACTGTGCTAATTTTGATTGAAAAGTCACGTTGTTCATAATGTTTACGTGACCTGCTGGCCACAAGAATATCTGTGTTGGAATGGTTCTTTTTGGTGGTTTACCACTAATTCTGCACTGTTGTGCTGGTTTCAGACTATAGACATTACTAGCGCAACAACACATCATCAGTAGGGTAAAACTAACCTGTCTCACGACGGTCTAAGCCCAGCTCACATTCCCTATTAGTGGGATCAGTGCAGGCGTAGAGGAAATTGTACAGCTTGTGGTTTTCTAAGCTGAGAAGATGAGCACACAGAGGTTCTTGTACGGAGTGAGTGAGGAACTCAATGCACTCCAGGGCTGTAATGTTCATCAGGTTTCATCATGCTGGTTGGTATCTCCTGAGAGCGGCTGGGATGGAACTCAGCTACAAACACACACAGGCTGGGGCTGATGAAAGCTGCTGGGCTGTGAGTGGAGGGCTGGGTAAGAAATGAGCATTTTTATCTCCACGATGGATCGTGGGGCAAATCCTTCCAGCTTCTGTCCTGTGTGGCATCTTGATCTGCGGTGTTTCCTTTGTTAAAGGGTTAGACAGTAAGAAGAATGCTGGTTTTGGGTTTTTGTTTTATTCTTTAAAGTAATGTTTGGTTAATATCTTACAAGGTGTCAAACTGCTGATTCCATAATATTTATGCTCTCAAAAATACAGTGTTTTGAAGTCTTTTTAAAAAATTTGTATTGTTGAAAAATATGTTGCAAAAGAATAAAAATGTCCCTTATCTTATCTTAGTGCTCCAGAACTGCACTTGGCTTTAAATGAAATCCATAACTTTCTTATGGTGGTATGACAACAGAACACACTAGGTTGAAATTAGAGTAAGAGTATAGATGAATGTTAGCTGTATGTGCAGAACGGCTCAATAAATCACTGAGATTTCTGATTAAAGAAGAATAATTCAGAATGACAGGCAGTGAAACAACGCTTTTAAGAGGGGAGGAGCAGTATGAAGAAAGAATTATGTGTGTTTAATGCAGTATTTCACTGTGATGGTAAATCAATCCCTTTTGTCAAGGTGTATGAACAAATTTATGAGCGCGCGTATCTGGGGCAATTAGTAAGTGATCTTGTATAGGACTAAGATATCTAGTTTTGCACTGTAACCTTTAGACGTAATTTATCTCAGAGACCGGGTGCTTAAAACTATCTGAATGTTCCATCTAAAGGAAAAATGGAAGAAAGAGATGATGTGGAGCTGTGGGTGTGAGGCTGCAGGTGTCATCTCAGCTCCTGCCTCAGCCACTCGTTTCTGTGCTGAGCTCCTCCCTGCAGTTCAGAGCTGGGACTGTGGATGCAGGCAATGAAGTCCTGCTCTCAAATGATGGCTGCAAGGCAGAAATAAAGGCAGTAAATAAGGAAGTTGTGACTGAGCAGCAGATCTGGGTTTTGTACAGAGCTTTGAAGATAGTCTGTTTAGGTATCACCTTGCTCTCAGTGGCCAGTTTCATAATGTTGCTTTTCTTAGTTGTTTTCCCTATAGAAAATATAAGGCTGCAAAACTAAGGAGCGGAATTGAAGTAATACATAACTTGGTCTTTCCTGAAGCAGGTAACTGCATGGGTTCAGAAGTGATTTGAGGGTCAGGCCAGAGAAACAAGTGTATTCTTTGCATGAATGTTCTTTGTGATATGCACAGACGGATGAATGGCTGTTTCCCTGAGAAGCTGGACGTGCTTCCAGTGCTGAGTTTTCTGTACCTCTGCTCTTTGGCAAGTTGCTTTGCCTCTCCTGCTTCGGCGAGCAGGTGCAGCAGCTCGGAGTGCAGGAGGGCAGAGAGGAGCAGTTTGATAAGGTCAGCACTGCTGGTCGTAACCATCCGCAGTGCGCAGCTGAAAGAACACCCTTAGAATGTGTGTCCAAATCATCTCCAGCTTGCTGTCATCCCTGCTTATTGTAACACTGGCTATGTGGAAGTAGCAGTCCTATTTTTCTTGAAAGGAGGTTTGTAGTTGGATTCTTCCTCACTTGGCATTTCTAAACTTTAATAAAAAGTTCACAATTGACTTTTGCTGAACCAGGGCACTGTAATATTTCCTATGAATGCTAAAGCTGTGGGTTGGTTTTTTCCAGGGCTTCAGTTTTTTCTTGTTGCTGTGACCTTAAACCTGAGGTTTTCAGATGTTCCAGTTAGGTGCAAGTGCCTTAGGTGTGAAAATGGGCAAATGCAGGTACTGAGAGCGACCAGCAGACCTTGCCTGGTGTTTCCTTTGTAGAAGAAATAGCTCTAGCCAAAAAAGCCAGGCTGGCTGCCTGACTCACTTCAGTCTCTTCCTGGGAGAGAGTTTTACTGGGAGTGTTTGAAGAAATCCTGCAGGTTGGGGTGAATGCACAAACAGCTCCTTGCGTTCATCCAGGCTCCAGCATCCCAGCCATTAATGTTCCCCATGGGTGTTCTCTGGCTCTGTTAAGGATTTCACGGTGAGATTTCCAGACATAGAAATAAAATCTCAAGCTATAAATGCGAGGATCCTGGTGCAGCACTGGGGAGTTTCCGTGTAGGAAGTTCCATTTTAGGAATCCACCAGTGAGCATCATTGATCCTGCCTTTCACACAGGCCTCTGTGAAGACACAGCCCACATCACAAACTGCTGAGCAGGCAAAGGTAAGGACCAAACATTGTTCCTGTCTGAAAAGCTGTTGAATGGCTATGGAAGAAGCCTGCTCTGATCTTAGGCTAGCGTTACCTGACTTTAATTAGTCTTGGTTGTTTAAACGACTTTGGGGAAGCAAAGAAAAAGAGACTTGGTTAGGCTGTCCCATGGATGATGCTGGAGTCAGCATCTTCCTCACAAGCATTGGTTGGACTGACAGCATCTGCGCTGCAGTAGCTGACAGGTATGTTTGGGGTACTGCATTTAACAACAGTATTTCCCTAATATGACATTCTTTTGTGGTTTTTCATCTTTCCTCCCAGCATCTCAAAATGCTTCTTGCTGTTGGCTGTTTCTCTGATTGTGTGGCTGACAATGCATTACATTTGTTTGCCACTGAAGACAAAGTCTGTCCTAGCTCTCACTGCTGCTGTGTTCTTTTTTAAATGAAGTCCTCCTTTTTGCTGCCTTGTGCTGTTTTATTGTCTCAGTTCAGTTTGTGAAGGCGCTGTAGGGATGGAGAGGTGAGAGCTGGCTGTCCAACCCAACCTGTTTGCAGAGCTGGCGTAGGGAGGTCCTCAGCTGCTCAGCTTGTTATCAGAGTGCAGTGCTGCTAGAGATGCTGTGACATACGTTAGCAAGATAATTATTTATCCCAGTGTTCTTCTTGATGCTGGCAGGTCTAATGAGATGGTAAGCTGTGAGGGGAAGCTTGAAACCTTGGCCTGGCAGTCGTGCAGTGTTGCTGTTATGGACTACTCACCCCAATGACATCGTATGAAATGTGGGAAAAATGAAGAGCAATCTCACTTTCAAAGTCTTGCTGGTGACCTTTAAATTAGGGCTGGGAGTCTCATCATGAACTGCAGCTGCAGGATACATGACTTACTTGTTTTCCTTCTCCTCTGAAAGGTTGTTTTCGATGAAATTACCACTTATTACAGAAAGGTCAAATTCGTATAACCACATCTCAAGTAAGCAGGCAGTGACCTTGTTTCTTTCGGTACACTGCTCACAATTTCATAATTCTGTGCTTTCTTCTAAAGACCATGCTGTTGTTGTTCGTTTATAGCATGTTGCAAATACACACGTTTTATGGGCTGGCTCTGAACGGGTGCAAATTATTTCTGTTCACTCAAATGGAACAATGGTAAATTACAGCGGAGCGGGGCTTGGTGCTTTGTAAGAGTTGTTCTCAAATTGATCTCTGTCCAGTCTCCCTTGAAAATAATGCTTGAAGACTGTTTTCGGCGTGTTGCTCTGCGTGTGCTGTTGTGCCCACTGAGATTTCGGTGTGTGCTGCAGAGTAACTGAGGTTACACTGTGCATTTCAGTTGGTACGATGTGTTACGTGGTTATGGAACTGATGGATAGCAGTTGTAGGAGCCTGTGATGTTGTTGGATTTCAGACTAAACTCTGTTATAACTTAGGAACTTGGGCTTGGACTAGGTTTAGTTTGATACCAGAGGGTGGATGGTGATAGCACAAGGGGGAATGGTTTTAAACTGAGACAAAGGAGATTTAGGTTAGATATTAGGAGGAAGTTTCTCACACAGAGGGTGGTGAGGCACTGTTCACAGGTTGCCCAAGGAGGCTGTGTTTGCCCCATCCCTGCAGGCATTCAAGGCCAGGCTGGATGTGGCTCCGGGCAGCCTGGTCTGCACATAGCAGGGGGTTGGGACTAGGTGATCATTGTGGTCCTTTTCAACCCAGGCCATTCTATGCTTCTACCTAAAGAACCTCCTTTCCCAAATGTTTCTATAGATATTTCAAAACCAAACTGTGTTGCACAGAAGGTTCTCCTGCGAGGTGTCCTGCCTGTCTTTGGAAGGAATTGGCTCTTGGAGGAGCTGAGCTGCTGTCCTTTGCAGCTGGAGGGGGTGGGTGATGGTAGGGCAGCACTGCTGCCAGCGGTGGGTGCTGTGTTACGCTCAGTACTGGGTTGGGCCGCTCCCTGTGAGCTGTCAGAACTTAAAATCGTGATGATGTTTTCTGAGCTGTTAGTGGAAATATTTCGGTGCACTTTTAGATCCCTAAGGTGCTGTATTACACTGAGTATAGACACTGTACGTCAGGAACTGCTGCTGACTATTTTCTCTGACCCCTGTTGTAATGCACAGGTGGCATTAGGCAGTGCTCCTGTCTCTGTGTGTCTTTGCTACACACCTTGCATTGCTGGTTTGGAGTCCCGCAGCTCTACATGTGTTTTCTCCCCCAGCTCTGCCAACACGAGGGTGGCATTTTGGTCATGCGGAAGAAATCCTGAATGCAGGACAGTGGTAATGGGCCACTCGTGTCAGACAGCCATAAGAACGAGTTGATGTGTTTGGTGGGAAGCAAAACATGGGAATTCAAGGCAGTTTTTCTAGATGTTTGCCTAACATAAAGTCCCCATCTTAAGAGTCGGGGAGGTGTGGGTGCAGTTTGGGCCCTTTCTCTTTGGCTGGTAAGAGAAGCACGTGTGTACGTACACTTTTTTGTCTTCTGTCGCCTTTTTCAGGTCCCTTTGGAGAAGTTCCCTTCTTATCCACACGTGTGCCGGGAGGTGGCGGTGCGGCTCCGGCGCAGCCCCGCGGTGCTCCCATGGGCGGCCGTCGGAGCATCCCGGTGTCTGCGTCGGCGTTGTGTGCGAAAGGCTTCAGCCGAAGCTGAGAATCGCTTATTTAAGAGTGCTGCTTCTACAGCAAGTATCTGCAGGCAAGCAAGTGGTACAGATGGGTGCTAAAATCTGAGGCTGCTGCCGTTGTCTGAACAGAATTTATAACCGTGTAGAAAGTAAACTTAACTCGGGGTCCTTTATGGCACTGCTGCTACACTCGTGACTGCAGTTGTGATCTCAGGGGTGCCTGATGTTGGTTCTTGGCCCAGATGCAGTGGGACCAAAGTCCAGAGAGGGCTGGGGCTGAGCCTTCATCTGTGTGTGTCAGCTCAGTGGAGCTTCCAAGTGATGTCATTTTATTTTTGAAAACCGCACATCAGGACGTTTTGAAGCACGTCCCAAAAGCAGTGAAGCACTGCAGAAGAAGGCACAGGGCACAGGTGACTGTCCAGGGCTGGCCCAGCAGGGCATGGCCAGGTAGTGCCTCTTCCAGGTCCTTCCCATTGTTCTGACCACACTGGAGCAGTGCTGCTGGGCTTCTCCCCTCCCCAGGGCTCTGAAGCAATCCTGTTTTTCCCTCTGTGTTCAAGCCAAAGGCAGGAGAAAGCGGTGGGAACCCTTCCATTGACACCGGCAGGCTTTTGGTTCAGCCTGTTGTTGCAGAGGAGGGAACGTAATCTTCAGTATTGAGCATCTTTGTAATTCATGTTGTGTTCCGGGGGTTTTAGATCAAATATTGACTAAATTCTTCTTTCTTCTTAGAACTGTGCCTTGTGCCAAGGAGCATGCTGGAGCTGCTGTGCATTATCACGTGGAAACTTGTGTACAATGGCCAATCTGTGTTCCCACTTAGTCTAAATAAATGGTTGCTTAGCATCCAGAATCATCCTGCTTGGGATTATCTCCCCATATGCCAGTGTTGCAGCACTGAATGATGTGGATGTGCAGGGAGAGCAGGGCCTTTTGTTGTTAATGGCTGTACAGGGGTAGCTGCGATGATTTCGTTTTTGTAATAGTTGGCCAATTTCTGGAGACTTGCCCAAATAACTCTTGGTTTGCTCCAGAGATTTTTAGCTCGTGTGTTCACAGACCTGTGGTCACAGGATGCCAACAAATAAAGTGGATTTTTATCAGCATCACAAATCTGCTTCGATAGCAGAGTATTGAGAAACTTTTAAGATTAAGGAAAAATCATTCCTATTGATAAGAGGACTGAATGCAATTACCAAGGCTCTGTGTGTTCTGTCAGCATGCTGTGTAAGTTCTTATTTTTTTCAGCCTTGCTGGTTGGTCTGAAAAGTACTTTGCATGTTCTGTACGTGCACATGTTCTCTTGTGGTGCGTCTCGCTGTGCCTTGGCTAAACTGTGTCGTACAAAGCGTGATTTGCTCATAGCAGCGAAATGAGCTTTGTGTCTTTGCTACACTTCCTTGTTTAGAGGGCTTCCAACATACCCCTCTTTGCCATGCACACTCACAACATTGTCTATGCCCCATAGGGTTTTGCCTGTCTCGTTTCAGAACGTGTTGCTGCTGACAGCAGTAAGGGACAAAACTCACTTGACCCACTTAGGGCACAAAACCTGCAGAGCGTGTGCTGGCTGAGGCCCTCCTCGCTGTGTTCTGCGCTTTGATTCCTGCCTTTGTCCTCCCATCTGTTCATCTCTCCTGCAGCCCTCTGCACCAAGGCCTGCCTGCAGGCTGCTGACGGCTGGTCCTGCTGTGCCCGCTGCTTTAGGGTCCCCACTCCTTTGGGGGCACGATGGGCTTCCGTGTCAGTGTCAGTGCTCAGTAACTGCTGGTTTCTGTAGGGTGACAGGATTACCCGGTGTAACAGATCAGAACTGAGTGCCAGTTTCCTTTAGGTAAGTTCATCCCAAGCTGTAAAAGTAGAATACTGCTCATATTGCTCACAGGCAGCCCGTTCTGCACTCACGGTGTTTGCAGTTGCTGAAATGATTGATAAGAAAACTCTTCAAAGAAACCGTTAAGGTTTGGTGCTTTAAAAACAAACCCAGACTAGAGGGGGAAAAGCACAACCGTAGCATCGAGTTCCTTTGTGATAAGGTCTATGAGATTTTTCTCAAATAACGAGTGGGATGTGAATACATCAGTTCAAAGAAACTTGCAAATCTCTTCTGACAAACGTCGCTATCGGGAGGCACTCACTGTGTCTGCAGGCATTGCTCTCGCAGAGGTGACCCCAACTCTGCTTCCAGGTATCATGTTTTACCTCCGGCTGAAAACATGGTGGGGGAAGTAGGTTTTCTGCATGGTCTGGGAATTTGTCACTAACCAATCCGGAGTAACAGTGGGCTGCCAGCAGTTGGAGTGCCCTCAGGAGCATGCCTGGAGGGAAGGAGAGCGCTTCTCAGTAGGATTCTGTCTGAAAGGGAAGTAAATTTCTCTACATAAAATAAAGGAAGATAAAAGATTTTAACTCTGGGATTAAATCTGATGTGCGTCAGTCTGGGTTAGTAAAAATAAATGAAGTTTTTAATGATTTCATTTCAGATAAGCTGTTGTTTACAAAAGCGGAGGGGCGAGAATCCCCTGCATGGCACTGCTCAGTATGTGTGCTGCTGGGATTTCCTTACGTACTGCCTCAGCTGCAGGAAATGTGTGACACCAAGCATCAGCGCTGTGCCTCAGTGCTGGGGCAGAAATCGAGCGTGGGTGGTGGGGAATTGATGGTGCAACCCAAGGGTGAAGCTCTGGCCCATTGAGAATTCAGTGTTTGTGTTTTACGTGGCGTGTAGAGATTCCTCAAAGGCATCTTGAGCAGAATGCTATCAACATGGGCTGCAGATGCATTCCTGTTCTAAGGAATACTGTACCAGCCAGATAAGTTGTCAATACAATTTTATCTCTGCAGTTCTGCATGCAGTTCCTATCGGCCTGCTGCTATCTGATGGCGGGCTCTCGCTGTTTGCATTCATACCCGGTTCACTGTGGAAGGCAAATCTGGTGGGATACTGGCTGCAACATAACCTGAGCAGTGTCTTTTTTGAGAGCAGTGGGTTTGCCTGGGGTATCTGTGACCTCTCCCTGTGTCTTCATTTACCCTCCTGGCAGAAGGCAGAACTGGTCTGCTTCACCATGTATAGCAGCAGAAAGCTGGGAATAAGGGCAAAACCTGGACTCTGAGGTGTTCTCTTGGTATAAATTCCTTCCTAATGTCCTTTTTGGTACGAGTTTGATTGAACTGCTTGAAAAGGAGCTTGGATATTGCTCAGCCCAGGTAAAAATAGCCCCATTCTGTCACACTCCCTATTCTAATAAACCTTGTGCTAAGTGTGTGTTTCATGGCATAGCAGAGGTGACCTAAGAGACTTGTGGGGAATAATTCATCTTCCGCAGTAATGAGTTTTCTCTTACCCTCTTTGCTGTTTTCCATCTGCCTCAGGTTTTTGCTAAGTTAAAAATGAAAGATGTTACAGATCAGGCTTGAAGTTCTCCTTGTTCTGAAGGACGGCCGCCTGCTGCATGGCCAGACACGAGCCCTTTCCTTTCTCTCTGAGGAGATCCTTTTAGGCCAGGAACCCATTGGCTGATGGAGATTAGAGGTGTACAGATGTAAACGTGGGCTTCTGTCTGTGATCCGTGGTGTTGGATGCGCTGAAGACCAATACAGGACACAAACTTTGTAATTCTTTTCATCAGTGAAAGTAGAGGTATTCCTCTTCCCAGCTTTGCTGTAGAGAAATAATGTGTTCTTTCTTACAAAAGAAATTACGAAGGGAAAATTTTGCTGATCAAATATAAAGATCGGTGCAAATCTTATTCCCAGCTCTCACCAAGTAGCTGCTTTCTGCAGTCTGCCAAGGAGCAGTGTGCTTTCCTTGTTATAAGGCTGATCTGCAGGAACTTCACGCCGCGTGTCCTTAGAGTCACATACCTGAACTCCTTCTGCAAGAAGAGGGAAAAAACCATTTGCCTTCTCCTTCCTCCTCCCTTAGTAATGTGTTGCTCGTACAGGGAGGCACGCAGATGGCTGCGTGGTGTGTGCTTCCTTACTCTTAGCCACAATGATTTTCAACCAGAAAAAAAAAAAAAAAAAAAAAAGATTTTTCAGTCTATTTGTCAAAATGATCTCCAGAGTTCTCCTCCTCTCTCCTCCTCTGTTTTGCTGAGGGTTTCTCCCAAACCGCAGAGCAGGATGTGGCTGTACTTTACACAGGAATGGAAAGCTCAGATCCAGGCTGGATGTGGCTCTGGGCAGCCTGGTCTGCTGGTTGGCGATGCTGCACATAGCAGGAGGGGTTGAAACTAGATGATCATTGTGGTCCTTTTCAACCCAGGCCATTCTGTGATTCTGTGATTTCTAAAACAAGTTTGTCATGGTGCTCGGTGACGTGCTGTTTTCAGAGCAGCGTTATGTTGTGGTTTGGAGCCCTTCTGCTTCTTCAAGGAGTTTTCTCTGTGTTGCCGGACAGGTCGGGGTGGGCAGTTTTAATCTACAAAAACATAACTCAGATTTGCATTTCTAGAGTGCCATGCTTTCAGAAAGCTGGGCGTGTTGCAAAGCGGCGCTATGATGATTAGAGAAGAAAGATAATAATCTTGAAATATCCAGCTATAAATATAATTGAAAATAAAACCTCAGTGTGTGGATTTAAAGAAGAGGATTTTTGTTTAGTCTAGTGACTCCATTAGTTTAAAGACCATTTCCACGTAGCCAGCTAAGATTATGCCCCCAGAGCAGATGTAGAGTTTGGAGTCCTGCTGAGGTGAATCGTCTCTTCAGAGCTTGAGTTTGAAGGCAACATAAAGAAGGAAACAGCTGGAGAAAGCTGAGCGAGGCTTTTGGGGGTCAGCTTCCTACAGATTATTCTCCTAATTGCTACAGCTGAGCTCACAAGAAGAAAGGCTGAGCCAGGGGGAGGTGTGTGGTTGAAAAATACGGCCTTTCTGCTGGCTGATTGTCGGCATCCTGCTTGTGCTGTCAGGGTTGAGTCTTTCCTTCTGAATTTTACCAAGCTCAGATGTTTAACAAACAAAAACATTCTTAATCACGGTCTCTCATAATGTTTCGGTGTCTCAAGGAATACGCTGTTCTAATTGCTGCTGGCTAAGAGGAAAATGTGAAAACCAAGACCCAGCCTACATGAGAACTGGTAAAGATTTACCCACTTCCACCTCTTTTAGTGTGACTGGGCAGCAGGTTGGGATGGTTTTTTGTGTCTTTTCCCCTCTCAAGTGGGCCGGAGAGCCCTGAGTTTGTCTCATTGGCGCTCTGTGCCCATAACTCTGGGAGGGAAGGCAGAGCTATCAGGTGTGTTTTGTTATCCCTTTGCACTTAGGAAATAGTACAGGTTGCAGATTGCCCAGCTGTACTTGTTACAGGACTAAAAGCAGCATGTAACAGCATGTAACAGCAGTTCTCCGGGCTGAAGCCAGTCTGATTTGGCACTATTGCCCTGGTCCTGGTACAAACCTTCCTACTCTAGGTTCAGCTCTGTTTTGTAGGTTATTGCTTCCTTGGATTTGAAGTCTTCCTCCATGCTGGAATTACATTCCAGCCTGCTTTACTATGGGGAAGTACACTCGTCCTAGGTGCGGGTTCTGTATGTATATCAATCTGTATACTAGATTGATGTATGCGGTAGCAAATACTGGGGGCAAAATGCATGCAAGTGATACCAGTGTTACCAGGCTGCCTCAGCTGTGGCACAGCCCTTTGTGCGGGTGCAGAGCTGTCTCTGTCAAAGTGACTCAGTGAGTTTAGGACTGCAGGATTCCCCAGCTGTGGTCCTGCCTGTGGGATGCTGAGCTGCCAGAGCTGTGTGTGTGCGCAGGAATGCTGCAGGGGAGAGACCACTGCCCGCTGGGTGCTGGCCTCATCTGTGGAGCTGGGGTTGAAATCCTCTTTTTGTTGCTTGTAGGAAGCCTGAGCCCTGGGCTTGTAAGGGTTGTGGAAGTTGGGTTTCTTTAATTTATTTCAAACAATCTGTTTTGCGCCTTACCTACTTGAGTCTGTCATTGGAGGGATGGTGAAGTTTCCCATCATCATCCATCTTCTACTCACCCATATTTGCAAGGCCTGACCTGTCCCAAGCACACCTCTCAAGGACGATGTTGCTGTGATGGGGCTGAGTGCATCTCCCGGCTGCCCAACCCACTCCTGCACCCTGCGTGCTGATTTGCTGCCAGCTGGGTTTGGGAAGGTACAGAACACAGAATGCTTGCACAGAGTAATTGTTTTGGTGATCGTACTTTCATTGAACTCAAGAAAATGGGTGTACAGTTGAAATAAGCACGAGTGATGGTTGGCTTTGTTCTTTGAGATGGATGAGCTCAGCCCGTGTGCTCTCGGAGCAGTTTCAGCCAGCTGCCACCAATAAATCCTGCCTCCTGAAGAGGCACTTCAGTGAAGATTTAATACAGACTTCTGGAAATGGTTATTGCACTCAGATGCAGAGAAAGCTGAGAGCTATACCAAAAAAAAAAAAGAGAGAAAAAAAAAAGAAAAAAAAAGCAGTTATAAATCTGAGCACATTCCTTTTTATTTTATTTTTCCTGCTTGCTTTTAAATCATGAGATGATGTAGATGACTTCAAGCTATTGTAGGGTAAGAGGCAACCTTAAAGAAGGGGTAGCATTTTGGGAAGCTTTGAGTATCAGCTGCTCCTCTTCCTGTCGCTTACTAAAACCATAATGCTGGGGTGGCCTGAAGAGCAGGATCCCTTTGTTCCCTTCCCACTGCAGCAGCTGTTGCAATGCAAAGCCCTGCTAGAAGCAGATCCAGGTGTGGCTGTTTGTTTGTTTGTTCTTAATGGTTTTGTTTCCTGCTTGTTTTTAAAGGCTACTGTAGCTGTAGCCTCTTCCAGGGATTAAGTCCTGTTGTATACATGAGGTTGGGATTTGCCTATGAAAGAGCTGGGAGCATATGTGGATCCACAGGCGTGAGCTGTGATGTGGAAAAGCTGTTACACTGGGGATTGCTCATGAGGAAGGGAGAGCTCCTGGCCCTCATCCCACTAAATCTGTGCCCGAGACTTGTTAGCACAGTTACGTGCTAATAAAAGCAAACTAATGTATTTTTATATTGAGAACATTTAGCGTGCCTTCTGGCATTGTACTTGTGTGTGCTGCCCTCTGATCACTCGGCTGCTTTCGCTCTGCCTGCCCGTCCCAGGTCAGACCAGAGGGAATCCCAGCTGCCTCCCTGCACAGTGCCCATGTGGGGCCACGCGGGGTTGGCTTTGCAGGGCTGAGATCCTGCTGGTGGTAAATTGTCAGGAGGTCTCAAAGGCCATACGTAGCCTGGTTGCATCTGTGCTGTTTTGTAGATGTTGGATCACTTGGTGGCTTTGGTGTGCCCACAAAGAATTGCTCTTGTATCCCCTGTCCTTCCCTGCTGCTTTCATTGTGTTTGTAGCGTCGTATTCCGCAGCTAGATGATGAGTGTCTAACTGTTCTTGTGTTAATGCTTGGGTTCAATTCATTTTAAAAAAATGATAAGAAACAGTATTTCACGTCTTGATATAGTGGAGGTACTCAAAGAGCCTTTTGTGCTCAGAACAGACCTAATTGCTGTATCTAGCTGGGAGAATGCTTGAATAACTGCAACCTTTAAAAATGTCTGTGCTGCGTGCACCAGTGTTCAGTGGTCACACCGTTACACATCAGGATAGACCACATGAAATGTGAACCATGGGAGGATGGCAGAGGTTATATTCGCTGTTGCAGAGGCTCAAAGCACTCTGTGCCATTAGGCAAAGCTCCTGCAGCGTATGCAGCCATGGTGCTCTCAGCCAGGTTGGAAGGTGGGAGTTCAGGGGGGGTCTAAGAAGCTTTGGAGCTGGGGCTATGGCTCAAAAGAGATGGATGGCAGGATGTGTCAGCAGTGGTGGTGGATGCACTGTTTTGGGAAGTCCCTGCCATTCACTCACGCTGTTCCCTGGAGTGCCTTTGGATATTAGCAGCTCTTTACCACTGGCTTTTAGATAATTAAACTATTTTGGGTAGGTGGCAGTCCTGACAGCAGCTTTCATTGCCTTCAGTGACTTGGAGAAGCGCCTCAAAAAGTGGAGGTTGCAGAGGAAGGGTGGGTGCTGGCTCCCCATGCTCAGCCTTGCGACCAATTCTCCAGCAGAGGTGCCAGTGGTCAGGCTCAGCCCAGCCCGTACTGGGGCACTTTGGCCATCACTGCTCTGAGGATGCTGTGATGGATCCATGGCCCATCAGCAGTGTCTCCCTGCCTGCGCCCGGCGTTGGATGGGCTGTGGCCACAGGTGCAAATCTCTGCCTCAAAGGGATGGTCAGGTTTCTTGGAACGTTTGTTTGGGGAGCCTGAGGTGACAGATACCAATTTCTCCATCCTTTGGCCTTCTGTTGTAGCCGTGCTGGGTGCTGGTCCCTCTTCACCAGTCTTCATGGCACGTTTGCTGTATATCTTTGGGATTGAATTGTACAAATAGTTTAGCCAGCACCGAGAGTCCTGAATACACATCGTTAATTTCTTCCAGTGTGGGATTTGTGCTCAATTCTTTATTTACCCATATATCCAATAAATATTCAAAGCACTGAGCTAAAGAGTATTCTGCAGAACGAACCTTTCAATCTTCTTCTACTGGAGTTGTTCTACTGAATAGGAAAAACGTGCGCTTTAAAAGCAAAGTGATAGGAAAAAATAATTACAGTGGATGGTGCGGAGGACTCCTGGGATGGACAAAGTGAGACAGAGATATTCTGGATTCTAATTCTGTCTCTCCTGAATATTTATTTATGCAAAAAAAGAACAGGTTCAATAGGAGGTGCAGAACAAGGTCTTCCTCTGAAGTGCTCTGGAGTTCATCTTGGAAGCAATGTCAGCTGAGGAGTTGCAATGACAACTAGCTGTGATCCTAGCTGGGCAGAAACACCAGGCCCTGCACTGGGCACCATCCATCCTCGTGCTGTAGGGTTGCAGGTGGGCCCACACGTGTTGGGAGGCTGCAGAGCTGCGTGCTGAACTGGTGGGACGTTGCTGGTGGGGCTCCATGTCCTGTGGTGCTCGGACCCCAGCGAGGTGAGGACAGCAGCCAGGCTCCTGAGGGGCTGCCATGAGCTCGCTGACTGGTGCTGAGGTGGGCAGTCACATCACATGTGAGGAACGAGGTGCGTGCTCTGATGCCATGTTTTCCTGTTCCTGCATCCCAGACTTTGCTCAGACGAGCCTTTAACTATTCCTGGTTCATCTGAATCCCTAAATCTCCTGTTTAGCTCCAGCCCTTGGTGGGGGAATTGAGAGTGTTTTATCACTCGTTTATGTAAGCTTTTGTCACCGAATAGTTAGATTTATGCAATGTAGTTAAGTCAGATTTAGCGGATGGTGTTAACTCGGAGAGAATGACCCAGGGGATGGAAGGAAACTTCAGCTGAAGAAACATTTTATTTCAGCCTTGGATGAGTGTTATACCAAACAGAGTCGTGCACCCGTAAGAGGGTAAAGAATTACAGCAATGCCTTTCTGGCTGTAGAATTAATGATGTTGGTTGAGTGTGTTTTAAATTCTGTGTCTGTAATTGGCTGGAAGTTGTCTGCAAACATCAGGTTGCTGCTTTCTGACCGGAGCTGGGCCTCTGCCCCTCGGGCTGTGTGGAGGAAGGTGTGAGCAGCTTGTGCCCTTCAGCAGGAGGTCCTGATGTTGTTGTCTGGTTTATCTGAGGTTCTCCTGTGCTCCTGCAGCCAACCCAAGGAGCTCGCTCCTGCCTTGCAGGAATGCAGCAGTGTCCAGGGCGAGCACGACCAGTGCCGTGGTCTTAGGGGAAGCTGGGAGGGAATAGGGCAGTGTCCTCACCTGGGTGGTGGTGGTGGGAGCACCAGCAGTGTGGGGCAAAAGCTGGGATTATTTTAAAAAATCTATCCAGGAATGAGCTTTCTTATGGACCAGGGAGACAAATGTGCTCCTATGTTACACCCCACCTGGAAGCTCAGTAGGTAGATGTGTGAGTGAAATGCAATGAAGGATCACAGCATAAAGCAAGAATGGTGAGGGCTTTGGTGTATGGCATTGCTCCTGTTTGAGAAAACAGTGGGGATGTTTGCAGAAATCAGGTGTTCTGTGGCTTCCTGTTCTCCACCAATAGTAGGCTTTAGCATCTCAGGCTGAAAGGGACACAGGCCTGAATTCCCAAGCCTTGAGGATGCTCTTACTTGGGATAAATCTCAGGGGGAGAAGTGTTCCATTTGTCTCTCTCTGGTAGGCAGCCCTGTGAGTGTTGATGTTAATCTTTTCTGCCTGGATCCAGATGGCATTTCATGTAGCTTTATGTACCAGTGGGTGAGCAACCTCTGGTGCTGCGTGTGCTGCTCACGTGGATGCTGGTTCTTGGCATGGTTTTTCCACTCTGTTCACTAAATCCTTTCATTGATTCTCCTTAAATCCAGCCTTAGGTGCACAGGTATTACTTTGATGAGTACAATAAGAGAACCTAAGAGACCAAAACCAGTCTACCCCGATCTCTGCGGCTTTGCAGGTTTCAAGTGTTACAAGCATGCTAAGTCTGAATTAAATTATTGCATCTCTTGCAATTGCCAGTTTAGGCAAGCATTGTATTTTACTTTTGCTCTGAAGAAAAGGGGAAGATAATTAGAGAGAGGAGTGTCTTTTTTTTTTTTTTTCCCCTCAGGATAAAAATCAAACAGGATCAGTAGAGCTGGACATGCTGTGGAGAAACTGGGCTATATATATATATATATATATATATTCAAGACAGTTTAGAGTCAAATATGGGAAATTAATGAATTGTATCAAAAGGAGCTATGAGATTCAAATCTGTGTGGAAAGATTATAATCTCGTGACTGTGACAGAAGTTGCCCTCACAACACACTGATAATGCCCGTGAAAAGCTAAGTGAGATTAGAAAGCTGCACAAGCAGAAAATTGACAGCAGTTCTGTCGGTGTTGGCTGGATGTGGGGCTGGGTGCAGGGAACTGGAGATTTTCTATCTTGCAGACCTCTGTTATTTGGAGCAAAGTAAATAACCTGAAAGGCTGGAGCAAGTCTGTGAATCCTGCACAGAGGTCAGGATGCAGGTGGCTGCCGTGAGGATGGGTTGTTCAGATCGGCTCTCCTGGTAGAAGCAAGCAGTCCAACACAGGAAAGCTTTTAACTTCCACAGCCACATCTGTTTAAAAGGAGTTTTAAAGGAACAGCTGAGAATGTGGTGCTTCCAGGCAACACGGTTTGGGAAGGACAAAAGCTGTCAGGATTAACTGTGTGAATGAGAGAGAACCATCCAGGTTAACTGCTCCACAAAAGAAGGAACCAGTCAGAATATGTTTTGATTAAATGTAAGAACCACAAGATACACTAAAAAGGTTCTGATGAATTGACAGCCATAACATAAAGCACTCCGAAAGCTAAGTCTTTAACAGGCTGGCACTTGTCCTGTTTTTGTAGTTAATGGGTAATCTATAGTAGAATAATAGCGATCCAAGTCATAGTCGAGAAAGTGATGTTGGAGAAGAGCTGGATGCAATGCCTGCCTCGGTGCGCACAGCCAGGCAGCTCTGCTGGTGGGAATCACCTGAGCTGCTGTCACAAATGGGGTCAGCAGAGGATGGTTTGAAAAATTGGTCAGGTAAGAACAGGAGCAGATGGCAGAACTTTGGTGGAAAAGGAACTTAAACGTGGACTGTTAACTGTGACAACAGTCTGTCTTTGAAATCAGTCTTGGTGCTTTGTTTGAGTTGAGGGAGGCTTCCAGTGGTCCAGCTGATTAAGTTTTGGTCCCATGTGGGTCAGTGCCTCTGAAGCAGGTCAGGAAAAGGAATGAATAGTGCGGTGATAGTGTGACTGTGTGTGTGTTACTGCTCTACAGGACCTGCACGGAGAAGGTTCTCCAGGAACAACTGTGCAGCACTTCATACAAAACTCCCAGCTATGTGGTGGGATTAATGGGTTTCCCTGGGATTCCCTTTCTGTTCCCTGACCCGCTGTGCCACTTGTTGTCTCTTCACAAGAAGACCTACCAGCGATATTTGAAATATGTGTGCAGGCAAGGTAATGTTAATTTGGAAGCGTATTTTCCATGAGGTTGAGTAGGCAACTCAAAGGCATTTATAAATTCTTTGTTCTCATGCATCTTCATTCACTGGAACAGGTTGCCCAAGGAGGCTGTGGATGCCCCATCCCTGGTGGCATTCAAGGCCGGGCTGGATGTGGCTCTGGGCAGCCTGGTCTGCTGGTTGGTGACCCTGCACATAGCAGGGGGTTGAAACAACATGATGATTGTGGTCCTTTTCAACCCAGGCCATTCTATGATTGTATAATCTTCTCTGGGCAGGGGGTGAATGCCTCCCACCACTTGAGAGAATGGGCACCTTCAAATTTCCTTTGTGTGTACTCTTGTCCTGCTTTCATCAAATGTACTTGGTGCTGCAGGCAGCCATGCGTGGTGTTCCCTGCCTGCAGGGCTATCTCCAGGAAGGCTTTCTTACACAAGCAGCAAGAACAGCAGAAGCAGCCAGAGTACTGCAGGTACTTGTATTTCTGTCAAAAGGACCACAAAATTAGAGCCTTACTCCTGGATACGGTTGTGATCTAAATGCTCAACTTGACTTCCAGTCTCTCCAAAATGTTGTGTAGATATGGACATTTTTATTAAACTGCTGCAGTACAACACTGACAGGATGCAAGAGCAGCAGAGCCAGAGAATGAAGTGTGCAAAGCAGTGCGAAGCAGCAGAGAAAGCCCAATTGCAACTCGTTACACTGCTGCTAATGATTGGGCTGTGTAACCGCTGCAAAATCAATGATATTGCCATCTTCTGCAGCCTTCTGCTGCTGGAAATGGAGCTGTTGGTGCTAACTGTGTTAAGGTGTGAAAAGCTATTATGAAGTTTCTACTTGGAATAAAAAACCTCGTTTGGCTCTGGACGGTGAGCACCATCTAACGCAGCAAGCTGCAGCCTTGTTGGCAGCAGAACTGCATTCCTGTGAGTAGGTGCACATCTCTGATTCAGGAGAGTGCCATGGTAGGTAGGGAAAACAAACAAGGTAAGAGGCTTTCTCCTTCAGGGTGTGCTGGCACAGATATAATTGACATGCCCTCGGGTTTCTGATAGCCTGAGCCTGCCAGTAAATAGCTGCTGTGAGGAATGGTTCACAATAATCGGCCAGCTGAAATATTTCTCAGTGCTCAGACACACTTTCTCATACAGGAGAACAGTTGGTACTTAATCCTGCAGTGTTTCCTGGGTTAATGGCCACCTGCTCTTAAGCAGAATGCCTGTGCTGATAATTAAATCTGGAAGTAAGCAAACTTTTTGTTAAATGATGGAGACTTAAACAACTGAAAAACAAAGGAATGGTCCTGAGTGACGTATGCTGTGTATAATCAGAATAAAGAAAGCTATCGTATTTTGTATTCTAGTTCCATCTTAAAATCATCTCCCTTGCTTGCCTAAGGCTAAACCTGAATATTGCTACTTCAGGGTAACACACCGGTGATTCGATCTGAGCAGGAAAGAAATAAAAATGAGAGAAGCTGGTGGTACACGTTAGAAAGTTGACATGAAACCATATGACTAATTTTAGTTTTAAAATATTTATTTTCCTTCTCTTTTTTGCTGTAAGAGGCTTATCTTTTACCTGACTTGAGCCTTCCCACACAAAGCTAAGTGAGGTTGACCAGCACAGCATGGGTCAGCTTATTTTAAGGTGGAAAAAGTCGTTAGCTGTGTCCTGTGGAGGCCTTGTGTTGAGGAAGGCAAATGAGGAGCCTGCAGATGGGTTTGGCTGCGTGCTGCTTCCACCCTTGCTTCTTGGAGCACTGGGGTTGGTCAGTGGGGGCTGCTGCACGGCTCTGTGGGGCAGCCATGGCTCTAGGGGGTGGCTGGGGATGGGCTGGGATGCAGCTGAAAGAAAGCATTTGTTACAGAACTTGCATAAAGGACGAGGTTCTCATGGCACAAGCTTGAAGAAAAAGCAGGTGCCCCAATCTTTTGAATCCTCTGGCTACCACTGCTTCCTGTTGTGCTTGTAGAAGGAGTCGAGAGCAAAATGCTGGCTTTGCTGACTCATCCTGGGAAGCCTTTCAGCTATTTTGATTTCCTTGCAGCAATTGAGAGTCCCATGTTGAAGTACCATAAGGTGAGTGATGCAGAATGCAGAGCGTGTGGGGGTCCCTGGGAGGGGG